>CM064525.1:2992606-3050516 GCA_032716605.1 Paralithodes platypus | reverse complement strand
CTCTAATCTGGATCAGTAAGATTACATTTCTTACCAAGAAAATAGATACACATATTCAGATAAATAGATACACATATTCAGATAAATAAACAGAGAGAACACTGATTGATAGATAGATACAGAGAGAACACTGATTGATAGATAGATACAGCAGGTATAATGTGATGTAACTAAATCAATTGTCAAACTAGATATAAACTACATAGTCAAGTAGATAACATATTATAGAGGAGATACTATATATAATAAAACTAAATATAATAGATAGATGGATAGATAGATATTATAGTGTATATAGATTGAAGGTACATTGCAGAAGTTGCAAACACACATTAATATGTAATTATAAAGAAGTGATACAACTAAAATAGGTTGTAAATGGATATATCAAGCAGTTTTGGCTCGAACGTTCCTTGATTTTGGCCCTGTCACTCTTTAAACTCTGGGGGAGGCACTCGTCACAGGCAGTTTTGCCTTTTCTCTCCCTCATTCACATAGAAAAAAAATTGTATATGAAAACAATTACATTTATCAGATAAACACACACACACACACACACACACACACACACACACACACACACACACACACACACACACACACACACACACACACACACACACACACACGCAAATATGGTTTGTTTAAGTTGTACCAGTGTATTTAAGTGTAGGCCTACGCTAATTTGTTCAGCAAAGGCATACTGTATACATGTAATATGCAAGGGGCTGGGCTCCATACATTTTGTAAAAGTTAGAGCAAATAAACTTAATTCAATTAAACTAAATTCACAGAAACGTTCAGATAGTAAATTGCAACAATGTTATAACAAACGTGAACGCAAGGCAACATTTAATAAATTATAAAGCGAAGCTGCAGTGATTTTAAAACCAGGTACACAACCCAACCATTTGTTATGTGGAGAGAGAGAGAGAGAGAGAGAGTTTTGCAGAACGTTAAACCTTTATAATGGAACTACTGAATACAACAAACTTGAACAAACGTAAAATACTGCAACACTGACTTACGAAGTTAGCACTAATTTTAATTGAACGTCAAATCCATATATTTTGCATTTTACCAGACAAAGTATAAAACATATTTTTTGAACTGCACTAACTAACATCGTTTAGATTTTGTGTGAACACCTAACGCAAAATGTATGCTAAAACACCTTATCAGATCAACTAGTGCAATAATATAGAATTAATTGTATATGTAATCTACAATTCAATGTGCATTATATAATTATTACCTTCTTCTATTTATTGCCATTTAATTTGAACTACAAAATAATTTAACATCACAATTAGTTACTTTATTAGTGTAATAATAATCTAAGAGTTACATACTATTATCTAGTGTTAGCCGGAGTAAGCTTGAGTAATACTTATGGGGGCCCACCTCGGCTTTTTTCTCTTTCTCTCCCTCTCTCTTTGGCTTGTATCCATTTGGCCCCATTCAGCCTATTGTTTTAAGACGTTTACCCCCATCCAGGAGTCAATATTCCTGGCGAGCGGTAGCGAGCCAGCATATATATATTTTTGTTTTGACAGCAAGCTAAATTTTTACATTTTTCGATAGAAAAATGTCTCCGGCGAAGCCGGATTTCTCCATACAATGCTGGCTCGCTATCGCTCGCCATGAAGAAATCGACACCTGGATGGGAATAAACGTCTTAAAACAGTTGGCTGAATGGGGCCGAATGGATACAAGCCAGGGAAAGAGAGAAAAGGAGAGAAGGATAACAAATATCCGGTGACCCCCCCCCCCCACCCTTAACTGCTTTACATACAGTACAGTCATTATTTCCATACAATATTCTCCAAGTTAAGGGGAGATGGTCGGTTTTTATGGACCCTTTTCTCCTCTTCTCCCTCATACTTAGCCCCATTAGTTTTCACATTTTAAGACGTTCGGCCCATTAGTTTGGCGATTTTAAGACCTTTCGCCCCTTTTCTGCCCTTTTCTGTGTCAATATTGAAACTTTTTGTGTCATTTAGGTGTCGATTTTTTCCTGGCGAGCGAAAGCGAGCCTGTAATTTAGAAGAAAAAATGTATAAATATATTTTGAAGGGGGTTGTTATTTTATGTATGATGGAGGTCTAGGGAGGAACTAAAAGAATAAACACAAATGAAACTAATCGACCAAAAAAAATGAACCATCACCCCCTTTTTTTTTTTTTTTTTTTTTTCTATATTCCAACTTACTCCCTCTCGGGCATAGGCTGAGAGCCTGGACATTCACAGCTGTACAATGAGCAGTGAAGCCCGTGAGGTCTTGTTCCAGTCTAGGGAGTGAGACATCTGAAGCACGTAGAGTACAACGAGCACCTGCCATCTTGCCTTCACATGAGGCAAGGTGCTCACCAACTGGGCCCGAAGTGACCCCATCTCTGAAGACACACCTCGTTTCCCGTGCTTCACTGTCTCACCCCCTACACTCGGACTCTCACTCTTACACACACACACAACGCCACCTGTTGAGCAGATAACTCACCAGGCATTGCACCCCGATAGCATAAAGCCAAGCGCTTGTGAATCCTCGAAGGAGGAGATATGGGTGCTATATAAGTAACCAGACGATTATTATTATTATTATTATTATTATTATGGGAATACTTATACAGTGCTATTTAATGAGGGAACAAGGAGGGTATTTTATTAGCGTTTCGGTGGGCTTTGTGGTAATGCACTGATACTAGGTACAGCACAAATTCCATCCCAATAATATCTTCCCATTGATACATCGGGATTTGAACCCGGGACCTTTGGATTACCAGGCCAGTGGCAAGACCACTCCGCCACACCTCCCCTCCTTAAGGATATATGTTATAGTTTCTTCACTATGCGAGGGTAACTGTAATTAACAGAATAATAAACTTGTAATACAAATAACTAATATAAATACTAATACCGTTCAAAATAATATAACCATTTTATATTCCTACACTAAATAATACAACCATTATATATTCCTACACTAAATAATACAACCATTATATATTCCTACACTAAATAATATAACCATTATATATTCCTACACTAAATAATATAACCATTTTATATTCCTACACTAAATAATACAGTTTCATATTTTTTCGTTGTACATTATCATATATATTTACATAATGGCTGGAGAAAGTCGCACAAAAAACTAATTTAAAATTTAAATATTAAAATGAATAGTTCATATCTTTAGCAGTATATATAAAATTAAATCTATCTATCTATTGCCAGACACCGCAATCCCAGGCCGCGAATGATTCGCCTTCATATGATAATACGTGTAGTTACTGAAATACTCTTGTTTATATTAGGTTAAGGGAGAGATAGTTGCTTTTGTTGGACCCCCTTCTCCCTATGTTTAGCGACATTAGTTTCGATATTTTAAGACGTTCGTTCCACTAATTTGGCGATGTTGCGACCTCTCGTCCCATTCCTTTGGCAATATTTAGATAATTTAGGTATCGATGTTTTCCTGGCAAGCGATAGCAAGCCTGTAATTTGAGAGGAACCAGCCTCTAGGTAATTGAGAGGAACCAGCCCCTAGGTAATTGGAGCAGATATAAGGTAGATAACCGGAAGTACTTTGACACATTAAGGCCTACGAAATCATTTATATTAATAGTGTTACTATTATTATAAATATTAGTATTAGTAGTAGTAGTAGTAGTAGTAGTAGTAGTAGTAGTAGTAGTAGTGTAGAGTAAGGGGCAAGGGAACGCGTAAGTGCTCCCGGACCCTAAGAATTGGAACTTCAATTTAGGAAAAACTGGCCTTCGACCAGGACGTTTTTCTACGCATTGTTTTGGAAGGGGGTCTAGTGTATATAATTGTAAGCTTGATGGAGGTCTAGCAAGGAAACTTAAAAATACATTAATATATCGATATATAGACCAAAATACAAGCACCACCCCCTCAAACATTTAAGGGGAGATCTCCACTTGAGGGATTTTTTCTTGACCCCTTTCTCCCTCATGTTTAGCTTCCTTGCTTTTGATATTATAAAACGTTTGCCCCATTAGTTTAGCGATTTTAAGAACTTTCACCCCATATTAAGACCTTTCGCGCAATTCAGGTGTCGATTATATCCTGGCGAGCGATAGCAAGCCTGTAATTTAAGAGGAACCGGCCTTTGGCCGGGACATTTTTCTACCGAAAAATGTACAAATTTATCTTGAAAGGAACTCATGGGGGTGTAATTTTAAGGTTGATGGAGGTCTAGGGAACAAACCAAATACCTCCCCCTAACTACACTGGCGTTCACAAGGACAACACAACAAAAGTCATATATGCAATTCTGGTGTCGTATATACACTATATTTTATTTTATGGACTGTCCACCTAAATAAGTGATGTGGAAGCATTGTTTTAAGCCTCCTTTTAAAACGTTTCTGCATATTTCAGTTTTACGTCAGTTATATGGTTAAAGTGGAAAGTGTATTTTTGAGAGAGAGAGAGAGAGAGAGAGAGAGAGAGAGAGAGAGAGAGAGAGAGAGAGAGAGAGAGAGAGAGTGTGTGTGTGAGAGTGAGCCTGCATTTTGTATATAACATTGAAGGTGTAAAGGAAAACATATAATATATAGCCTGTGTCGGTCACTTCCCCCTCTCACTTCCGCACCACCGAATTATGAATTTATTTATTATTTTACAACAACAATGTTCTGACGGGAATGAAGATATGATGACATAGCTGCCGGTGGTAACAGAGGAGAGGGAGAATATTGTTTATTTACGTGTGTGTGTGTGTGTGTGTGTGTGAATGAAGATATAATGACATAGCTGGCGGTGGTAACAGAGGAGAGGGAGAATATTCTCTCTCTCTCTCTCTCTCTCTCTCTCTCTCTCTCTCTCTCTCTCTCTCTCTCTCTCTCTCTCTCTCTCTCTCTCTCTCTCTCTCTCTTCTCTCTCTCCTCTCCTTCCTTCTTCCTTCCTTCCTTCCTTCCTTCCTTCCTTCCTTCCTTCCTTCCTTCCTTCCTTCCTTCCTTCCCCTCTCTCTCTCTCTCTCTCCTTCCTTCCTTCCTTCCTTCCCCTCTCACTCTCTCTCTCATAAAGGAAAACCAAAATACACTTTCCACTTTAACCATAACTGATATAAAACTGAAATATGCAGAACGGTTATAAGAGGAGGATTAAAATGTTTCCACATCACTTATTTAGGGGAACGATCCACAAAATAAAATACATACACGGCAGCAGAATGATTACATATACAATGTCTGGTATGTTGTCCCTGTGAACGCCAGGGGAGATGGGGCGTTTTTTCTGCCCCCCCCCCCCCCCCCCCCCCCCCCCCCCCCCCCCCCCCCCCCCCCCTCCTCCACCTCATACCCCATTATTTTTCAAATTTTATGACGTTCGACTCATTATTTTGAAGATTTTAAGACCTTATGACCCATTTTTTTTGACAATATTAATACTTTTAGTGTCGATTTCTCCTGGCGAGCGATATCGAGCCTGTTATTTACGGGAAACCGGCCTTCGGCCGGGACATTTTTCTATCGAAAAATGTACACATTTATCTTGAAAGAGGATCTTGGGGGTGTTTTTATAAGCTTGATGCAGGTCTAGGGAGGAAACTACAAAAATGATAAAGATATATATAAATGATCAAATAAATACGCCCGTCCTGTTTGAAGTACAGTGTGTGTGAGAATAAACATCAGAGTGTCTTTCATTCGTCCCCTATATTGTTCCCATATCTTTGACAGCTGCCTCAGAGCATATACCTTTATTAATAATGGAGCGTATTATTTGGGACTACCCGGTACTGCCTATGAACACATAAATACACCCATCCCCCTTAAGTTGGAGAATAATGTATGAAAATAATGGGGTTATAAGTTGGAGAATAATGTATGAAAATAATGAATGTATATGTACAGTAGAGCAGTTAGGTATTACTGAAGCTTACTCCGGCTAACATTTTAACCCTTTCACGCACATATGACGCAGAGGTTGCCAGATTAGCAATAAGAAATAGAGTTCTCTCACTCTTATAATTACCTCTCCAAAATTAGTTTGCTGCCCACAGCTAACTCAAAGACAACTGCAGAGGTTGAAGTAACTAAACTAAAGGTTTCTAAATACCCCTGATGGTTACAAAGGCTTTAAAGTATCCCTAATAGGATCAAAATTGCGTCATATGTCGGATGGGGATATAATAGTATTAAACTGTTAGATTATTATTACACAAATGGAGTAACTAATGGTGATGATAAATCATTATGTAGTTCAAATGAATTGGCAAGATCGACGTAGGTAATAATAATGTTCACTCAGTTGTAGGTAATAATAATGTTCACTCGTAGGTAATGTTCACTCGTAGGTAATAATAATGTTCACTCGTAGGTAATGTTCACTCGTAGGTAATGTTCACTCGTAGGTAATGTTCACTCGTAGGTAATGTTCACTCGTAGGTAATGTTCACTCGTAGGTAATGTTCACTCGTAGGTAATAATAATGTTCACTCAGTTGTAGGTAATAATAATGTTCACTCGTAGGTAATGTTCACTCGTAGGTAATGTTCACTCGTAGGTAATAATAATGTTCACTCAGTTGTAGGTAATAATAATGTTCACTCGTAGGTAATGTTCACTCGTAGGTAATGTTCACTCGTAGGTAATGTTCACTCAGTTGTACAATACAATACAATTCATTCTATAATATTATTGTATTAGTTGATCCAATATTTAGTTTATTACTAATATATAATAAGTAACACTCCGTTCTTAACATTAATCATCAATTACAAACCCCAATGTACTTGAATAAACTAATGAAAGCATAAGGTCCTCCCGGGATTCGAACTCGGGACACCACACCTAGAACATAAGCATCTAAACCATAACACAACCAACACAGTTAATAACAATTTGATAACATTTGTTTTGTAATTGATTAAATATTCTACTACAATTACATAATTTGAATTTGGATTTATGTACAATTCAGCATATGTTTTGTATTAGGTGTTTACAACAAAAATTAAACGACATTAGTTACTACAGTTTAAAGACTAAGTTATATTTTTTGTCTGGTGAAATGCGAAATATTTGGATTTGGTGTCCAATTAAAATTAGTGATAACCTCGTAAGCCAGTGATGAAATAGTTTACATTTGTTGTATTCAATGGTTCCAACATAAAGGTTTACACATTTGTTGTATTCAATGGTTCCAACATAAAGGTTTACACATTTGTTGTATTCAATGGTTCCAACATAAAGGTTAACAAATTTGTTGTATTCAATGGTTCCAACATAAAGGTTAACACATTTGTTGTATTCAATGGTTCCAACATAAAGGTTTACACATTTGTTGTATTCAATGGTTCCAACATAAAGGTTAACACATTTGTTGTATTCAATGGTTCCAACATAAAGGTTTACACATTTGTTGTATTCAATGGTTCCAACATAAAGGTTTACACATGTGTTGTATTCAATGGTTCCAACATAAAGGTTAACACATTTGTTGTATTCAATGGTTCCAACATAAAGGTTAACACATTTGTTGTATTCAATGGTTCCAACATAAAGGTTAACACATTTGTTGTATTCAATGGTTCCAACATAAAGGTTAACACATGTGTTTTATTCAATGGTTCCAACATAAAGGTTTACACATTTCACAAAACTTTATATTCATGTCTGTCACCGTATATGATCGTTAGTGAAAGTGTTATGTGCTCTCTCTCTCTCTCCACATAACAAATGGTTGGAGTGGGTACCTGGTCTTAAAATCTCTCTCTCTCTCTCTCTCTCTCTCTCTCTCTCTCTCTCTCTCTCTCTCTCTCCACATAACAAATGGTTGGGTTGTGTACCTGGTTTTAAAATCGCTGCAGCTTCGCTTTATTATTTAATAATGCTTCGCGTTCACGTTTGTTATAACATTGTTGCAATTTACTGTATGTACGTTTATGTGTGCATGTGTGTGTTTATCTGATAAATGTAACTGTTTTCATATGAAGTTTATTTGTATATATATTTATAATCTACTTTTATATCTCACTTCTTTCCAATAATATATTAATGTTTCTTTTCAACTTCTGTATATGTACCTTCAATATATATAAACTTTATATTATGTAGGCCTACTGTATCTATCCATATATCTGCATTATATATTTTGTTGTATTATAAATAGTGTCTAATCTGTATTATTGTATCTACTTGACTATGTAGTGTATGTCTAGTTCGGCAATTGATTTAGTTACATCACAATATATCTTCTAAATCTATCCATCAATCAATGTTCCCTTATTTATTTAGCAGAATATGTGTATCGATTTTCTTGGCAAGAAAAAAAATCTTACTAATCCAGATTAGAGGGACCTACTTCCTCCACAACTCTCAACCTTAGAGACCCTTCATATAACAGCCATTTTACGTTAGCCCCCACCACACCTCTGTCTTAGAACATATTATGCTCACTCTTAGAGAGTCGTACAATAAAGTTCAAATTACTGCTAAAATATGAGTAGTTAATCTAATTCACGAGTTTAAAAAAGCATTAAGCCTTACGGAGTGTGAGAATAAAGATGGTGTTTTTATTACCCACTAAGATACACGCCTTTGCTGTATATATAGCTTATATTTTCAACCTTATAGCACTGTTAGGTAAGGTCCATTTTCCCTTTTTCTGCTTGTGGCTTGCCCTTAGGATATTAGCCGGGGTATTATATGCCTTAATGTGTCCTCTCATAAGGTTGATGTTACCTTGGCCTGTTGACTTACGTTATTAGCCTGGGTATTATATGCCTTAATGTCTCCTTTCATAAGGTTGATATTACCTTGGCCTGCTGACTTACGTTATTAGCCTGGGTATTATATGCCTTAATGTGTCCTTTCATAAGGTTGATATTACCTTGGCCTGCTGACTTACGTTATTAGCCTGGGTATTATATGCCTTAATGTGTCCTTTCATAAGGTTGATGTTACCGTGGCCGGGCTGCCTTACGTTATTAGCCTGGGTATTATATGCCTTAATGTGTCCTCTCATAAGGTTGATGTTACCTTGGCCTGCTGACTTACGTTATTAGTCGGGGTAATATATGCCTTAATGTGTCCTCTCATAAGGTTGATGTTACCTTGGCCGGGCTGCCTTTCGTTATGAGTGAAGGGATATTACCGATGCCGTTACTGTCCTAGTTTATGACATGATCACAACAACTTTATCTCGGAGGCTGAACACAAATACAGGGGAGGGAGAGAGAGAGAGAGAGAGAGAGAGAGAGAGAGAGAGAGAGAGAGAGAGAGAGAGAGAGAGAGAGAGAGAGAGAAAAGGAGAGATTACACTGTGCAGAGAGAGAGAGAGAGAGAGAGGAAAGGAGAGATTACACTGTAAGAGAGAGAGAGAGAGAGAGAGGAAATGAGAGATTACACTGTATCGATGTACTCTGCAAATATGGTAAAATGGAGTGATAAAAGAGAGAAAAATGCAAGGAGGAAGGGTGATTGGAGACCTTGATTGTATCCTGAGAGGAAGAATGGTCAGTCAAGAAGTGAAAATGTCACTGAAGAGAAGTGTGATGCTCCTAACACTAACGCCAGGAAAAAGTCGACACCTAAATGGCACGAAAGGTCTTAAAATTGACAGAAATGGGGCGAACGTTCTCAAAATCGCCAAACTAATGGGGTGAACATCCTAAAACTCAAAAGCAATGGGACTAAACGTGAGGGAGAAAGGGGTCCAGACATATAAACGTGAGGGAGAAAGGGGTCCAGACATATAAACGTGAGGGAGAAAGGGGTCCAGACATATAAACGTGAGGGAGAAAGGGGTCCAGACATATAAATGCGGTGAAAGCGTGGCAACCTATACTAAACAACAGCAATACACTAGATAAGAGATGTGTGTGAATTTGTATGTTGTTGTTGTGTGCGCATTGTGTTCTGCTGTGTTTTGTGTTGTCCCTATTCTGGCTCTGTCTTGAGCCCCCCCCCCCCCCCCCCCCGAAAAAAAAATAGGAAAAGTGGGGGCCTGGGTATATAGATAGATAGAAGAGAGAGATATAAACACATACAAACACACACACCGACACACACACACACACCGACAGATAGATATATACTGTATACAGCCACTACACAACTTCAAACAACCGGCCAAATATCCCGCTTTGCTCCGTCCTGTAAAAATATTAATGGGAGAGCATACAATAACGTTTGGAGTTCCCTTCACCATGCATTACTAAAGCCCCCCCTCCCCACCACCACCACCACCACCACACACACACACACACACACACACACACACACACACACACACACACACACACACACACTTTGGTTGCTAGCCTTTCAGACCTTTACAATTCCCCAACCATTCCCAGGTCCTGGAATATTTTCACAGCACATAGCGTAGGCATGTGGGAAGAGTTAAGGTGCCCCACCTCGTAATTTTTGTTCTCTCTCTAGGTTGTATCCATTCGGCTCCATTCAGCCTACTGTTTTAAAACGTTTATCCCCATCCAGGTGTCGATTTATTCCTGGCGAGCGATAGCGAGCCAGCATTGTATGAAGAAATTCGGTTTCGCCGGAGAAATATTTCTATCGAAAAAATTAAAAATTTAGCCTGCTGTCAAAAACATTTAGAAAAATATGCTGGCGAGCGGTAAAAATCGACACCTAGATGGGGATAAACGTCTTAAAACAGTAGGGTGAATGGGGCCGAATGGATACAACCCACATAGAGAGAGAGAAAAACAAAAACGAGGTGGGCCCCCTTCAGAGTCCGGGAGTAAAGTCATAATGAAAAGTTGGGTCCTACCTCCATAATGTTAACCCCGTCAGACGATGACACCTTTTTACTTGCAATGGTATGCGGATTGAAGCTATAGAAGACACGTACGAAAAACTCTCAGATGTTAGCACGAAACTGTTATAGAGACATGAGTATGAACAAAAAAAAAAAAAAAAAAAAAAAAAAATCTTAACAAGCATGAATCAAGTCTGCAAGAAAATGTATATTATAGGCTATGGGATCTCAAGTGCAAAATACAAAGTTGTGAAAGACTAGGGGGTTGATAGGAGGAGGGGGGGGGGAAGTGAGAGGAGAGGGCGAGGGGGGGGGGGGGGGGAGTGAGAGGAGAGGGCGAGGGGGAGGTGAAAGAGAAATGGAGAGGGAGGGGAATAAAGGGGACGTGGTAGGGGAAGGAAAGGGGGGGGGGGGGTGTAGAAGGATGAGTGGTAGGGAAAGAGACGACAGGGGTAGTGGTAGGGGAGGAGTGTATGATAATGAGGGAAAGATAGACGTGCAGGAAGTAAGGAATGAAGAAGGGAAGGATGAGGAAGGAGAGGCGAAGAATTAGTTTCCTAGTTTCATCCCTAGATCTCCATCAAACTTTAAAAAAAAAATACCCCAGGATACACCTTCAAAATATATTGGTACATTTTTCGGTAGAAAAATGTCCCGGCCGAAGGCCGATTCCTCCCAAATTACAGGCTCGCTATCGCTCGCCAGGAAAAAATAGACACCTAAGGAGAGGGGTGTAAGGAGAGGAGGAGGAGGGAGGGGCGATGAAAGTGAGAGGAGAGGACGAAGAATGAAACGTAGGAGGAGTTGAGAGATGGAAGCAGAAAGGAAGTATAGAGGGAAGGTGGAAGGGAAGTATATATAGAGGGAAGGTGGAAGGGAAGTATATATAGAGGGAAGGTGGAAGGGAAGTATATATAGAGGGAAGGTGGAAGAGATGGAATGGGGAAAATATAGGAAAGACGAGGACATGGAATACGGGTAGGACAATAAATGGAGGGAGAGATAAATATACTAGATATTGATAAAGGTGATGACATTATTACAAACCTTGATATTGAATCCTGCCTGGTGCCCGTGGCTTTTCAGTCGTTATACAACTTCCTCTGAAACAATATGAACGACTATTAGCCAAGTATATTGATGAACAGTTTTTACACATCATTAAGAGAACTGCTTTGATGGTGTAATGGTTTGAGTGTTTAAGATCTGTATGTGGTAACCCAGGTTCGAATCCCGGGTGGAGCACATGCTTTCAATAATTTCATTGGGTGGTGTTTGGTGTTGTGAGTGAAATTAATTAATTAAATTATATATATATATATATAAGCAAAAATGTACCCAACATAAATAGGCAAAACAGCTTCTAGCATCACTCCAAACAAAACCCTCTGACTTCCATATACCCTTCCTAATCTGAATAAAATCGTCTAATAATAGCCAGAAAACAAAAAAGGAAGTGCGTCATCGATCCTCAGAGGGTAATCACCGGACTCCTATCAATAGGAATTAAGGGGGACCTACTATCAACACAAAATGTGATTACTTATAATAACAATATAAAATATTATTAGGCCTATAATTATTATTATTATTATTATCACTATTATTATTTGTATTATTATTATGTATATGATTACAATACGCAGAAAGACACTATATATGGTTGAAATAAAAATCTAAACACAACTGAAGCCAGCACATTGGGGGGGGGAAACAATCAGGTCTAGATTCCAAACAGAAAACGAAAAGCTTGGTATTATATATATATATATATATATATATATATATATATATATATATATATATATATATATATATATATATATATATATATATATATATATATATATATATATATATATATATATATTCTAATCATTACCTCTCCTTCCCTGAAGATGCAAGATGTTTACTTGTGAAACGTTGGATCCACCATGAATTTTGCTAACCTGTTGTACCTCATCTCTGAACCCCAGAGGAAAATTGTTAGAACTATTGAAAGCTATAACAATAAAATCCTGAATGCTGAAACTGCCATTGCCTTTAACCTCGTCTGTTTAAAAGAGAATATATATATATATATATATATATATATATATATATATATACTGTATATATATATATATATATATATATATATATATATATTATAAATATATATATTATGTACTGTATATATATATATATATATATATATATATATATATATATATATATATATATATTCCTCCTCTTCTTCCTCCTGCTATCCATACTAGCTGCCCTACCTTCCTCCCCTACCCTATTATACAGTATCTACCTTCCTCCCCTACCCTATTATACAGTATCTACCTTCCTCCCCTACCCTATTATACAGTATCTACCTTCCTCCCCTACCCTATTATACAGTATCTACCTTCCTCCCCTACCCTATTATACAGTATCTATACAGTATCTATACATTATCTATACAGTATCTATACAGTATAGGTACGTCCCCGGTGTCGGAACCTGGGGAAGTGTTATTAGTAGGCCTACTGACAACCCCAGTGAATAATTCCCAGACTGTCAGCCTCGGGTCCACCAGATGATATGATGGGTTGATAGGCACAGAGGGAGAGATGGACACGAATAGGATAGGTGGATTGGTAGATAAATTGATAGATAGGTAGATAAATAGATAGGTAGGTAGGTAGAATTAGTCTAAAATATAATTAAAATGACATAACCACATTAGTTTGGCGATTGTGACCTTTCGCCCCATTTCTGTCAATTTTAAGACTTTTCGTGTCATTCAGGTGTCGATTTTTTCCTGGCGAGCGATAGCGAGCCTGTAATTTCAAGAGAAACCGGCCTTCGGCAGGGACATTTTTCTATCGAAAAATGTACACATTTATCTTGACAGGGGGTCTAGAGGGTGTTTTTCTAAGCTTGATGGAGGTCTAGGGGGTGTTTTTCTATGCTTGATGGAGGTCTAGGGGGGGTGTTTCTAAGCTTGATGGAGGTCTAGGGGGGGTGTTTCTAAGCTTGATGGAGGTCTAGGGGGGGTGTTTCTAAGCTTGATGGAGGTCTAGGGGGTGTTTTTCTATGCTTGATGGAGGTCTAGGGGGGGTGTTTCTAAGCTTGATGGAGGTCTAGGGGGTGTTTTTCTATGCTTGATGGAGGTCTAGGGGGGGTGTTTCTAAGCTTGATGGAGGTCTAGGGGGTGTTTTTCTATGCTTGATGGAGGTCTAGGGGGTGTTTTTCTATGCTTGATGGAGGTCTAGGGGGGGGGGGGGTTTCTAAGCTTGATGGAGGTCTAGCGAAGAAACTGTATTATATAATAAATAAACAAATTCCGGTCTAGATTCCAAAAAGCAAAAGAACCCCCCGGTATTGTATATAGGTACGTCCCCGGTGTCGGAACCTGGGGAGGTGGTAGTAGTAGGCCTACTGACAACCCCAGTGAATAATTCCCAGACTGTCAGCCTCGGGTCCACCAGATGATGTGATGGGTTGATAGGCAGAGAGGGAGAGATGGACACGAATAGGATAGGATAGGATAGGGTAGGTAGGTAGGTAGGTAGGTAGGTAGGTAGGTAGGTAGGTAGGTAGGTAGGTAGGTAGGTAGGTAGGTAGGTAGGTAGGTAGGTAGGTAGGTAGGTAGGTAGGTAGGTAGGTAGGTAGGTAGGTTAGGTAGGTAGGTAGGTAGGTAGGTTAGGTAGGTAGGTAGGTAGGTAGGTAGGTTAGGTAGGTAGGTAGGTAGGTAGGTAGGTAGGTAGGGTAGGTAGGTAGGTAGGTAGGTAGGTAGGTAGGTAGGTAGGTAGGTAGGTAGGTAGGTCAGTTAGGTAGGTAGGTAGGTAGGTAGGTAGTAGGTTAGGTAGGTAGGTAGGTTAGGTAGGTAGGTAGGTAGGTAGGTAGGTAGGTAGGTAGGTAGGTTAGGTAGGTAGGTAGGTAGGTAGGTAGGTAGGTAGGGTAGGTAGGTAGTAGGGTAGGTAGGTAGTAGGGTAGGTAGGTAGGTAGGTAGGTAGGTAGGTAGGTAGGTAGGTAGGTAGGTAGGTAGGTAGGTAGGTAGGTAGGTAGGTAGGTAGGTAGGTAGGTAGGTAGGTAGGTAGGTAGGTTGACTGTGATAAAGGCTATGTAGGTAGGTAGGTAGGTAGGTAGGTTGACTGTGATAAAGGCTATGTAGGTAGGTAGGTAGGTAGGTAGGTAGGTAGGTAGGTAGGTAGGTAGGTAGGTTAGGTAGGTAGGTAGGTAGGTAGGTAGGTAGGTTAGGTAGGTAGGTAGGGTAGGTAGGTAGGTAGGTAGGTAGGTTGGTTAGGTAGGTAGGTTAGGTAGGTAGGTAGGTAGGGGTAGGTAGGTAGGTAGGTAGGTAGGTAGGTAGGCTAGGTAGGTAGGTAGGTAGGTAGGTAGGTAGGTAGGTAGGTAGGCTAGGTAGGTAGGTAGGTAGGTAGGTAGGCTAGGTAGGTAGGTAGGTAGGTAGGTAGGTAGGTAGGTAGGCTAGGTAGGTAGGTAGGTAGGTAGGTAGGTAGGTAGGTAGGTAGGTAGGTAGGTAGGTAGGTAGGTAGGTAGGTAGGTAGGTAGGTAGGTAGGTAGGTAGGTAGGTAGGTAGGTAGGTAGGTAGGTAGGTAGGTAGGTAGGTAGGTAGGTAGTTAGAGAGATGGAGGGTAGAGAGAAATACATATATACCTGTATAAATAATATACATAGGCCTATACAGTATATATTGTAATGATTATGCGTATGTAATGTGTATGTAATGTTCATGTGTGTGTGTGTGTATGTAATGTGTGTGTATATGTAATATGTGTGTGTGTGTGCTTATTACCCTACACCAACATGGCGAGCAATGAACCACCCTTCGTCTCCTAATTTTAACGCTTACCTTGAGGTGATTAATCATACAACCTGGCAAGATCTAAGTGGAAAGAGTCTGGCCTTAAGGTGTTCATTAATCTTCATCCTGCCTCACATTACCAACCTTACACCAACATTATAACCACAGCGAGTTTATTATCTTTCTTTTACGTCTATCTATCTATCTAACTAACTATATATCTATCTATCTATCTATCTATCTATCTATCTATCTATATACTCAGGCACATACCCCATAGCTGGGAGTGGCTGACTCGAGACAAAGCCCGAACAGGGACAACACAACACAACAAAGAACACAAAAACAAAACACAAATTCCCACACATCTAGGTCGCCATGAAGCAGACCCAGAGACCCAGACCCATTTGGGGTCTCCAGCAAGATTCCCAGGTCCCAGACCTCCCGGAGAGGTTCCGGTCTCAGCAGGTAAACATACAGCAAGCTGTACCACCACAAGCCCGCCCACCACCATCCAGGCGTATCTTTCACATATACCGGCTCCCCGGGCCAGGCACCTGACGGACTATTATCTAGTCCAACTGGCGCCTGACCCCCTCTCCCAAACGACCACGTTTTCACTCATCTATTCACTAGCATTCTCCATTCATTCCTATATATTACCACTTCTCTTGCCTGATCTATAGTCATTCCTCTATCTTCCAACGCTTGTACTACATTTTCTCTATCTCAATCATCATTGTACGACTTAATTACTTAAGGTTTATAAGTGTATGTATTGTCAGAAATTATCCCGTATTTTAACTTAGTATACGTATTGACTTTGAATAAAATTAAGCTTTTGTGTAAATAATGAAATATTCACATTTGACTAAGAGAAGCTACCTTTGTATTTTAGGATCTGATAATGAAAGGAGTTGTTCCGAAACTATAGCCAATAAACATCCTACTTCAAGACGTTTGTGTTCTCCCTGGTGATCCTGTTCATTATAAGATTGCTCTTTCCACGTTCGAAGTCAATTGCTGAATTAATCTCTCATTGGTATTATTCCATTCATATTATCACCAACCCACCAATTAACTTACAAATAATCCTAATTAATGAAATCAATGAAACTAAAGAATACATGTGGTACTCCAAGGATTCGAACCTAGGATACTCACACCGAAATTCCGCGCACTAAAAATTTTCTACCGAAAAAAGTACAAATTTATCTTGAAAGGGAGTCTAGGGGGTGAATACTTAATACTGATGGAGGTCTAGCGAGGAAGATGAAAAAATACATTAATTGATAAATATATAGACACAAAAACAAGCCCAACCCCCTTGTTTGTTTATTTTTTCTTACGACACCAGTATAGTTCTAAGGTTTTCTTGTCGTTATTTATTTATGTTTGCATTAATTAACCTATTGAATACGATGGCGTCATTTATATTTTATGCTGGCTATAAAAAAATAAAAAATAAAAAAAATAAAATAAATAGAAAATAAAAAATAAAATAGGAAAAATGGGGATTGGGCCTGAGCATATAGATAGATAGATAGATAGATAGATAAAAATATACGTTCTTTCCTCCTAGTTTATAAAGGTTCTCCTGGAGTCCGAGGGTTAAGCTATACTCATACACACTCATGAGGTTCATAAAGGTCCTTTTTAATCTGAAAATGGTGTCATGGTTAAGGTGTCTAAAAATCTGTGTGCGATAACCCGGGTTCGAATCCTGGTGGATCACATATATGCTTTCATTAATTTCATTGGAGGTGTTTGGTGTTGTGGTGAAATTAATACAAAATAAATAGTCGAATAGTTTAAGTCAAAATAACATTATAACACCATCATATTAAATACATTAATAATATATCATTAGCTTGTCCCTGGCCTTCTATATAATACATAATTCTGGTTCCTGTCCTTCCCCTCCCTCTCCGGCAGTCCTATATATTACCTGGCGTTATATTATTAAGGGGAGAAAGGCCGTTTTATTGGTTTATTAATTAATGTATTCATTTATTTATTAGTTTCCTCGCTAGACCTCCATCAAGCTTAGAAAAACACCCCCTAGACACCCCTTCAAGATAAATTTGTAAATTTTTCGGTAGAAAAATGTCTAGGTTTCCAGGCTCTATAATTTCTAGGTTTCCAGGCTCTATAATTTCTAGGTTTCCAGGCTCTATAATTTCTAGGTTTCCAGGCTCTATAATTTCTAGGTTTCCAGGCTCTATAATTTCTAGGTTTCCAGGCTCTATAATTTCTAGGTTTCCAGGCTCTATAATTTCTAGGTTTCCAGGCTCTATAATTTCTAGGTTTCCAGGCTCTATAATTTCTAGGTTTCCAGGCTCTATAATTTCTAGGTTTCCAGGCTCTATAATTTCTAGGTTTCCAGGCTCTATAATTTCTAGGTTTCCAGGCTCTATAATTTCTAGGTTTCCAGGCTCTATAATTTCTAGGTTTCCAGGCTCTATAATTTCTAGGTTTCCAGGCTCTATAATTTAGGTTTCCAGGCTCTATAATTTCTAGGTTTCCAGGCTCTATAATTTCTAGGTTTCCAGGCTCTATAATTTCTAGGTTTCCAGGCTCTATAATTTCAGGCTCGCTATCGCACGCCAGATTTATTTTTACACCTACAGTATATGGCACGAAAGGTCTTAAAATTGACAACGAAATGGGGCGAAAAGGTGTTATAATCGCCAAACTGATAGGCCGAACATCTTTAACTCTCAAAACAAATGGGGCTTAACATGAGGGAGAAAGGGGACCCGAAAAACGACCCATCTCCCTTCAATACAGACTCGCTCAAAAGTCATGTCACCTTTAATATGTCAATCTTTAACTCACTTTCTTGATATAATAACTCGACTAACTGAACACAGCTTGAGTTATTTGGAATTACTGGAGTTGGTGGGTGGGGAGAGACTTGTACTTTACCATCCATGTACTCTAATCAGTAGCAACTAATACCATATACATGACATCATTTGGTTATATTCCAGTTCCACCTACATTCAGATATTTATATTCATCTTTGAGAAGGATCCGTTTTCTCTCAAAGATAGTTTGAGGGCTATTGTAATTAACTTCAGCATTTTAATTCCTATAGATAGATCCTAACCCAACTGAAATCGCCTATGATAAAAAAAAAAAAAAAAAAAAAAAAAAAAAAAAAAAAAATCATCTGACTGAAGCGGTAGAGACCGTACTGCCTCCTGCCTAGTAGGGGCTGCAAAGTCTGTATGGATAAAAAAACATCAATGTAAATGAGTAATTCAACACCAGAAGTGCATGCTGTCAAACGAAAGACTATTGAAATCCTGTCCAAAAACGTGTCCCTTCATGATATTCATTATCATTGAATAAGCAACATATTATTATACTCTACAGATTCAATTTCGTATTTGGAAGGAATAAAATGGCTCAAACAATCCCATTACACGATATGAATATGCATCATTTATAGTAATCCTACTCCTATGTATTAATATCTTAAAACCAAATTGTCCCTCTCGTAGTGTAACCCTGATAGTGAGAGGTGCCCCCCCCCCCCCTTCACCTGAACATTATCAACCAGTGAATAATATACGTATATCTGGAAATACAAGCTCCCCAGGTCCCCAGCTCTCTGTTACTCTGTCCCTCAGGTTAGGCCTCACACACACACATACGGAGGGGGGGGGGGGGGACACTGACAGAGTTGTACTGGATTAATGTTAACTGTTGATAATAATGGGACTCCCGGAACTCCATGACCTTACCCTTACTTCCACAGATAGCTTTAAAGAGGAGGAAACACGAACCATCCCCTGCTATTTATTAGTCTGTTCGTCCGAGAGAAATATATTCTTGGACTAAAAATATACTGTATATATATATATATACAGTACATAATTATATATATATATAATTATTATTATTTTTTCTATCATAGTGACGGAGACAATATGCAGCACTGCCTGTAGCGAGTGCCTTCCCCAGAGTTAAAAGAGTGACAGGGCCAAACTCAAGGGACGTTCGAGCCAAAATACCTGGACACACAGAGTTTGAAGCAATTTAAGTCAAAGGAAAAGAGAAAGACTGATTCTGGGAAAGCGTTCCAGAGCTCAGCTGTTGAATAGAAGAAAGACTAAGAATAACGTTTCACTCTTAGTTGTATTCTAGTCTATTTCATGCTGACCCACTAAATAAACATAATTAATTGGAGTAGATACTACCGTGCCTGAAAAAAACAGGCTTTAAGCAAGGGAACACATTATGGAATATTTAGGTAAGCGCTAAATAACATTCACAATATTTAGGTAAGCGCTAAATAACATTCACAATATTTAGGTAAGCGCTAAATAACATTCACAATATTTAGGTAAGCGCTAAATAACATTCACAATATTTAGGTAAGCGCTAAATAACATTCACAATATTTAGGTAAGCGCTAAATAACATTCACAATATTTAGGTAAGCGCTAAATAACATTCACAATTTATTAGGCTGACGCGTTCCAGGTTTTTCAGCTGCAGCAAAGAAAACGGAAGTCTGCCAAGCACTATTACTTGTGAAATAAGGCAAGACTAAAATATAATGGAACCTATCATTTTAAGCCGAACCAGCCTTTGGCCGGTACATTTTTCGACCGAAAATGTACAAATGTGTCTTGTCTAGGGGATGTTCTTCTAAGTGTGATGGAGGTCTAGCGACTAGGAAACTAAAACAAATATATGAATACATTAAATAATAGACCAAAAAACCGGTCACCATCCCCTTAACTATTATATATTGAATCCTGTTAGTAGTCTAGGTGGCTAAATGAATTATTGGCAAAGGGAACGTATATTCATCTGTCTGTCTACAATCTTAATACATGTTTCACACTACAGCGGCCAATATACATGTCCGCCTTTTTCGGACAATATTATATTTAGAAAGACATACAAACCAACAGCATATATTTTGCATCCCTCTTGTCCTACATGTTACACTGAATATGGGAAGTTCTCGGGCAAACAAGAATTACTGATATATCCATTTTTACCCTGCTCGATAAACCCAAAGATATTGTGTAATTGCAAATAGTATAGATATAGATTGTAGTGGGATATGATTTTAGTGGAGGGAAAGAACTAACAGGGATGCAGGGAAGAAGGAGTCTGCCTCGTATGGGTAAAATAGGCTATACAGATTTCCATGTTTCTTAAGTTCTCATGTATGACTTTTATTTTAGTGTTTACTTAGATAATATAGAAATGTGCATTAAGTAAGTTAACGCCAGGACATACTTTGTCATTAACAATTTTTGTTTTTAATATTTATTTAAATACATATCATACATTACAACACATACCGGCAGCTATTATATTCAACCAATATATATTCATTAACTTACGATTACCAAATATTTAAAGAACGTTTGGTATGTTAACTCTAACATATATACTTATATGTTTGTTATATAGTAATAAACATTGAAGACACATTAGACTTTTAATTAATTATATCCCTTCATTTATATATCTTAGCTTAGATCATTGAGACTTACCATGTACTGTAAAAAAAATCCGTGTTTATTTAATCAAAATATGCAAAGCATTGCCAAAATATAAATACAATAATTGAGTTTTCAGTGTCATAAATTTAACCTCCACGTAAATTAATATTAAAAAACATTCAAATTCCGTCTGTTTATAGCCGGCATTTAATATGTAAATACAAAGCCTGATATATTACTTTAAGGGGAGATGGGTCGGTTTTCTGGCCCCATTTCTACTCCATTGCTTTCTACATTTTAAGACATTCGGTCTTTTAGTTTGGCGATTTTAAAACCTGTCGCCCCTTGTCTGTGTGAATATCAAAACTTGTCATTTAGGTGTCGATTTTTTCCTGACGAGCGATAGCGAGCCTACAATTTACAAGACAACGGCCTTCGGCCGGGACATTTTTCTACCGAAAAATGTACAAATATATATTTTGTTTTAAGTTTGATGGAGGTCTAGGCAGGAAACTAGAAAAATACTATTTGCTAGTTTCCTCCCTAGACCTCCACTAACTTGAAAAAACAACCCCAGGATGAAAGAAATGAAAAAATCGAGCAAAAAGTGAGCCATTCCCCCTTAATAATTACTATTATAATGAACACTATATTATAAAGCCTTCCCCTGCCAGTGCCGTGTGCAACCTGGTGTAACAATCAGCGGAGGTCTCCTTATAGAGGGTTTGATATCAATCTCCTTCACCGTGACAATCATTGATGACAAATTGGTCACCTTGGCTCTGGCTGTTTCTCGGGTTTCTTCGGGAGGAGTGAGAGAGAACCAAAAAAATAAACATATAATAATAAATTGCATAAATAAAATAAAATAATATATTTAAACCATGGTGACGAACACACAATACCTATAAATTACGTAAATAATGTATTTTATTGACAATTAATTCATTGGTTCCGATGAATATACCAAACGTAATATCTAAACAGGTAGGGTTAGGGCTGGTCCTATCCAGAGTGAGGTTAGGCATCCTCTACCCAACCTTAGCCGTTTCTATCTATCTCTTGTCCTGTCCTACATTTCTTTCTAGGTGTTGGCGTGATCGCCCGATTAGGTGGCACTGCAAGGTGGGCTGCGGACGGTGGGGGCATTGGCCCAAGGGTGCAAGCAACATGGGCTGATGATCTCAGGTAAAAATGTAATATGTCCTAGTGCTTTGAAACCGTAACGACCTAACTCTGACAGCCCTTTTCAACTGTCCCCCCCCCCCCCCCCTCCCTTGTTACCGCTATTATATAAGTTGGCCATTCTGTCCTGCAATATGCAATTAACTGACAAAAGGGGTTTTATTGGCCACAGTGTCTAGGGTGGGAATCCAAGGAAACCCAACACAAACACAAAGAGAGAGTGAGTAAGTGTATGAGTGTGTGTGTGTGTGTGTGTGTGTGTGTGTGTGTGTGTGTGTGTGTGTGTGTGTGTGTGTGTGTGTGTGTACTTACTCTAGTTGTACTTACTCTAGTTGTATTGCGGGAGTGAGCATGCTCGTTATTTCCCGCCTCTTATATGTGTAGGTGTTATATGTATCGTTGGAATGGCTGTGGATGTGTGTGAGTCTGTATTTTTAGCCAATTGGCGACATCGGAAACGAAGCTTAGGGTGGATCTGTATGGTACCATTCTCACTATAGACGGTACCGTCTCGCCCGAAGGCTAGGTAGCCATCAGCTTAGGTGCACCTATGATACCATCTCGCCTTGTACCATTTTTGCCAACCCCAGATGGGACGTCACAACGTCGTCCACTTTTTCCAGGTACCTATTTACAGCTAGGTGAACTGAGGCTAACACATGAAAGGAGACAAGCCCAATTTGTCTCCGCCCGGCCGGGGATTGAACCCCCGACCCCTCGTGTGTGAGACGAGAGCTCTACCTACTAGGGTACGGGCTGTGTGTGTACAAAGGAGTACAAAGGAAATC
This sequence comes from Paralithodes platypus, assembly GCA_032716605.1. Classification (NCBI taxonomy): domain Eukaryota; kingdom Metazoa; phylum Arthropoda; class Malacostraca; order Decapoda; family Lithodidae; genus Paralithodes; species Paralithodes platypus. The sequence goes on along the minus strand of CM064525.1, from coordinate 3,027,513 downwards.
AAGCAACAACAGATCTAGTGACCCTTCTAGGTTGCTTGTCCTCCAAAACACTGAGGATCAAGTGTCCAAACAGTGGTTTAGAGTGGGTAAAGGAACATTGGAAAGGGAACTACTGCCCTGCCACTAACGTGGCAGGACTAGGAAGTTAGTAGGGGACATATGGGTTAGTAACTGAGGGGAGGATAAAGTTATTCATTTACAAACGCAGTCAGTCGCGGGTTTGATGCGAGATATTTGTCTAGGCGGAATTTAAATGAATCAACGGTGCTGCAGTCTATAACGTCTCGGGGAAGCCCATTCCACAAGTTGACAACTCGATTGAAGAAGAAATTCTTAGATTCGTGCGAGTTAAAAGATTTACCAATAATTTTGCAACCGTTTCCCCGCGTGTAATTAGATTGGTCGATAGTGAAGTACTTACTACAGTTCATATTGTCGATGCCTTTGATGATTTTGAACACTTGAATTAAGTCGCCTCTTGATCTGCGCTGGGTTAAAGGAAATAGATTTAATTCTCTAAGACGCTCTTCGTATGGTTTGTTCTTTAGGCTAGGTATCATTTTGGTAACTCTACGTTGAACTCGTTCTAGCTTGTTTATATCTTTTTGGTAATAAGGGCACCAGGATTGAACGCAGTATTCCAGAAGAGGGCGGACTAAGGAATTGTAAAGGGTTAGGATAACTTCTTTGGATTTATGCTCAAATGACCTGCCTATAAAGCCAATTATTTTGTTTGCCTTCTTAACAACTTCTGAACATTGTTGACTCGGTTTTAGGTTACTCGATATTGTTACTCCCAGATCAGTTTCTCTGTTTACATTCTTAAGCTGAGTGCCATTCATCGAATAGTTTGCTTTCTCATTTAGGTATCCGACATGTAGTACTTTACATTTATCCGCATTGAAACTCATTTGCCAAATTTGGGCCCAACATGACAATTTATCTAGATTGTGTTGCATATCGTCAACTTGTTCTTTTGAGAGTACGCTATTTGCAATTTTTGTATCGTCAGCAAATTTTGAGATTGTGCAGGTGAGACCCTCATCTATGTCGTTGATGTAAATTAGAAAGAGAATTGGTCCTAGTACCGATCCCTGGGGTACCCCGCTACTTACATTGGTCCATTTAGATGCCTTACCGTTTATGACTACCCTTTGCTTTCTGTTGCTGAGCCAATTTTCTATCCATTTCAACACACCGTCTTGTATTCCATGCGCTTTTAGTTTTAGCAGTAAACGTTTGTGGGGAACTTTGTCAAAGGCCTTTTGAAAATCAAGGTATATAATATCTACAGCTTTACTCTCATCGTAGAGGTTGAGGATATCGTGGAAGAAGTCTAAGAGGTTTGTTAAACAGGAACGTTTTTTACGAAAGCCGTGTTGAGTATCTTTAAGTATGTTATTTTCCTCCAAGTGATTTACGAGTCTGTCTCGTATGACCGTTTTCTAGCATTTTACATACAACTGAGGTTAAGCTAATTGGACGATAGTTACTGGGTAGGGATTTGCTGCCTTTTTTGAATATCGGTGTTACGTTGGCTAGCTTCCACTGATCAGGCATAGTTCCAGACTGCAAGGATTTATTGAATAGTAATGTCAGTGGTTTGGAGAGCTCATTCTTAGCTTCCTTTAGAACTCTAGGCGAGATTGTATCAGGTCCTGGCGTTTTATTTACCTTGAGTTTATCTAAACAATTCAATACTTCTCTCTCTGTAACGGTGATATTGCTTAGAACATCTGAATTATCAATCTGAATCGGCGATGGTGTAGGGATATCACTGAGGTCTTCTGTTGTAAAAACTGATGCAAAGAAGGTATTGAGGGCATTACTCATTTGTACTTCGTCTTTGGTGTATTCTCCTTTTTCATCGACTAACGGTCCAACAGTTGAAGTAACTACTTTTTTCTTTCTGATATAACTATAGAATTCTTTCGGGTTTGTTTTACTTTGATTCGCAATATGTAACTCTAAGGTCTTTTTACTTTGCTTAATTAACTTTTTGGCTTTGCGTCGTAGCTCTACAAATTTCACCCGTTCTTCGTCATTTTGTGAGGATTTTAATCTATCATTAGCACATTTTTTTAGCAAGCAGGCAGTTTGAAATATCTTTATTCCACCATTTGGGCTTATTATTATGGCCTGGACGCCGTATTTTCGATGGTATGCAGTCTTGCACTGCTTTTAGGTAAGTGGTTTCGAATAACTTCCAAGATGTATTTATGTCGTTATTGTTAATTAAAAAGCTCCAGTCAGTTTCTTTAAACATAGCTCTAAGTTTATGGAAGTTTGCTTTCTTGAAATTAGGGACTTTTTCGATGCTACTATTTGGTTCGTTACTAGTAAACTTTAAAGTGAAAGTTATCGTACGATGGTCGCTGTTACTGAATTCATCACCAACATTCAAATTCTCTATCAATTCTTCTTTTGTTGCAAGTACAATGTCAAGAACGTTATTACCACGGCCGGCATTCGAACAAATTGATAAAGCGAACTCTCTTGCAAGTTCGTATACAAGTCATGTCCGGAGTGTGAAGTAAGAGTATCGCCCCACTTGGTCACAGGTAAATTAAAGTCGCCAAAAATTACGGTATCTTGTGAGTTACTTACATCTGCAATTTGTTCGTAAATTTCTCGGTCAGTTTGCACTGATTGAGCTGGAGGTCTGTATATTAACGCAAGTATTATTTTTGTACCTTTATTATTCTTTATTAGCACAAAAGATGTGTCGACGTTCACAATTTGAGGTTTTGACACGAGGGTCGGGTTAAGACTTTCTTTGATATAAAATAAAATAAAAGGTGTGTGTGTGTGTGTGTGTGTGTGTGTGTGTGTGAGAGAGTAAGATGTAATTATTCTCAGTAGCCTAATGACGTACTTCACCCATGAATGAGAAATGTGAAGCTCTCTCAGAGGTTTAAGAATAACAGTCAGACCAAAATACATGCAAAACTAACTGTGTTTGAGTACACTTATTAAGCATGTGTGATCATTTGTTTAATTTATTATCAAAATACTGTAGTTATTATATGTTAATGATCTGTGAATTATTGCCAAGGTCAAAGAATGATACATTTTAATTATATTGTTATATAGCTAATACCGAAAAGTAATTGCTATTAATATCAAATGATCAATTGAAGACTTGGTATTAATGGTGTAAAGGTTAGAGTGTTTAAAGGTCTGTGTGTGGTAACCCAGGTTTGAATCCCGGTGGATCACATGCTTTCATTAATTTCACTGGAGATGTTTGGTGTTGGAGTGAAATTAATAAACATAGATTACCATTATATTGCTACAAATACATATAAATACCAATAACCATCCCAAGCCACCATCTCCCACTGCATTACCACCACCAACCCTCTCCCCCCCACAACAAATGAGTTAGTGGCATCATAAATCATTAGTGTAATGGATAACTGGGGAGGGGGAGGGAACCTTCATCCATAACAGATCCTTCATGTTGATATTGCGGACCTGGGAAATAAAACCTATATAATAATTATTATTATTATTTTCTGTTTTTGTCTATATTCCAACTACTCCCTCTCGGGCATAGGCTGACAGCCTGTACATTCTACCGCTCAACACGGTGAAGCCCGTAAGGTCTTGTTCCAGTCTAGGGAGTGAGACATGCGAAGCACCCACTCACGGCCCGAAGCAGCCCCATCTCTGAAACCGCTTCGCCTCCGTGCTTCACTGTCTCACCACCTAGACTCGGACCCTCGCTCTCAGAACGCCACCTATTGCGCAATTAACTCACTAGGCATTGGCCCTCTGTAACATATTTTGAATATGGGAATATTCATACAGTGCTATTTAATCAGGGAACAACAAGGGTATTTTGCTCCCATTAAGGACAATTATTGTCCAGCTTGGATTCTAAGATTATGTTTCGGTTCGGTTCGATATTTGGCATTTCAGTTATTTAGGAAACTCTTCAATCTTGCAATTGATATCTCCATCACCAACATATTAAGTGTGTTTGTGTGACCATCCATTAATGTTTTAGTTTTGATATGTTTGCAAGCAGATTAAAAAAAAAAAAAAAAAAAAAGGACAATAACACTTGGATTTGACTTAAACGTAGGCACTCCTTTCATTTGGTACCAAAACAGAAACCATTAACTGATTCTCAATATTTGATGATCTACAAATTGATCACTACATTATCAGAACTATAGAGTAGAAGCTAAATCATTTGCTTTTTTATTTTGTTTCACGCTGAAAGTATCAGACTTTGAGCGAAGTTATGTTTTTTTTATTTATAATTATGTTTTTGTTAATATATTTTGACATCTGGAAAATCGCCCAATGAACAATCATCTAGAGGTAACTAGGATAATATAAGTACTGTAGTTTTCTGAATAACAGGATTAATGTAGGTGCCGATACTACATTAGGGACCAATAAGGGTGGTAATGTCTGTAAGTGATCATGAGAGATGCTTAAAACACCCACCTCCCACCCCCACCCACCCACCCACCCACCCACACACACACACACACACACACTAAATGATATACCGCTACCGTAAAAATATAACAAGCACGAGTCAGAATATATAACAAACATAGTAGTAATAAAAGCCTTATAAAAACAAACAAAAGGTACCGGCCATACTGTATATGCAAGATTCGAAACTGCATAATATATCGTAGGCCTGTGCATAACATTTAACTGTCTTGATAGCGTAATGCATAAATGCGCGGAATTTCGGTGTGAGTATCCTAGGTTCGAGTCTTTGGAGTGCCACATGTATGTGCTGATTTCATTAATAATTGAGTTTAGAAGTAAAGTTTGTTGATGACAAAATATGAATAACCTCTCACTACAAAACACACACACATACTCTCTCTCTCACTCTCACTCTCACTCTCTCTCTCTCTCTCTCTATATATATATATATATATATATATATACTCCAACATCACGGCTTAACATTAATATCAACCATTGGACTTTGGTGTTGAACTCTGAATATATATTTTATTCATGGACAGCTAGCTTAAGGGGAGATGGGTCGTTTCTCTGGCCACTAACCAAATATAATATGCTCATGATATGAAAGTATTGTTTACGTTATTATTTACCAGTGAATCGTTAGTTGAATTATAATAAATTATATATTCAGAGGTGTTTGGTGTTGGGAGTGGCATTAATATATTATATTATTAATATACAGTATATTATTATAGACAATCATCATTGAAAACATAACCAAACTTTACTTATATATATTTTATTAATTTCACCACAACACCAAACACCCTCAATGAAATTAATTAAAGTATATATGATCCACCGGGATTCGAACCCGGGTTATCTCACACAGATTTTTGCCACCTTAACCATTACACCACCAGGACGGTTAAAGTAAAAGGTTTACCAAATGTATTATATTCATCCCTACCTAGGATAACACCACTAGTTTTGTTGGAGTTCAGCTGTCGATAAATTTAATCCCTTAGCTGCAAAGTTATCGATATTTTATGGACAACTGTGAAACTACTAAGTCTCTGCATCATATTTAGACCAAGTTGAAATACTTCGCTCCATATTTCACCACAAAATCTTCAAAATAACGGAGATATCTTGATGGGAACTATGAAATTTACCGTCAGTTGAAAAGAAATACACTATAGTTCGGTTTAAGGGGGGTGACCTGTTTTTGTTCTGTCCTTTTCTATCTTTCTCTGGCTTGTATCCATTTGGCCCCATTCAGCCTACTGTTTTAAGACGTTTATCCCCATCCAGGTGTCAATTTTTTACTGGTGAGCGGTAGCGAGCCAGCATATTTTTTATTTTTGTTTGACAGCAGGCTAAATTTGTACATTTTTCGATAGAAAAATTTCTCCGGCGAAGCCGGATTTCTTCATATAATACTGGCTCGATATCGCTCGCCAGGAAGAAATCGACACCTAGATGGGGATAAACGTCTTAAAATAGTTGGCTGAATGGGGCCGAATGGATACAAGCCAGAGAAAGAGAGAAAAGGACAGAAATAACCAAAAGCAGGTCAACCCCCTTAAGTTCACAGGAGGTATGTAAACAAGATAAAAACCAACATTGCATTTTTTATCAAGAATAACGCGGTTGTAGATCACACTAAAAAACTTGCTAACATTTCTGGTGTTTGGCCAAAATATGAGTTTTCCCGCGCCTGACATAGGGACCGTGTGTCACCATTAACTTAACAGGAATAACCCCTAACTATTCGGCCAGATTATAGTGTATATTCTTACAACTGTTATGCGATAAATAAGATGAGCTTGTTTATTTGCTCATTAATGTATCTGTTTACTCTATTATTAGTGTCCTCCCAAGGCCTCCCTCAAGCTTAAAAAACACTCAACACTCACCCAAGACCCTCCTTCAATATATATTTGTACATTTTTCGATAGAAAAATTTCACGGCCGAAGGCCGGTTTCTCTTAAATTACAGGCTCGCTATCGCTCGCCAGGAAAAAATCGACACCTAAATGACACGAAAAGTCTTGATAATGACAATGAAATGGGGCGAAAAACCTGCTTACATTTCTGGTGTTTGGACAAAATATGAGTTTTCCTGCGCCTGCCATAGGGGCCGTGTGTCATCATTATCTCCACAGGAATAACCCATAACTATTCGGCCAGATTATTTATATTCTTACAACTGCTATGCATTTTAATTCTGCTTAGTAGCCTTATCAGGGCTCAGGCTCCGAAGGTTAGTATAGAAATACTTCATCATCATCATATTAACGTTAACAACATTCAAACATTAAAAACACTTAGCAAATACTTCCGGCTTTTGTAATTACCATGAAAAATTGCATCAATGTAGTAATTAATACCGTATATATATATATATATATATATATATATATATATATATATATATATATATATATATAAAATAAGAAAGAGATAATAATGCTTTTCTCTCCCCCGATTACCCTAACCCCATCATCACACACACACACACACACACACACACAGCACGGTATGACAAACATATCTTAGGAGGCGGGAATTAACGAGCATGCTCACTCCCGCAAATACAACTAGTGTAAGTACAACTAGTGTAAGCACACACACACACACACACACACACAGGCTACCTCATCTTTAAACCACATTCTTCATAATCTTCGTAAACTTCAACATTTGTTCAACCTTCGTGACCTTCCCCTGACCTGACCCTAGCTGACCTTTGACACACACACACACACACACCATAAACCCTGACCCTAACTGACCTTTAACATGGGAATCGCTTCCCTCACCTCAGACTACACTTTACTACACCTTACTTAACCTAACATTATTCTCTCTCTCTCTCTCTCTCTCTCTCTCTCTCTCTCTCTCTCTCTCTCTCTCTCTCTCTCTCTCTCTCTCTCTCTCTCTCTCCCACTGTTCTCGTAAATCTCCCTCATTATAGGCTTTTGACACCCCCTTCAGCGTCCTCTAGCACTATGCATTTCTCTCACGATATACAGTATATATATATATATATATATATATATATATATATATATATATATATATATATATATAATATATATATATATATATTTTAGCATGCAAAGGGTGTTACGTTACGCCAAAGCCTTAAGGGGAGATTTCCACTTGAGGGATATTTTACTGGGTCCCTTTCTCCCTCATGTTTCGCCCCATTGCTTTTTATATTTTAGGAAGTTCGCCCCTTTAGTTTGGCGAATTTAAGAACTTTCGCCCCATTTCTGTCAATTTTAAGACTTTTCGTGCTATACAGGTGTCGATTTTTTCCTGGCGAGCGATAGCGAGCCTGTAATATAAGAGGAACCGGCCTTCGCCCGGGACATTCTTCTACCGAAAAATGTACACATTTATCTTGAAAGGGGGTCTAGGTGTAATTTTAAGCTTGACGGAAGTCTAGGGAAGAAACTAAAAACCTCCCCATAAACCCCTTATGTACCGGCGAAGTCTTTTTTATTCGGTGGTCAGGGGCCGGGGGAGTGCTGGAGCGACCTTGGTAACCCTGGTCTCTGGGTCTTCTCCTGGGTGACCTGGATGTGTGTGAGTTTGTGTTTTTTATCTGTGTTTATTTTTTGTTTTATGTTGTTTTTGTGTTTTCCCTGTTCTTGCTCTGTCTTGAGTCGGCTACCCCCAAAATGGGGATTGGGCCTGAGCATATAGATAGATAGATAGAATAGATAGATAGAATAGATAGATTCTAGCTATATCTAGACGATTTTATGCGGCTTATGAAGGATCTGTGGTAGTATCTGTGGTATCTGTAGTATCTGTGGTATCTGTGGTAGTAGGATGTGAGATAGTTCCAAGCCTGATGATTCCTGGAAGCCTTTTTAAACTGAATACAATCGTCTAATTGTAGCCAGAATAAAATTGAAAGGACGTCGCTGGTACAGAAGGGGTTAAGGGGAGATGGGCCGGTTTTTTGGACCACTTTCTTCCTCGTGTTTAGCCCCATTAGTTTTGAGAGTTAAAGACGTTCGGCCCATTATTTTGGCGATTTTAACACCTTTAGCCCCATTTCGTCGTCAATTTTTAGAACTTTCGTGCCATTTAGGTGTCGATTTTTTTCCTGGCGAGCGATAGCGAGCCTGTAATTTAAAGAGATATCGGCCTTTGGCCGGGAAATTTTTCTACGGAAAAATGTACAAATTTATCTTGAAGGGGGTACTAGGGGGTGGCTTTTAAACTTGATGGAGGTCTAGCGAGGAAATTATAAAATAAATAAAATAATACATACATCAACCAAAAACTAACCACTACCCCTTAGTAAACTAACCACTACCCCCTTAAGCCTTTTAGTAAACTAACCACTACCCCCTTAAGCCTTTTAGTAAACTAACCACTACCCCCTTAAGCCTTTTAGTAAACTAACCACTACCCCCTTAAGCCTTTTAGTAAACTAACCACTACCCCCTTAAGCCTTTTAGTAAACTAACCACTACCCCCTTAAGCCTTTTAGTAAACTAACCACTACCCCCTTAAGCCTTTTAGTAAACTAACCACTACCCCCTTAAGCCTTTTAGTAACTAACCACTACCCCCCCCCTTAAGCCTTTTAGTAAACTAACCACTACCCCCTTAAGCCTTTTAGTAAACTAACCACTACCCCCTTAAGCCTTTTAGTAAACTAACCACTACCCCCTTAAGCCTTTTAGTAAACTAACCACTACCCCTTAAGCCTTTTAGTAAACTAACCACTACCCCCTTAAGCCTTTTAGTAAACTAACCACTACCCCCTTAAGCCTTTTAGTAAACTAACCACTACCCCCTTAAGCCTTTTAGTAAACTAACCACTACCCCCTTAAGCCTTTTAGTAAACTAACCACTACCCCCTTAAGCCTTTTAGTAAGCTGCATTTGGGTTAACATTAGATCATTTTATTCAGCTTCGGAAGAAATTATGGGATTTAAAGGGTTACTCGATAGTATTTATCCCCTCAGATTCCTGGAGAGCCTTCTTAGGTTGAGTGAAATCATCTGATGTTGAACAAGTGTATATAGAATCACGCCTCTTCTATTTCATTATATGTATTTAGCTTCCAAAGGGCATATAAAAGGGTTGTTGTTGTTGTTGTTGTTCCCCAGGCTGTCTGGCCGAACAGCCCCAAGGTCTCGAGCAAGGCCAAGGCCACAAACGAGCGCCCCCACAAAATCCCTCCTGCCTACCACTAACAAAGCCCGGGTGACTGAAGCCACTCCAAGGCAGGGAGCTGAGGAGGGTGCGGAAACGCCCGGGAAACCAAAGCCCCGTGCCCCTCAGCAATTATGAAGGGAAAGTTGAGGGGCAAGGGAAAAATAAAAGGGTTAACTTATATAGCGTACGTATTAATGCCCAGAGGTCCTTCCTGTGTAAGTACAGTTATCTAAGGAGAGACGGGTCGTTTTTCTGGGCCCTCTTCTTCCTCAGGTTTAGCCCCATTACTTTTCAAATTTTAAGACGTTCGGCCCAATTGTTTGGTGATTGTAAGGTATTTCACCCAATGCTTTTGCCAATATTAAGAAATTTCGAAATTCCATACAATTTAGGTGTCGTTTTTTTCCTGGCGAGCGATAGCTAGCCTGTAATTTAAGAGGAACTGCCCTTCGGCCGGGACAAAAATGCACAAATTTATCTTGAAGGTGGGTCTGGGGCGGGGGGGGGGGGGGGGTTAAAGTTTGATGGAGGTGTAGGGAGAAAACTAAAACGATACTAACAAAAAATACATAAATGAGCAAATAAAAACAACTCCTCTCCCCTTAAAGATTCTTGGGTTCTGGCAACGTATATATTTAGATATTAGTAAAAATATATTTATACATGCCGTATTCCTATGGTTTCAACCCCCAATACCTCTGACCGGATCCCTTTGCCTGGTGTTATGTTTACATCATTGTGTCCCAAATACCGTTAAGGGAGGATGGGCGTATTTATTTGCTCTTTTATGTACGATATCTTTTTAATATTTCATTTTAGAAAAACTAACCATTCCCATGTACACAGTACCCTTCGTGACTGACAAATATCTCCACTCTCTCCCATTACTCTTCCTCCTCATACACACTCTCTTCCTCTCCCCCCCCCCCACCCTCCTTCCTCCCTATCCTCGTCTTATACTCTACCTCTCCCCCCCCCCCCACCCATTCAATAAATTCAATAAATTCAATAAATCCTTGCAGTCTGGAACTATGCCTGATCAGTGGAAGATAGCCAACGTAACACCGATATTCAAAAAAGGCAGCAAATCCCTACCCAGTAACTATCGTCCAATTAGCTTAACCTCATTTGTATGTAAAATGCTAGAAACGGTCATAAGAGACAGACTCGTAAATCACTTAGAGGAAAATAACATACTTAAAGATACTCAACACGGCTTTCGTAAAAAACGTTCCTGTTTAACAAACCTCTTAGACTTCTTCCACGATATCCTCAACCTCTACGATGAGAGTAAAGCTGTAGATATTATATATATACCTTGATTTTCAAAAGGCCTTTGACAAAGTTCCCCACAAACGTTTACTGCTAAAACTAAAACCGCATGGAATACAAGACGGTGTGTTGAAATGGATAGAAAATTGGCTCAGCGACAGAAAGCAAAGAGTATGCATAAACGGTAAGGCATCTAATGGACCAATGTAAGTAGCGGGGTACCCCAGGATCGGTACTAGGACCAATTATCTTTCTAATTTACATCAACGACATAGATGAGGGTCTCACCTGTACAATCTCAAAATTTGCTGACGATACAAAAATTGCAAATAGCGTACTCTCAAAAGATCAAGTTGACGATATGCAACACAATCTAGATAAATTGTCACATTGGGCCCAAATTTGGCAAATGATTTTCAATGCGGATAAATGTAAAGTACTACATATCGGATACCTAAATGAGAAAGCAAACTATTCGATGAATGGCACTCAGCTTAAGAATGTAAACAGAGAAACCGATCTGGGAGTAACAATATCGAGTAACCTAAAACCGAGTCAACAATGTTCAGAAGTTGTTAAGAAGACAAACAAAATAATTGGCTTTATAGGCAGATCATTTGAGCATAAATCCAAAGACGTAATCCTAACCCTTTACAATTCCTTAGTCCGCCCTCTTCTGGAATACTGCGTTCAATGCTGGTGCCCTTATTACCAAAAAGACATAAACAAGCTAGAACTAGTTCAACGTAGAGTTACCAAAATGATACCTAGCCTAAAGAACAAACCATACGAAGAGCGTCTTAGAGAATTAAATCTATTTCCTTTAACCCAGCGCAGATTAAGAGGTGACTTAATTCAAGTGTTCAAAATCATCAAAGGCATCGACAATATGAACTGTAGTAAGTACTTCACTATCGACCAATCTAATTACACGCAAGGAAACGGTTGCAAAATTATTGGTAAATCTTTTAACTCACACGAATCTAAGAATTTCTTCTTCAATCGAGTTGTCAACTTGTGGAATGGGCTTCCCCGAGACGTTATAGACTGCAGCACCGTTGATTCATTGAAATTCCGCCTAGACAAATATCTCGCATCAAACCCGCGACTGACTGACTGCGTTTGTAAATGAATAACTTTATTTTATCCTCCCCTCAGTTACTAACCCATATGTCCCCTACTAACTTCCTAGTCCTGCCACGTTAGTGGCAGGGCAGGAGTTCCCTTTCCAATGTTCCCTTACCCACTCTAAACCACTGTTTGGACTCTTGATCCTCAGTGTTTTGGAGGACAAGCAGCCTAGAAGGGTCACTAGATATGTTGTTGCTTGATTTCCTTTGTACTCCTTTGTACCCTCCTTCCTCCCTATCCTCGTCCTATACTCTACCTCTTCCCCCCCCACCCTCCTTCCTCCCTATCCTCGTCCTATACTCTACCTCTCCCTCCCCCCCCACCCTCCTTCCTCCCTATCCTCGTCCTATACTCTACCTCTCCCGCCTCCCACCCTCCTTCCTCCCTATCCTCGTCCTATACTCTACTTCTTCCCCCCCCCCCACCCTCCTTGCTCCCTATCCTCGTCCTATACTCTACCTCTCGCCCCCCCACCCTCCTTCCTCCCTATCCTCGTCCTATACTCTACCTCTTCCCCCCCCCACCCTCTTTCCTCCCTATCCTCGTCCTATACTCTACCTCCCCCCCCCACCCTCCTTCCTCCCTATCCTCGTCCTATACTCTATCTCTTCCTCATTCTTTTCCCCCCCCCCCCACCCTCCTTCCTCCCTATCCTCGTCCTATACTCTAACCTCTTTCCCCCCCCACCCTCCTTCCTCCCTATCCTCGTCCTATACTCTACCTCTCCCTCCCCCCACCCTCCTTCCTCCCTATCCTCGTCCTATACTCTACCTCTTCCCCCCCCACCCTCCTTCCTCCCTATCCTCGTCCTATACTCTACCTCTTCCCCCCCCCCACCCTCTTTTCCTCCCTATCCTCGTCCTATACTCTACCTCCCCCCCCACCCTCCTTCCTCCCTATCCTCGCCCTATACTCTACCTCTTCCTCATTCTTCCCCCCCCCCCCCCCCCTCCTCCCCTTCCCCCTCCTCTACTCTATCTCTTCCTCATTCTTCCCCCCCCCACCCTCCTTCCTCCCTATCCTCGTCCTATACTCTACCTCTTCCTCATTCTTCCTACACCTCCCTTGTCTATTTTGACCTCTCTTCTCTATAATTACTCGTATTTCACATTATCCATGTCATTCAATAGGTGGCGTTCTGAGGGTGAGGGTCCGAGTCTGGGGAGTGAGACTGTGAAGCGCGGAGGTGGAGCAGCTTCAGAGATGGGATTGCTTCCAGCCGGGGTGCTTCCCATGTCTCACTCCCTAGACTGGAACAAGACCTCCCGTGTTCAGCGGTTGAGTGTGCAGGCTCTCAGCCTATGCCTGAGAGGGAGTAGTTGGAATATAAAAAAAAAAAAAAAAAAAAAAAAAAAAAAAAAAAAAATCCCTGTATTTCTGGCTCGCTCTCTTCAGGTGCCCCACAGCCATTCCAACAGGTAAATAATTGCCATGTCCAAGAATAATACACACATATCAGAGAGAGAGAGAGAGAGAGAGAGAGAGAGAGAGAGAGAGAGAGAGAGAGAGAGAGAGAGAGAGAGAGAGAGAGAGAGAGAGAGAGAGAGAGAGAGAGAGAGAGAGAGAGAGAGAGAGAGAGAGAGTTACACAGAGTTACACAGATACACAGTTGGAAAATGTGTACATGCTTAGATTGATATGCAGGATTCGAAACTGCATAATAAATCGTAGGCTTGTGCAACATTCTTTAACTGTCTTCGTGGTGCAATGCATAAGTGTGTTGATTTTCGGTGTGAGCGTCCTGGGTTCGAATCCCCGGACTGCCACATGTGTTTGTTAATTTCATTAATCAAGTTTAGGAGTGAAGTTGGTTAGTGGAGAGAACATAATAATTATAGGCACCATCATAATAATTATAGGCACCATCATAATAATTATAGGCACCATCATAATAATTATAGGCACCATCATAATAATTATAGGCACCATCATAATAATTATAGGCACCATCATAATAATTATAGGCACCATCATAATAATTATAGGCACCATCATATCAAAGGTGTTGAGGGGAGTGACCTGCTTTTTGTTATTTCTGTCCTTTTCTCTCTTTCTCTGGCTTGTATCCATTCGGCCCCATTCAGCCAACTATTTTAAGATGTTTATCCCCGTCTAGGTGTCGATTTCTTCCTGGCGAGCGAAAGCGAGCCAGCATTATATGAAGAAATCCGGCCGGCTTCGCCGGACACATTTTTCTATCGAAAAATGTACAAATTTGGCCTGCTGTCAAACAAAAATAAAAAATATGCTGGCTCGCTACCGCTCACCAGTAAAAAAAAAAATCACCTGGATGGGGATAAACGTCTTAAAACAGTAGGCTGAATGGGGCCAAATGGATACAAGCCAGAGAAAGAGAGAAAAGGAGAGAACAAAAGCAGGTCACCTCCCTTAATATAGAGTGACTAAAGGTTATGTGGTGTAGTATGAGGATAACCCTTAACTATATACCTTAGGTGTATAATGAGCCGCCTCAGATGTGTTTATGTCCATTATCATTTATCACGCCCGGGAAATAGGACGGCAACAGTTTAATAGGACGGCAACAGTTTAATAGGACGGCAACAGTTTAATAGGACGGCAACAGTTTAATAGTACGGCAACAGTTTAATAGTACGGCAACAGTTTAATAGGACGGCAACAGTTTAATAGGACGGCAACAGTTTAATAGTACGGCAACAGTTTAATAGGACGGCAACAGTTTAATAGGACGGCAACAGTTTAATAGGACGGCAACAGTTTAATAGGACGGCAACAGTTTAATAGGACGGCAACAGTTTAATAGGACGGCAACAGTTTAATAGGACGGCAACAGTTTAATAGGACGGCAACAGTTTAATAGGACGGCAACAGTTTAATAGGACGGCAACAGTTTAATAGGACGGCAACAGTTTAATAGGACGGCAACAGTTTAATAGGACGGCAACAGTTTTAATAGGACGGCAACAGTTTAATAGGACGGCAACAGTTTAATAGGACGGCAACAGTTTAATAGGACGGCAACAGTTTAATAGGACGGCAACAGTTTAATAGGACGGCAACAGTTTAATAGGACGGCAACAGTTTAATAGGACGGCAACAGTTTAATAGGACGGCAACAGTTTTAATAGGACGGCAACAGTTTAATAGGACGGCAACAGTTTAATAGTACGGCAACAGTTTAATAGGACGGCAACAGTTTAATAGGACGGCAACAGTTTAATTAGTAGGGCAAACAGTAATTAAGGGGAGGTATTTAGTTTGTTCCCTAGACCTCCATCAACCTTAAAATTACACCCCCTCGAGTCCCTTTCAAGATAATTTGTAAATTTTTCGATAGAAAAATGTCCCGGCCGAAGGCCGATTCCTCTTAAATTACAGGCTCGCTATCGCTCGCCAGGATAAAATAGACACCTGAATTGCACGAAAGGTCTTAATATGGGGTGAAAGTTCTTAAAATCGCTAAACTAATGGGGCAAACGTTTTATAATATCAAGAGCAATGGGGCTAAACATGAGGGAGAACGGGGTCTTGTTAGTGTATTATTAATCTTGATGGAGGTCTAAGGAGGGAACTAAACAAATATATATATATATAAAAAGATATATATATAAACAAATAAATACGCCAATACTGCACACGAGCGACCGGCCAATATATATCCCTTAAATATAATACTATTAATTAATGTGCCACAACATTTGCAGTAATAGGCTTAACTCATTTACCGCGGCCACATTTATAAAGTATTACAGAATATAAATGACTCCAACAGTACCTCACTTTAATTAACATGTATGTGCTGAAACTATTGCAAATACTAATTTTCCTAATATACAGGGTGATTCAAAACTATACCGACATACTTTATATATATATATATATATATATATACTGTATATGTTCCAACTTCTACCTCCGAACATAGGCTTGAATCATGTAAATTCTATTGCTCTGCACAGCGAAACCAGGAGGTATTATTTCAGACTGATTGATACATCAAGACAGTTTGAGTATTGCAACCCGCTCGTTTGTGGCCTCACTTTCGTAGATCCAGGACGCCTGGTTGTCTACTCTTGGCCTGGTGCTCTCGCTCGCGCGCGCGCTCGCTCTCTCTCTCTCTCTCTCTCTCTCTCTCTCTCTCTCTCTCTCTCTCACACACACATATGCACACACACACACGCTAAATATCGAGTGGACTAATTAAACCACTAATTTGCTCACCCGGTATGCTAATCAATATTCACCCCTTTCACGCTTTTATGACGCAGAGGTTGCCAGATTAGCAACAAGAAATAGAGTTCTCTCACTCTTATAATTACCCCTCCAAAATTAGTTTTCTGCCCACAGCTAACTCAAAGACAACTGCAGAGGTTGAAGTAACTAAACTAAAGGTTTCTAAATACCCCTGATGGTAACAAATACCTTAAAGTATCCCTAATAGGCTCAAAATCGCGTCATATGCATGAAAGTGTTAATCACATTTATGGTTTATTAGTATTCATTAATATTAATTTTTGCCAACACAGAAAACAAATATTTCACTGATTACCTGTTAAAAATAATTACCAAGCCTACACACATTACCCCTATATTAAATTAGTTACTTAAGGGGAGATGGGCCGGTTTTTCTGGCCCAGCTTCTCCCACTGTTTAGCCTAATTTTGTTTTGATATTAAGACGTTTGGCCTATTAGTTTGTCGATCTTAAGACCTTACGCCCCATTTCCTTGTTAATATTAACACCTTTTGTGTTATTTAGGTGCCAATTTGTTTTCCTGGCGAACAATAGTAAGCCTGTAGTTTTGGAAGAACCGGCCTTTGGCTGGGCCATTTTTCTACCGAAAAATGAACAAATTATTCTAGACGGGGGATCTAATGGATGTATTTTTAGGTTTGATAGAGGTCTAGGGAGGAAACTAGAAAAATAATAATAATATAAAAACAATTATCCAATAAATAAGTCCATCCCCCCTTAATTTCTGTTATTTCCATCTGTGTAATTATTAAAACAAATAAACGAGCATTTTGGGTCGCGCGGCACAAATAATTATTAGGCCAATACTTTTTAATGTCAGTAACTAAATTTACCATTCATATTGACATTTGAGCTTTTTCCCAAAAAGGGTTGGATGATCATGCCAATCAAACAGCAGTTCCCCATTTTCCTAGTTCGCTAAGAGAGAGAGAGAGAGAGAGAGAGAGAGAGAGAGAGAGTATGTGTGAGTATGTGTGTGTGTGTGTGTGCGAGAGTGAGAGTAAGTGAGAGATTAAGGGGGGTCACCGGCTTTTGTTTATCTTTCTCTCCTTTTCTCTCTTTCCCTTGCTTGTATCCATTCGGCCCCATTCACCCAACTGTTTTAAGACGTTTATTCCCATCCAGGTGTCGATATCTTCCTGGCGAGCAATAGCGAGCCAGCATTGTATGGAGAAATCCGGCTTCGCCGGAGACATTTTTCTATCGAAAGGAAAATGTTGACACCTGAATGGGGGTAAACGTCTTAAAACAGTAGGCTGAATGGGGCCGAATGGATACAAGCCAAAAAGAGGGGGAGAGGAAAAGAAAAAAAGCGAAGTGGGCCCCCATAAGCAGTTGCAATGGTCGGACATAATATGCCTACTCGTACTGAACATAGTATATTGTCTAATACTGTCTTGGTGGTGTAATGGTTAGTGTTTGAGATCTGTATGGGTTAACCCAGGTTCGAATCCCGGGAAGATCATATGCTTTCATTAATTTCATTGGGAGGTATTTGGTGTTGGCAGTGAAATTAATATATTAGAAAATTAGATTATTATATTATATATACCATATATATATATATATATATATATATATATATATATATATATATATATATATACCCGGTATATACCAGTTCACCAAAGGTATCTGTGTGTACTTACTCTAGTTGTACTTACTCTAGTTGTGTATCTGTGTGTGTGTATGTGTGTGTGTGTGTGTGTGTGTGTGTATATGACAGTGATGGATATAGGATAGGTCTACCCGTACTAATTGTGGTGCAGACATCAAAGCCAAATATTGTACTACTGAGAGGCCGATGTCAATAGATACCGGTACCTGATTTGTGTGTGTGAGAGAGAGAGAGAGAGAGAGAGAGAGAGAGAGTGAGTGAAAGTGAGAGAGAGAGAGAGAGAGGGGGTAGGTTATAGACGCAAAACAGAACAAACTTATGAAGAGAGAGAGAGAGAGAGAGAGAGAGAGAGAGAGAGAGAGAGAGAGAGAGAGAGAGAGAGAGAGAGAGAGAGAGAGAGAGAGAGAGAGAGAGAGAGAGAGAGAGAGAGAGAGAGAGAGAGAGAGAGAGAGAGGTTATAAACAGAACATACTGTACTTATATAAAGAGGGAGAGGCTGAGCAGCAGGTGTCAGGCAGGGAGCAAAATCCCGTTATTTTCCAGCTTTGCCTATCTCGCTTTTATTTAAAGTGTGTGTATATTTTTTTATGGGGAGTGATATTATTTATTTTTTATTTGTTTTTGTCATCTCATTATATTAGTAATGGTGATGGCAGTGAGGACGGTGATAGTAGTATGTATTGATACTGGTGACCAGTAGTCGTGATGGTGACAGTAGTAGTGATGATGGTAATAGAAGTAGTGATTGTCTTAAAGAGCTCCAAACATTCTATGGCAGTCTCTGGCAGAATGGCAGAACGAAGTCTGCCATCTCCCATTGCCTTGTTGTTGTAAGATATTCATAGACAACTAAAATAAGTGTATCATTCACAACATACTAAAGAACAGGCGTTTATATCTGAGCCACTAATAAATAAAGCAATGCTGGTAACACATGACTTGTAACACATGACTTTTTTGTTATCGATTATATAATTATATTTGTTATACCTTGTCCAACTAAAAGTAGCTGAAACAAAATTACCTAGGGCTTCAATATGTAAAGAACCTCTCTAAAATTACCTAGGGCATCAATATGTAAAGAACCTCGCTAAAATTACCTAGGGCTTCAATATGTAAAGAACCTCGCTAAAATTACCTAGGGCTTCAATATGTAAAGAACCTCGCTAAAATTACCTAGGGCATCAATATGTAAAGAACCTCGCTAAAATTACCTAGGGCTTCAATATGTAAAGAACCTCGCTAAAATTACCTAGGGCTTCAATATGTAAAGAACCTAGCTAAAATTACCTAGGGCTTCAATATGTAAAGAACCTCGCTAAAATTACCTAGGGCTTCAATATGTAAAGAACCTCGCTAAAATTACCTAGGGCTTCAATATGTAAAGAACCTCGCTAAAATTACCTAGGGCTTCAATATGTAAAGAACCTCGCTAAAATTACCTAGGGCTTCAATATGTAAAGAACCTCGCTAAAATTACCTAGGGCTTCAATATGTAAAGAACCTCGCTAAAATTACCTAGGGCTTCAATATGTAAAGAACCTCGCTAAAAATTACCTAGGGCTTCAATATGTAAAGAACCTCGCTAAAATGTATCTATGTAAACACCTCGCTAAAATTACATCTTGAAAAGCTTAAACATTACGCTTATACGATTATATATACATTATTAAAATTAACCCTTACCCCTACCGGCGACGTCGTTTTAAATTATGTATAACTATATTTAGACTATTTTGAGCAGTTTAAGAAGGATCTGTGGAATAAATATAGTTAAATGAGATAGTTCGACGCCTGTTAAATGCTGGAGGCCCTTTTTAAACTGAATAAAATCGTCTAATAGTAGCCACAACATAGATAAAAGGACGGTGCCGGTACAGAAGGGGTTAAAGTCCCAAACTCAATTATATCCGCCATATTGCAATATGGACCAGCAGCCTCAAGTGTGTCAAAATAAAAATATTAAATACCTCTCTGTTTTGTGTTGAATTACTAAACCCGGAACAGCTGATAAATATTGAAATGAATACCTTTTATCTTTGTATCCACCCAAATAAATAATATGTGTAAATATTTTATTCTTGCATTTCATTCGCTCGGTTAGTTAAATATCTTATCAGAAAAGAAAAAAAAACACACACACAATGTGAAGGCCACGAATAAACTGCACATACAAGGAAATAATAGTCATGGTCTATTATAAAACAACGCGTAGAGTATATATATATATATATATATATATATATATATATATATATATATATATATATATATACTGTAAATAGGTAAATATACTGTAGATATATGTGCCAAGTCATCCACTCATTGTCACATCAAACTAAAAAACTAAACATTCTTACCCAAACATAGACGCCTAATACCCAACAGTTTATGGAAATAATATGTTTCGCATACAACACGTCTCGTACCCATAATGTTTTGTACTTTTCGTACATAATTCACATGCAAAATCATGTGATAATTACATGAGTACTAACTAATAGAATCTAGATACATAACAGAAGTATCCGCTCTACTAATACACGTTTATTATAGAATGTCAGTCAGTCAATCAGTAGCCAGCCCTTATTCCCACAAGGGGTAGGGAGGATCAGCAAGAGACACGAGATAGGAAAAAAGAGGTGACAGAAGAAGAACACATAACAGTTCGCCCACAAAAACCAAGTACACAAGCATTCAGAAGCACCAATCACTCATCAGCCCCCGAAATCAATGGCTTTGCACCTCAGATATTATTATAGAATATAATTATGTAATATAGCATGGGACAAGGTCAAATATTTTGGCTTCTGTATAATCTGAGTAAAGTTTCTCCCGAGAACATTTTAGAGGTACCGAATGCTTCCTGGACGGCAATCAGAGTCCGAGCCCAACACCAGTTGTATATTAAGTATTCCTTCAGTGTCACAGAGAACAACCCCGGAGCGTGGGAACAATCTAAACCCTGAGATTTCCACATCGTGCATTTGATTAGTTATTTTGACATTATATTGTGTCGTTCTCGTTTTGGTTTGAATATTTTGCAAGTTTTACACAATAAAAATAATATGCATATATACTCCAGGGCGGACTCGAACCTCCGACATTCAGAACGAGTGTCCAAGCTTTTAATCCACTACACGACGGCGAGATATGTATTTGTGAGATATACTTGATACAAAACAAATATATACCTCTAAGCGACAAACATATTTCAGACCTACGTGTACAGTCGCGCTAATAAGTCATGTCCCAGCTGTCATTACGTTTGGCTTGCTCTGTGCTGTATTAATGTGTCAGATGTTGAATAGGGTGGGTAAGTGTAGGAATGTATTATTATATTTCACTCGATATGAAGAAATGAAGCTTAGACATTGCTGATACTAATTATTATTTATCAAAACATACTTGGTGCCGAGACATCACTTATTAGCGCGACTGTACCAAGCTTATCAGACCAGTGGGGGGAAAACACTGCAGGCAAAAGCAAACCTCCATAATTACCTGTCCAACCACCAACTTCGCCGTGTAAAATACAACATCGTATGAACCACCACCACCACCACAACCACCACCACCACCACCTCGCAGTGTTGCCAATTTACCTACTTTCCCGCTACATCTAGAGGTATTTTACTTCCAAAAACAAAACAAAAAATCTAGCGGAAAGTATTTACATCTAGCGACATTAATTCTAGCGATATTTTGGAAGTTTTATTAGTGTTGAGCGATATTCGAGAGTTTATGGCATTATTCTAGCGATATTTTGGAGGTTTTATTAATGTTGAGCGATATTCTAGAGTTCATGGCATTATTCTAGGGATTTTCGGCCTTCATATACTACCTAGCTTACTTGATTTGGTAAGCCTGGCACTTCGGGAGGTGGGCAACGCCTCCCAATCTCCCAAACGTCGATAATTTCTCCTTGATCGGGTTTGAGACGAGGCCTTCCCTGATGAGGTAGAGTTTTTGTTTACCCCTCTATAGGTACACTCTCGCCAACTTCTGTATAGTAGGCACTACTGGCCCGCACTAGGCACCCTGTTGTAGACTTTCTGTTGTAAATGCCGCCGTGTACACTCAGATGCCATAGTCTCTAGCACACTCATAATAATTCCTAGACTCCCTAGGTTTTTCTTTATGCAATTATAATAACCTGGATTGATTTTTGGATATAACTTGTTCCTCAATAAATACTATATATAGTTTTGTAGTTGATATACAGAAAATAATATTCATAAATTCGTTTACAGAGATATACTTCCATAATTAGAAAAAGGTGAAGTCCAGGATTATTTATGAGTGGGTTGGATACTATGGCATCCGAGTGTACCCTCCAGCATCAACACACTCGATACTAATATGGCGTCGCTCATCTTACAATCTTCCACGGCAGTTAAGGGGAGGTATTTAGTTTGTTCCCTAGACCTCCATCAAGCTTAAAATTACACCCCCTTGAGTCCCTTTCAAGAAAAATTTGTAAATTTTTCGGTAGAAAAATGTCCCGGCCAAAGGCCGGTTCCTCTTAAATTACAGGCTCGCTATCGCTCGCCAGGATAAAATCGACACCTGAATTGCACGAAAGGTCTTAATATGGGGTGAAAGTTCTTAAAATCGCTAAACTAGTGGTGCAAACGTTTTATAATATCAAAATCAATGGGGCTAAACATGAGGGAGAAAGGGGTCAAGAAAAAAATCCCTCAAGTGGAGATCTCCCCTTAAAGAATGCAATTTACATTTAATCCCGTGATGAACACAAATTAGTTAGCCGGAGTTACGTATGTATGTACAGAGAGGTCTTGGGGGGGTTGGTTTGTATGTATGTACAGAGAGGTCTTGGGGGTGTTGGTTTGTATGTATGTACAGAGAGGTCTTGGGGGTGTTGGTTTGTACAGAGAGGTCTTGAGGGTGTTGGTTTGTACAGAGAGGTCTTGGGGGTGTTGGTTTGTACAGAGAGGTCTTGGGGGTGTTGGTTTGTACAGAGAGGTCTTGGGGGTGTTGGTTTGTACAGAGAGGTCTTGGGGGTGTTGGTTTGTACAGAGAGTCTGGGGGTGTTGGTTTGTACAGAGAGGTCTTGGGGGGGTTGGTTTGTACAGAGAGGTCTTGGGGGTGTTGGTTTGTTTTAGCTTGATGGATGTCTAGGGAGGAGACTAAAACAATAATAAGAAGGTAAATATCCTGTATGATAATGTAATACTTGCAAAATATACAAACCGAAACAAGGACGACACAATTAAAAGACAAAAACACTTATCAAAATCACTATGATGTGACAAATATTATATATATATAAATTATACGGCCATCCACCCTTAACCCGTGAAGTACCAATGGCATCCTTATAATTTTATTCTGGCAATGATTAGACGATTTTATTTAGCTTAGGAGAGACCTCTAGCAATAATAATGTTTCAAACTATCTCAACCAACCGTTTTAACTACCACAGATCCTTCGTAAGCTGCATACTATCGTCTAAATACACAGTAGTTAGAATAATATCGTCTAAATACACAGTAGTTAGAATAATATATAACACACGTGGCTGGTACTCAAAGGGTTAAGTGACCTATTTAGCTAACAGGGTACACTGATGGCCCCTCATAAACCCTCCTCCCAGGTGGGCCTCAACTTAAAGGGGGTACTATACACGGTTTATCTGGACCTCCTTCTCCCTCGTGTTTATCCCATTTAGTTTTCACATTTTAAGACGTTCAGCCCATTAGTTTGTCAATTTTAAGACCTTTCGCCCCTGTTCTTTGTCATATTAAGACTTTTCGTGTCATATAGGTGTCGACTTTTTTCCAGCGAGCGATAGCAAGCCTGTAGTTTAGGAGGGAGAGCCTTCGGCCAGGACATTTTTCTACCGAGAAATGTACAAATATATCTTGAAGGGGATCCTGGTTTTTTCTTTTTTTTTTTTTTAAGTTTGATGGAGGTCGAGGTAGGAAACTAGAAAAAATAAGAAATAGGCTACATGGAAAAATCGACCAAAAACTTAACCATCCCCTTAACCTGATTTATTTCCTCTCCTGCTACTCTCACAAATTTAATACCAACATAGTTTTACACTTAGCGCGTTTTTCACCAGTTATCATCGTAACTGTTTTGACACCTAAATGGCACGAAAGGTCTTGAAATTGACAACGAAATGGAGCGAAAGGTGTTAAAATCGCCAAACTAATGGGCAGAACGTCTTAAACGGCTAAACTTGAGGGAGAAGGGGGTTCAGAAAACCGGCCCATCACCCCTTAACCTTATATCACACACAACTTTAATTTGCAGGCAATAATCTCTCTCCAGAAGTCTAGCTGCTCCGTCTCTGTCTATATATAGATGCATTTTATTTGTTTGCTAGTGTGTGTTACTCAGTTACTTGTTCGTCAAGGGGAATCCACGCAATGCGAGCTAAGCTCATTATTATCGCGCCTCCTTAACTGGGAATGTATTGCGTGAAATGCATGTTAAGTGTTTTATGTACTGTTGGAATGGCTGTGGATGTGTGTGTAGTCTGTATTTTAGCCAATTGGCGTCATCGGAAACGAAGGCTTAGGGTGGATCTGTATGGTACCATTCTCACTATAGACGGTACCGTCTCGCCCGAAGGCTTAGGTAGCCATCAGCTTAGGTGAACCATATGATACCCATCTCGCCTTGTACCATTTTTGCCAACCCCAGATGGGACGTCACAACGTCGTCCACTTATTCCAGGTACCTATTTACAGCTAGGTGAACTGAGGCTAACACATGAAAGGAGACAAGCCCAATTTGTCTCCGCCCGGCCGGGGATTGAACCCCCGACCCCTCGTGTGTGAGACGAGAGCGCTACCTATTAGGCTACGGGCTGTGTGTGTGTGTGTGTGTGTGTGTGTGTGTGTGTGTGTGTGTGTGTGTGTGTGTGTGTGTGTGTGTGTGTGTGTGTGAGTGAGAGAGATTTACATATATTTACATAGATACACTGACCACACAGACCTCACGATCCCAGCGAAGTGGTCAGGACTTAATTCTAGAGAGAGAGAGAGAGTGTGTACCCCCCCCCCCCCCCCTTCCTGATTCACTCTCAAAACTTGCCGGAAAATGCGCTATTCTGACTCGTCCAGAAAACTCGGTCCGGATAACAATGGCGGTTCAGTTGCCTAGAAGATCTAGGTTTAATCGTGTGTAGAGCCAGGACTGTTATCTTACCTCCCTTGGTTTTTAGTAATATATAAATTTTCTTACAATGCACCCCCCCCCCCCCCCCCCCCCCCCCCCCCCCCCTCTCTCTCCTTTGTTCTCTCTCTCTCTCTCTCTCTCTCTCTCATATATATATTTCAATGGAGGTGTTTGGTGTTGTCGTGAAATTAATAATAATAATATATATATATATATATATATATATATATATATATATGTTTCTAATTTCTCAGTGGGGATCGAACCGTCGACCATCAGGACTATAGCCGACGCTTTAATCAATTACACCACGACAGTCTTGATTAAAGCGTCGGCTATCGTCCTGATGGTCGACGGTTCGATCCCCACTGAGAGATTAGAAACATTTAGTGGCTCACGTGTATTTGTGATATATTCTCAATATATATATACAGGGTGATTCAGTAACCCTTTTCATAAATTTAATGGCAAATTCAGGAGACAAAAATAAGACTAATTTACTCTATGGGTGAGTCTTTGATATGATGGAGATAATACACCTTTAAAGTTATCGATAGATAGAAAAGAACAAAAATCTAAGGAGTGAGAATGAAAATGTCGTTGCTAACTGGCAGGGTAGCATAACCAAGACTTGGTATCAAAATGGCTGCATACGGTAGCTGGATGCAGTTCGTTTCGCAATTTACAAAGGTACATTACTACTGTATTTGTATTATCATCATCATTATTATTAATAATCATTTTAGTAGTAGTAGTAGCAAGGGGAGAAGCAGGCGGCGGAGGATAAGTAAGAGGAAGAGGAGGAGGAGTAAGTGGTGGAAGAGGGGTAAGTGGAGGAGGAGGGATCTTCCTGCCGACTTTGAGCTTTGATACTCCGCTCGTCTTAATGAATCTTGAATCAATCTGTACATGAATCTAAAGATTATTTCTTTGCTTACACGTGGTATGTATATGGTTGCATATGGTAGCCGTTGTCTCAATGCTCAAAAGAACATTAGCATTTTATCACCATCATCATAATTAATA
The DNA here is from genome assembly GCA_032716605.1 of Paralithodes platypus. NCBI lineage: Eukaryota > Metazoa > Arthropoda > Malacostraca > Decapoda > Lithodidae > Paralithodes > Paralithodes platypus. The sequence continues at coordinate 3,001,448 of CM064525.1, read as the reverse complement.
CTCTATTCATCGTAGCTGTAGTAGTAGTAGTAATAGTCGTAGTTGTATTATTATTATTATTATTATTATTATTATTATTATCATTAATTATTTATACAGTATTGTGAAACTACTACTACTATGAATAATGTACGTATAATAATGATGATGATGATAGTACAAATAGTAATGTACCTTTGTAAATTGCGAAACGAACTGCATCCAGCTACCGTATGCAGCCATTTTGATACCAAGTCTTGGTTACGCTACCCTGCCAGTTAGCAACGACATTTTCATTCTCACTCCTTAGATTTTTTTCTTTTCTATCTATCGATAACTTTAAAGGTGTAATATGTCCATCATATCAAAGACTCACCCTAAGGGTCATAGAGTAAATTAGTCTTATTTTTGTCTCCCGAATTTGCCATTAAATTTATGAAAAGGGTTACTGAATCACCCTGTATATATATATATATATATATATATATATATATATATATATATATATATATATATCAGATTATCGTTCAGTTACCTTAAGAAGATGACATTACAAATATATAAAACTAAATACAACAAAAACAAAATAGGAAATTACTACTTGGAAATACGAAGCGTCAAGAGTAATTAATTTTCTTTCTGTAAAATTGTAATATATATACGTTGTACAGCAATTATTTATTGTTATATACGTTGTACAGCAATTATTTATTGTTATATACGTTGTACAGCAATTATTTATTGTTATATACGTTGTACAGCAATTATTTATTGTTATATACGTTGTACAGCAATTATTTATTGTTATATACGTTGTACAGCAATTATTTATTGTTATATACGTTGTACAGCAATTATTTATTGTTATATACGTTGTACAGCAATTATTTATTGCTATATACGTTGTACAGCAATTATTTATTGTTATATACGTTGTACAGCAATTATTTATTGTTATACGTTGTACAGCAATTATTTATTGTTATATACGTTGTACAGCAATTATTTATTGTTATATACGTTGTACAGCAATTATTTATTGTTATATACGTTGTACAGCAATTATTTATTGTTATATACGTTGTACAGCAATTATTTATTGTTATATACGTTGTACAGCAATTATTTATTGTTATATATGTTGTACAGCAATTATTTATTGTTATATACGTTGTACAGCAATTATTTATTGTTATATACGTTGTACAGCAATTATTTATTGTTATATACGTTGTACAGCAATTATTTATTGTTATATACGTTGTACAGCAATTATTTATTGTTATATACGTTGTACAGCAATTATTTATTCCTGCCGGGCATCGGGGAGGCTAATAAAAGTCCAACCCATCTCGTTAATGGGCGACTGGCCGTTTGTGTGGTCTATTAATTAATTTATTCATATATTTGTTTAGTTTCCTCCCTAAACCTCCATCAAGCTTAGAAAAACACCCCCTATACCCCCCTTCAAGATAAATTTTTACATTTTTCGGTAGAAAAATTTCCCGGCCGAAGGCCGGTTCTTCCAACATTACAGGCTCACTATCGTTCGCCAGGGAAAAAATGGACACCTAAATATCACGAAAGGTCTAAATATTGACGAAGAAATGGGGCGAAAGGTCATAAAATCTACTAACTAATGGGGTAAACATCTTAACATCTGAAAACTAATGGGGCTAAACATGAGGGAGAAGGGGGGCCAGCAAAACGGCCATGTTCCCTTAATGGCACGAATAATAATGAATACATTACGGCTATTTGACTACCAAGTTTTTTAATAACCCTGAAAAGAATATGCAAAATAACGTCCAATGGATTTTTTCTCCATTTTGTTTAAGCGGGAAGAGCTATAAAACAGTGATGATATATGTACATATTCTTATCATACTTTATATATTTAGTGAATGTGTATATACAGTATATATATATACGGTATATATATATATATATATATATATAATATACTATATATATATATATATATATATAATTATCTTATATAATATATATAGTATATATATATATATATTATATCATTAATACCTATACTATTATTTGTATTACTTTTACCCTTATTAGTATTAGCGTTCAATATATTAATTTCAAAAAATCAAGTAAGTCCATTTGAGAGGGAGAGCGAGGGGGGGGGGGTAACAAGAAATACTAAATATCTCAATACCTTGCGGTCAATTCCGAGGAGATACTAGGAGTGGACAGAAAGAAATTGTGTACTGTACTACATTCCTGCCACCCCCAGCTTAAAAAAAAATAAAAAAATAAAAAATAAAAATAAATAAATATAATATAAATATAAAGGAGTTATGTGCCAGTGTTATAGATAGACTACATTCCTTGCAGTGTAAAATACTATATAGTATTGTTTTTAACTGCGCTACTGACAAATGATTTACAATTTTTGAGGATATTTTGTTCTAGGCAAAACTGATCTCATGTGGGAAAATGTTTCAACACATACCTTACTAATGCTGAGAGAGAGAGAGAGAGAGTGTGTGTGTGTGTGTTTTACACACACACACACACACACACACACACATATATACACACACACAATTAGCATACTGTATAATACACTCACGATTCATAAATATCTTACAGTCATACCACACCCAACATACACACGCCAGTGAACGTCGTGCCCTTGTGTGAGTAATGAGGATTTACATATATACACGACCACACAGACCTTACGATCCCAGCGAGGTGGTCAGGATTTAATTCTAGTAGAGATAGCTAACCCGAGAGTAAGGGAAAGTGAAAAGAATGGATAGCAAAGAAGAAGGCTCTCTCCCCAACCTCCGTTCCCTCCGACATTAGCCTAGGACAAATATAAACAGCTCCCTGCAGGATAATAAAGTGTAGGGGAGAGAGCAAAGTTTACTGGATGAGTACAAGACACCTGTGCAAACTATAGCCTATATAATTATTGTATGATGATACCGGTACTCATATTATACCAGTACTTCATATACACATTATGGTATGCGGTTCTGTTATAATTTACAGCATTAGATGATATACAGTATAATATATATATATATATATATATATAAATAAATATATATATATATATATATATATATATATATATATATATATATATATATATATATATATATATATATATATATATATATATTCGTCTCTTCCAAACTGTATATTTTACAGGAGTAACAAGGTAAAAAACAATGTCAGGTATTTTTCCACGCACCATATACACGTGTAGGCTTTTACTAGTACGACCGACCAGGGGTGGGCTTGTTGGTAGGAAGGCTAGGGGTGTCAGTTATAAAGAGCAATATATATATAAGAGAGAGAGAGAGAGAGAGAGAGCGTAATATATTGGTAGGCATAGCAAGCAGAATATAATAGTTGTTAGGACACCTTACCTGATCTTATAGGTAACCTAGAAGAGAATACCCTTATAAACAAAGTGAGTCCTCTATTATCTCTTATCAAAATAAAATAGAGATGCTCAAACTTGATTCACTTTCAGTATTATGGACCAACTTGACAAATACAGGACTTAACATGATGGCGAGACCCACAATTAGTCCCCATCAATTAAAGATATTCTGTCCAACTCTCAAACCCAAGATTGAACAAATTTACCAAGTCTTTTTTTCTACTCAACAAGCAAGCTTTGGAACTCTCTCCCTCAATCTTGAACTGCTTCAAGTTCCGTGTGCCCAGATACTCTAAACGTACCTTAATTTTGGCTCTGTCACTCTTTCAACTAAAGGGGAACACTTGTTACAGGCGGCTTTGCCTTTTGTCTCATTCATTCACATAAAAATAAAAATAAAACACACACACTCTCTCTCTCTTTCTATTTTCCCTTGCCGGATACCTATAATACTACCTGTCATAGTTTATCACACACACACACACACACACACACACACACACACACACACACACACACACACACACACTCTCACCATCTGTCTTATACAATATGGGCGGGGGAGGGGGGGGGGGGGGCGCGCGCAAGGGGCAAACAATTGGGGTAGGATAAGGACACTCATATTACGTTATTTACAATTATTATACAAAGCTGAAAAATCTTCTCTCAAACAATTCATAATTGTAGACTTACTATAACTGCATTTGACGGCGAAAGGATTTACCAAGAATGTTTATAAATCCCTAACTAGGAAAACATGTAGGCTATGTCCAAAAAAAGAAAGTACAAAATAATTGAAGTTTGGTTTGTCAAGATTAACACGAATGTACAGTATATATATAGCACTAGAAAAAGTAACTTACCGTACATTAATTCTTGTTATTTGGTCAAATGTTTTCAGGCACCTGACACAGGAACCATATATAATAATGCTCACATTTTACACTTACCCCTTCTGTACCAGTGTACGTTTTTTTAAACTATATTCTGGCTGCTGTTAGACGTTTTTTTAACTATATTCTGGCTGCTGTTAGACGTTTTTTTAACTATATTCTGGCTGCTGTTAGACGTTTTTTTAACTATATTCTGGCTGCTGTTAGACGTTTTTTAACTATATTCTGGCTGCTGTTAGACGTTTTTTTAACTATATTCTGGCTGCTGTTAGACGTTTTTTTAACTATATTCTGGCTGCTGTTAGACGTTTTTTTAACTATATTCTGGCTGCTGTTAGACGTTTTTTTAACTATATTCTGGCTGATGTTAGACGTTTTTTAACTATATTCTGGCTGCTGTTAGACGTTTTTTTAACTATATTCTGGCTGCTGTTAGACGTTTTTTTAACTATATTCTGGCTGCTGTTAGACGTTTTTTTAACTATATTCTGGCTGCTGTTAGACGTTTTTTTAACTATATTCTGGCTGCTGTTAGACGTGTTTTTAACGAGAGAGAGAGAGAGAGAGAGAGAGAGAGAGAGAGAGAGAGAGAGAGTGTGAGAGTGAGTGAGTGAGTTAGTGCCATCGTAAATCTCTGCTGTAATGGATAACTGAGGGGGAGGGAAGGGAACATCCATTTCCGATCCTTCACGTTGCTATGTCGGACGGGGGGAAATAAAACCTCTATCTAACCCCATTAAGGATATGTATTAACCAGGTTGGAATGTACATTTTTTGTTCTTGAATTTCGGTTCTGCTTGTGGTTTTAGGTGTGGTGGGAATATAGATACAAAGCACTGTTTAAGGGGGGGGGGGGTCACTTTTTGGTTGAGGCTTTAAATTGCAGTAATTTGCCATGGGGTCTTGGTACAAATACTGATTATGGCAGATTTCCAGTTAAGGGATTTTTATCTGGACCCCTTCCTCCCTCATGCTCTATTGCTTTTGAGATTTTAAGATGTTCGCCCCATTAGTTTGGTGATTTTAAGAACTTTCGCCTAATTTCTGTCAATTTTAGGAACTTTCGTGCGATTTAGGTGTCGATTTTTTTCCTGGCGAGCGATAGCAAGCCTGTAATTTAAGAGGAATCGGCCTTCGGCCAGGACATTTTTTGGTAGAAAAATGTACAAATATACAAATACATCTTGAAAGGGGTCTAGACTCTAGAGGGTGTATTTTTAAGCTTGATGGAGCTATCGCTCGCCAGGAAGAAATCGACACCTTGATGAGGATAAACATCTTAACAGTAGGCTGAATGGGGCCGAATGGATACAAGCCAGAGAAGGAGAGAAAAGGAGAGACAAACCGCAGGTCACCCCCTTTAACCCTTTCTGTACAGTGCCCGTCATATGACTGGCGCCATTTTGAGGCTATTATAAGCCCTGAGAGAGAGGCCAGCTGTTGGAGGGAGCGTAGGGGGGCTCCAACCACCGGCCACAGGCAACGGGCACACACTGAGCTGTGAGAGAAGGCTGGCTCACTCGTGTGCAGCATCACACATATCAAAAACAGCAAAAATTGCCCCCTTTTTACCGATTTTGGCCTTTGTTTGCAAGAACATTGCAAGATACCCAGATGTCGTACAGGGGTGATTCTAGTGTCTTTGGAAAGCTCTATCATTGTACCTTCACGGATATATAATTGTATTACGCTCTGGCTCTTGCTTATGCATGAAAAAGAGCATGGAATGAAGGTAATTTCGGGCAATTATGCCTGCAGTGTGAGTGTTAACCGGACTAGCAGATCCCAGGGAACTTATCCCGTAGGTGCCGCCCCGGTTGTTTGTCAGACGCAAACCTTGGGGAAGCTCTATACTAATTCTGTGAAGTGAAGTTGGTAGTACATGGTGTGAATATTGAGAGAGAGAGAGAGAGAGAGAGAGAGAGAGAGAGAGAGAGAGAGAGAGAGAGAGAGAGAGAGAGAGAGAGTATCTCAACAGACCTTTCTCCAAATCCTGAAGAACAGAATATAAAACGAAATGTGTGCACAATGGTACAGGCATCTAATCTCTTTTAAAAACTGCTCTACTGAAGAATTATATAAACTTCTGAGGGAAGCTTCCATATATAGAACAAAGATAATATCCACAACTGCTAGTGTTAAACATCTTCAGCTTTAAGGGGAGATGGGTCGTTTTTCTGGTCCCCCTTCTGCCTCATGTATAGCCCCATTGGTTTTCAGATTATAAGACGTTTGGCCCATTAGTTAGGCGATTTTAAGACCATGCGCTCCATTTCTTTGTCAATATGAAGACTGTTCATGTCATTTAGGTGCCGATTTTCTCCTGGCGAGCGATAGTGAACTTGTAATTTAAGATAACCTGCTATCGAAAAACTTACAAATTTATTTTGAAGGAGGGTCTTGGGCGGGTGTGTTTTTAAGCTTGATGGAGGTCTAGGGAAGAAACTAATGAAATAATACACAAATATATATATACACGAGGAAATAAATACGCCCATCCCCCCTTAACCGTCTTCATCTTTAACTGCCTAGTTACATGCTGTATTCATATTGAGGGTAAACATCTTGCGATAACTCCCAATGTCAGTCATTTAGTATTTCCGGTACATCACTTCAATAACTATATTAACATTAATCCTCAATTACAAACAGCAATGCACTTGAATAAATTAATGAAAGCATATGGTCCTCCCGGGATTCGAACTCGGGACACCACACCCAGAACATAAGCATCTAAACCATTACGCCACTAACACAGTTACAGGCTAAGTACACGATCACGATTAATATCCATTTTCATATCAGACTAAGTGTATCCAACAAGAAGATAATTAGAGCTCGTATCCGATCTTCATAACTAAGTCTTGAACATAATGGCATAAATTTCGTAGCCCTAGCTTGAAATGTATATATTTGTTCTATATCTTTTCAGTTCTTGATCAAAATTTCACATCGTATTCTAAAAAGGGACGAATTAATTTCTAAAAGCTCTTAACCCTTTCATTACCGGTGCAGTCCTTTCACTGCATTCTGGCTAGACGATTCCATTCAGTATAAAAGCCATTAACAGGCTTCGAACTATCTCAATTATCCCTTTTTACTACCACAGCTCCTTCTTAAACTGCACAAAATCGTTAAATATACCAAGAATAAAATACAACAGGAATAAAATATTGAAGACGTCGCCAGTACAGAAGGGGTTAATAAGTCAAACCTCTTCAATTCAGCCAAAATAAAACATAATTAATTACGTCAATTAAGGGGAGGTATTTAGTTTGTTCCCTAGACCTCCATCAAGCTTAAAATTACACCCCTTGAGTCCCTTTCAAGATAAATTTGTACATTTTTCGGTAGAAAAATGTCCCGGCCGAAGGCCGATTCCTCTTAAATTACAGGCTCGCTATCGCTCGCCAGGATAAAATCGACACCTGAATTGCACGAAAGGTCTTAATATGGGGTGAAAGTTCTTAAAATCGCTAAACTAATGGGGCAAACGTTGTATAATATCAAAAGCAATGGGGCTAAACATGAGGGAGAAAGGGGTCAAGAAAAAAATCCCTCGAGTGGAGATCTCCCCTTAAGGTGATCCTCGTATAATAACCTGTACCCAGGTGCGTTCCCGTGTGCCTCATTAATGATAATATTGGCTCCAGTAAGTTCACGAGTTTATAACCTATATATAGACCAAGTTATCCCTTCCTTCCTCCTTCCCGGGTTGAGGGGAGATGGACCGTTTTTGGGGTCTATTAATTTACGTATTCCTATATTTCTTAGTTTCCTCGCCAGACCTCCATCAGGCTTGGAAAAAACACCCCCTAGACCCCCCTTCGAGATAAAACACCCCCTAGACCCCCTTCGAGATAAAACACCCAGTAGACCCCCTTCGAGATAAAACACCCAGTAGACCCCCCTTCGAGATAAACACCCCCCTAGACCCCCTTCGAGATAAAACACCCAGTAGACCCCCCTTCGAGATAAAACACCCAGTAGACCCCCTTCGAGATAAAACACCCAGTAGACCCCCTTCGAGATATAACATCCCCTAGACCCCCTTCGAGATATAACATCCCCTAGACCCCCTTCGAGATATAACATCCCCTAGACCCCCTTCGAGATAAAACACCCAGTAGACCCCCCTTCGAGATAAAACACCCAGTAGACCCCCTTCGAGATAAAACACCCCCTAGACCCCCTTCGAGATAAAACACCCAGTAGACCCCCCTTCGAGATAAAACACCCAGTAGACCCCCCTTCGAGATAAAACACCCAGTAGACCCCCTTCCAGATAAAACACCCCCTAGATCCCCTTGAGATAAAAACACCCAGTAGACCCCCCTTCGAGATAAACACCCAGTAGACTCCCTTCGAGATAAAACACCCAGTAGACCCCCTTCGAGATAAAACACCCAGTAGACCCCCTTCGAGATAAAACACCCCCTAGACCCCCCTTCGAGATAAAACACCCAGTAGACCCCCTTCGAGATAAAACATCCAATAGACCCGCCCTTCGAGATAAACACCCAGTAGACCCCCTTCCAGATAAAAA
>CM064525.1:2982606-2990106 GCA_032716605.1 Paralithodes platypus | reverse complement strand
GGGAGAGGGAAGGAAGGGAGAAGGGGATAGGAGAGGAGAGGAAGTGAGGGAGAAGAAGGAGGGGAGGGGAGGAAGGGAGAAGGGGAGAGGAGAGGAAGTGAGAGAGAAGAAGGAGAGAGGAGGAAGGGAAGGAGGAGAGAGGAGGAAGGGAGGGAGAGAGGAGAGAGGAGGGGAGGGAGGAGGGAGGTAAAGAAGAGAGGAGGAAGGAGAAAGGATAGAGGGATAAGAAGAGGGGAGGAAGGAGGAGGAGAACGAGGGAGTAGGAGGAAGAGATGAAAATTAAAAGAATGAGGGATTGGAAATAGGAGGAGAATAAGGAACAAACAAAATAAGAAAGACGAGGATTTACGTAGCATAAATAGTTCAAGAAAAAATATAATTAATAATACAAAAAAAGTGTAAAGGAAAACAAAGTGAGCAAAAAAGGATGAATATGAAAATGTAAGCGAAGATACAAAGGGAAATACAAACATTAACAAGAAGACATAGGGAGGACAACAAAACAAATTATATATAAAGGTGACAAAAATATGTGTCCCATAATCCTAAAAAATAAAAATCCTCGGTTGTTGTATATATATTAGGCTACACGACACATTAAAATCGCTAAACTAATGGGTCGAACGTCTTAAAATCTGAAAACAAATGGGGCTAAGCACAAAGAAGAAGGGGGACCTGAAACACGACCCATCTCCCCTTAAAGGTGGTGGTGCATGGGTTGAGATAAAAATGGAATAATAATCTCCAACCTGCACATAATTATCTTGCAAAATGCAATGCCACTAAAATAATGATTTACAATGGTATACAGGATTTTGTGGATGGACTACACCGGACCTGTGACGTCATCGGGGTGTAAGTCCACCATCCAGACAGGGGGGGATTTACAATCTAATCTGATCTTAAAGGGACACGGAAAATATGTTACTTAGAACCAGAAGAAACGTGTATGGAAAGCAAAAATAACTATGGTCGCACTACTGTAGAGGGGAAGAGAAGAGGCATGAAACTAAGAAAAATAAGGTGAGAGAGAGAGCGTGTGTGAGAGAGAGAGTGAGAGTGAGTGAGCAGAGAGAGTGAGTGAGCAGAGAGAGTGAGCGAGAAAGGAAGCCAGGACAAGGAATGTTGGGTTAAATGGTCCGTGAAGCAATTAGTAATGTTGAGAGGGAGACAATCATTACCTGGGAAAGAACCAAGGTGGGGAGGAGCGAGAGAAGGGGAAACGAGAGAGTGACAAGAAAAAGGAGAGAGCCAAAGAGGGGAGAGTGAGGAGATACAGCCAAAAAAAGAGAGAGAGAGAGAGAGAGAGAGAGAGAGAGAGAGAGAGAGAGAGAGAGAGAGAGAGAGAAAGGGGGAGGGGAGCAAGCCAAGGAGGGGAGGAGAGAGAGCCAGAGAGAGGAGAGAGAAACAAAGAGGGAAGGAGAGAGAGGAGAGACAGACAAAGAGAGGAGAGAGAGAGAGAGAGAGAGAGAGAGAGAGAGAGAGAGAGAGTAGGGGGAGGGGAGCAAGCCAAGGAGGGGAGGAGAGAGAGCCAGAGAGAGGAGAGAGAAACAAAGAGGGAAGGAGAGAGAGGAGGAGAGACAGACAAAGAGAGGAGAGAGAGAGAGAGAGAGTACAAAGGAGTACAAAGGAAATCAAGCAACACAACAGGTCTAGTGACCTTTCTTGGCTGCTTGTCCTCCAAAACACTGAGGATCAAGTGTCCAAACAGTGGTTTAGAGTGGGTAAGGGAACATTGGAAAGGGAACTACTGCCCTGGAACAAATGTCCGTGGCAGGACTAGGAAGTTAGTAGGGGACATATGGGTTAGTAACTGAGGGGAGGATAAAATAAAGTTATTCATTTACAAACGCAGTCAGTCGCGGGTTTGATGCGAGATATTTGTCTAGGCGAAGTTTAAATGAATCAACGGTGCTGCAGTCTATAACGTCTCGGGGAAGCCCATTCCACAAGTTGACAACTCGATTGAAGAAGAAATTCTTAGATTCGTGTGAGTTAAAAGATTTACAGAAGATTTAAAAGAGAGGAGGAGAGAGAGAGAGAGGAGGAGAGCCAAAGAGGGGAGGAGAGAGAGCCAAAGATGAGAGGAGGGAGGGGAGGAGAGAGAGAGAGAGGGGGGAGGGAGGGGAGAGAGCCAAAGATGAGAGGAGGGAGGGGAGGAGAGAGAGAGAGAGAGGGGGGGAGGGGAAAAAGCCAAAGAGAGAGAGAGAGAGAGAGAGAGAGAGAGAGAGAGAGAGAGAGAGAGAGAGAGAGAGAGAGAGAGAGAGAGAGAGAGAGAGAGAGAGAGAGAGAGAGAGCAAATACTAAACCCCTGGTACAAGAGGTGCCTGAAGACGGAGAAGTAGCGAAAACACGGCAAATTACCTGTATATACTGTGTGCGTGCGTGCGTGGGTGCGTGCGTGCGTGTATGTGTGTGTGTAATAATAATAATAATAATTAACGGTTTATTCACAAAAGCAGCCCGAAGGCTGAAAATATACAAGGAAGTTGATACATAGTTAAATTTAAAATGTGTGTGTGTGTGCGTGTGTGTGTGTGTGTGTGCGTGTGCGTGTGTGTGTGTGTGTGTGTGCGTGTGTATGTGTGTATTATGTGTATGCTATCATTATGTCATATGCTATCATTATGTCATATGTATGTATATGTGCGCATGCTATCATCTGTCATAAGAAATATTATGTCATATGCTATCATTCAACAAGTTTGAATAATTACTAAATAGAACATGATTTAGTTACTCAATATCATATATTTTGTAAGTCTGTAAGATATGGAAGGAGAAAATGGCCTAGGATCTAATATAATTTACAAAAGACATCAAACTATCTATCTATTTTTCTATCTACTGTATCTATCTATCTATTGCCAGACGTCATGATCCCCGAAGAGGTGGCTTGCTATGACTTAATACACATCACATCTCTCCCAAAGGTTCAAGGATATAGACGATAGTATCAAACCTAATTATGGTGGAGAAAACATAATAATTAATACAACTACTACTACTAGGTCTAGGTCTCTGGGTCCCTGTTCGAGATCTGTCTCGAGTCGTCCACCCCCAGCTATAGAGTATGTCCCCGAGTACATACATACATACATACATACATACATACATACATACATACATACATACATACATACATACATACATACATACATACATACATACATACATACATACATACATACATACATACATACATGCATACATGCATACATACATACTACTACTACTACAACACCTATAGCTATATAATATTAAGTTCCTGGTGTGTTGCCTGTCAGCCGTGGAAGGGAACCTGCGAGGTAAATTTAGTGAGTCCCACAAGTTAGTTATTAACCCCACCACAGGACAGTCTGGGGTGACAAGTATGGTGAGAGATGAGGGTGAGGAGGAGGGGAGGGTGAGGGGAGGGTGAGGGGAGGGTGAGGGAGTACGGGTAAGGGAGTAAAATAAGAGGGGTGAGGGAGTAAAGTGAGAAGGTGATGGGGGTGACGGAGTAAAGTGAGGGAGTAAAGTGAGGGGGTGAGGGAGTAAAGTGAGGGGGTGAGGGAGTAAAGTGAGGGGGTGAGGAGTAAGTGAGGGGGTGAGAGCGTAAGTGAGGGGTGAGAGAGTAAAGTGAGGGGGTGAGAGAGTAAAGTGAGGGGGTGAGAGAGTAAGGGTGGGGGGATGAGAGAGTAAAGTCAAAGGGGGGAGAGGTAAGGGTGAGGGGTGAGGGAGTAAGGTGAGAGGGAGAACAGGTGTAGGATGTGATGAGTGATGTGATAATATAGAAATGAGGAGATACAGATGGAATTGTGAATGAGAGTGATGGAAGTATGAGAAGTGAGTGTACAAGTTGAAAATCGCAGACAATATGGAAGACGTTATGCTAGATTATGTTGGATTATACTGTCCAATGCTAATTAGGGTTTGGTTAGGGTAGGATATGTTAGACTACTGTATGCTATAAATGATTACATTGAATTGTTGGTTTATGTTATAATAGGTTAGTGAATCGAGATAGGAGATATACAGTATATATAGGCCTATATGTATGTATATACAGTATACTGTGTGTGTGTGTATATATATATATCAGTGATGGGTTTGTTCTTGGGGAACCTCAAGTAACAGATGAAGAGGATACACAGGGTAGCAGCAAACAATTGTTTTATCCTGCACCATGCTGTTTGCTGCTACCCTGTGTATCCTCTTCATCTATATATATATATATATATATATATATGTGTGTGTGTGTGTGTGTGTGTATTTTTTCTATATGGATGAGGGAGACAGAAGACAAAACTGCCTGTGACGAGTGCCTCCCCCAGAGTACAAAGAGTGACAGGGCCAAAATCAAGGAACGTTCGAGCCAAAATGTCTGGACACACGGAGTTTGAAGGTACGTCATATATGGATGAAATGGCTAGAGGCTAGACCTTCAGTAACTTGGAACCTAACCATATCATGATCGGTAATGGACTGGACACAACTACGGTTCGAGTCTAACCAGAGTCACAGACGAAAGGAAAAGTTAGCCCAAAGAGAAGTTAGATGGGTGGTCGGGATAATTAAGGGGAGGTGTTTAGTTTGTTCCCTAGACCTCCATCAAGCTTAAGGGAGCCCACCTCGCTTTGTTTCTCTTTCTCTCCCTTTCTCTTTGGCTTGTATCTATTCGGCCCCATTCAGCCTACTGGTTTAAGACGTTTACCCCCAACCAGAAGTCAATATTTTCCTGGCGAGCGGTAGCGAGCCAGCATATATATATTTTTATTTTGACAGCAAGCTAAATTTGTACATTTTTCGATAGAAAAATTTCTCCGTCGAAGCAGGATGTCTCCATACAATGCTGGCTCGCTATCGCTCGCCAAGAAGAAATCGACACCTGGATGAGAATAAACGTCTTAAAACAGTTGGCTGAATGGGGCCGCATGGATACAAGCCAGGGAAAGAAAGAAAAGGAGAGAAAGAAGAAACAAGCCGGTGACCCCCTTAAAACAATTCCCACGCACCAAAGAGTCAAAATAAAAATCGTATACAGAGATAAAATAAAAATGTATGGAAGTGAAAAATATGAGTGAGTTGCAAAAATAATATAGGTTCGGTATATCGCCGTTGAAAACATTGGTGCCAGTGAACGTTGTGGTAAATTGTCGGGAAACTGGCAATCAACAGACAAAAGACAAAATGTAGTCCATACTATCGTTCTAACCAGGTATTGTCTTGTTTTATGTGTAATAACATAGATAGTCAATTAACAATAGACAAACGTAGTCCATACTATCTCTCTAACGAAGCATTGTCGTGTTTTAGAAGCAATACTATATTTTTCCTGTGTGTATGAAAGAGACAAAAGGTAGGTTGCCTGTAACGAGTGTCTACCCCAAAGCCAAAAGAGTAGCAGAGCCAAATTAAAGGGACGTTGGAGTCAAAATGCCTGGACACACGAAGTTTGAACAAGTTTAAGGAAAGATTGATTGACGGAGAGTTCCAGAGTTCAATTGTTGAGTAAAAGAAAGACTGAAAATTTTTGCCAATTCTTGTTTTGGAGAGCTGGACAGAATAGGAGTGGGACTGTGTTGAAAGGCGGGTGCCTCGCACTCGCCGCAAGGGAGGAGGTATGCACTGACAGATTGTTGTAATAGCGATAGAATAATGAAAGAGATGTAACACCAATTGATAAAAGTTCTAATAGGCTATAAATAGTTGTATATATCAATTAACCCTCTGACTTCCATATAATCGCATAATGTAAGTCATAAGAAGGAACGCCGTACTCATACTGAAAGGGTTAACAATACAATACAACAAGTACTATACAGGGTACAGGAATCTATTCTGTACGACTAAACCTGAATCTAATATCTTAAAAATGGCCTGGACTCCGGCTGATGTACTATACTCTGTTTACTTCCAGCTGACGGTAAGTTACTATTTGTCATCATAATTACTCCGCTATTATGCAAGTTTGGTAGCGAAATATGTTGTTAATATTGAAAACACAGCACTAATATGAAGCAGAGATACAGTAGTTTCGTATTTTTCCCTTAGTTGAAATTAGGTGAGATTAATACAAATAATATTATTAGTAGGTTTAGGGATATTTCTTCGAGAGGCCGGTCTATATGATCTGTGCCCCTTGAATATTCTTTCCTCTCACTTAAACAGTAGGCTACCATAGTGCGGTTGGGAGTATGAACATGATTAGATTAATATCCAGTATTCGAGAATGGATAATAAGTCGTAGGCGTGTGCATTAACCTTTAACCGTCCTGGTGGTGTAATGGTTAAGGTGGCAAAAATATGTGTGTGATAACCCGGGTTCGAATCCCGGTGGATCATATATACTTTAATTAATTTCATTGGGGGTGTGGTGGTGAGATTAATAAAAATAATATTATCGAGAAATCAGTTGCATAGGGAAACAAAAAAAAACAGGGTATAAATGTTCGTATTTACTGTACAATCTGAACCGTGAGAAGAGAGACTAAGACAGGACCAGCCGAGTAGCTTCATTGGAATCCCTGACAATATAAGAATGAGTTTGAAGAAAGATAAGCTTTAGTGTTTTTACTGAATGGTTGACGGGGAGACCAATGATGTGTAAGGAATAGCTGTCTGTCTGTCTATTTATCTATTTATCTATCTATCTACCTATCTATCTATCTATATATTTATCTATATATTTATCTACCTACATACCTACCTACCTACCTACCTATCTATCTGTCTACATACCTACCTACCTATCTATCTATCTATCTATCTATATACCTACCTACCTATCTATCTATCTATCTATCTATCTATCTATCTATCTATCTGTTTGTTTTATGAGTCTGCCAGTCTGTGCGTTTGTCTGTGTGTCTATCTAAGCGTGTCCATCTATCTATTCATTTATATAAGAATAAAACATTTTGCAGAGTAAGTGAGGATTTGTGAAATATTAAAGAGAGAGAGAGAGAGAGAGAGAGAGAGAGAGAGAGAGAGAGAGAGAGAGAGAGAGAGAGAGAGAGAGAGAGAGAGAGAGAGAGAGAGAGAGAGAGAGAGAGAGATAGAGAGAGAGAGAGAGGGAGAGAGAGAGAGAGAGAGGAGAGAGAGAGAGAGAGAGAGAGAGAGAGAGAGAGAGAGAGAGGGTGGGGGGGGGGGTGAGGATAAGATAACGCATAACACTGGGATATAATACGGAATCAAGAACAATGGAATCCATACAATCGACCATACGGAAAAAGACCTGACACGCGCAGCCCGCAAACTATAGGAACGGCTACCCAATATATCAAAACTAAAAGCACGATTATTACTGGGAGAACAATACAACAAACACATTAAGAAACGAGAAATACTGCGAATTCAATACGAAACAGTCATGGAAAAAACGATGAATACTGCGAACACAATGCAACATAATAGTGAGAGAGAAAGATAAAACCATCACTCGTTCGGACCAGGTGATGTTGTGTGTGTGTGTGTGTTTTTTTATCCCCCCTTCCTTGTTCATAATTATGTATTAGT
>CM064525.1:2931481-2981481 GCA_032716605.1 Paralithodes platypus | reverse complement strand
TAGGTCTCTGGGTCCCGTTTCGCGATCTGTCTCGAAGTCGTCCACCCACAGCTATAGAGTATGTCCCCGAGTACATACATACATACATACATACATAAAATACATACATAAATACATACATACATACATACAGACATACATACATATTACATAAATACATACATACATACATACATACATACATACATACATGCATTTACATGCATACATACATACTAATAATACAACACCATATAGCTATATAATATTAAGTTCCTGGTGTGTTGCCTGTCAGCCGTGGAAGGGAACCTGCGAGGTAAATTTAGTGAGTCCCACAAGTTAGTTATTAACCCCACCCACAGGACAGTCTGGGGGGAAAAGTATGGTGAGAGAGGGGGGTGGGGAGGGGGGGAGGGTGGGGGGAGGGTGAGGGGAGGGTGAGGGGAGGGTGAGGGAGTACGGGTAAGGGAGTAAAATAAGAGGGGTGAGGGAGTAAAGTGCGAAGGTGATGGGGGTGGACGGAGTAAAGTGAGGGAGTAAAGTCGAGGGGGTTGAGGGGAGTAAAGTGAGGGGGTGAGGGAGTAAAGTGAGGGTAGGGTGGAGACGTAAAGTGAGGGGGTGAGAGAGTAAAGTGAGGGGTGAGACGAGTCAAGTGCGGGGGTGGTGAGAGAGTAAGGGTGGGGGGATGAGAGAGTAAAGTCAAAGGGGGGAGAGGTAAGGGTGAGGGGTGAGTGGGAGTACGGGGAGAGGGAGGAACAGGTGTAGGAGGTGATGAGTGATGTGGATAATATAGAAATGAGGAGATACGGATGGAATTGTGACCTGAGAGTGATGGAAGTATTGAGAAGTGAGGTGTACAAGTTGAAAATCGCAGACAATATGGAAGACGTTATGCTAGATTATGTTGGATTATACTGTCCAATGCTAATTAGGGTTTGGTTAGGGTAGGATATGTTAGACTAACTGTATGCTATAAATGATTACATTGAATTGTTGGTTTATGTTATAATAGGTTAGTGAATCGAGATAGGAGATATACAGTATATATAGGCCTATATGTATGTATATACAGTATACTGTGTGTGTGTGTATATATATATATCAGTGATGGGGTTGTTCTTGGGGAACCTCAAAGTAACAGGATGAAGAGGATACACAGGGTAGCAGCAAACAAATTGTTTATCCATGCACCATGCTGTTTGCTGACTACCCTGTGTATCCTCTTCAGCTAATATTATATATATATATATATATGGTGTGTGTGTGTGTGTGGGTATGTTTTCTATATGGATGAGGGAGACAGAAGACACAACTGCCTGTGACGAGTGCCTCCCCCAGAGTACAAAGAGTGACAGGGCCCAATCAAGGAACGTTCGAGCCAAAATGCTGGACACACGGAGTTTGAAGGTACGTCATATATGGATGAAATGGCTAGAGGCTAGACCTTCCGTAACTTGGAACCTAACCATATCATGATCGGTAATGGACTGGACACAACTACGGTTCGAGTCTAACCAGAGTCACAGACGAAAGGAAAAGTTAGCCCAAAGAGAAGTTAGATGGGTGGTCGGGATAATTAAGGGGAGGTGTTTAGTTTGTTCCCTAGACCTCCATCAAGCTTAAGGGAGCCCACCTCGCTTTGTTTCTCTTTCTCTCCCTTTCTCTTTGGCTTGTATCTATTCGGCCCCATTCAGCCTACTGGTTTAAGACGTTTACCCCCAACCAGAAGTCAATATTTTCCTGGCGAGCGGTAGCGAGCCAGCATATATATATTTTTATTTTGACAGCAAGCTAAATTTGTACATTTTTCGATAGAAAAATTTCTCCGTCGAAGCAGGATGTCTCCATACAATGCTGGCTCGCTATCGCTCGCCAAGAAGAAATCGACACCTGGATGAGAATAAACGTCTTAAAACAGTTGGCTGAATGGGGCCGCATGGATACAAGCCAGGGAAAGAGAGAAAAGGAGAGAAAGAAGAAACAAGCCGGTGACCCCCTTAAAACAATTCCCACGCACCAAAGAGTCAAAATAAAAATCGTATACAGAGATAAAATAAAAATGTATGGAAGTGAAAAATATGAGTGAGTTGCAAAAATAATATAGGTTCGGTATATCGCCGTTGAAAACATTGGTGCCAGTGAACGTTGTGGTAAATTGTCGGGAAACTGGCAATCAACAGACAAAAGACAAAATGTAGTCCATACTATCGTTCTAACCAGGTATTGTCTTGTTTTATGTGTAATAACATAGATAGTCAATTAACAATAGACAAACGTAGTCCATACTATCTCTCTAACGAAGCATTGTCGTGTTTTAGAAGCAATACTATATTTTTCCTGTGTGTATGAAAGAGACAAAAGGTAGGTTGCCTGTAACGAGTGTCTACCCCAAAGCCAAAAGAGTAGCAGAGCCAAATTAAAGGGACGTTGGAGTCAAAATGCCTGGACACACGAAGTTTGAACAAGTTTAAGTCATAGGATGAAGGAAAGATTGATTGACGGAGAGTTCCAGAGTTCAATTGTTGAGTAAAAGAAAGACTGAACAAATTTGCCAATTCTTGTTTTGGAGAGCTGGACAGAATAGGAGTGGGACTGTGTTGAAAGGCGGGTGCCTCGCACTCGCCGCAAGGGAGGAGGTATGCACTGACAGATTGTTGTAATAGCGATAGAATAATGAAAGAGATGTAACACCAATTGATAAAAGTTCTAATAGGCTATAAATAGTTGTATTTATCAATTAACCCTCTGACTTCCATAGGCCCTTCCTAATATGAATACAATCGCATAATGTAAGTCATAAGAAGGAACGCCGTACTCATACTGAAAGGGTTAACAATACAATACAACAAGTACTATACAGGGTACAGGAATCTATTCTGTACGACTAAACCTGAATCTAATATCTTAAAAATGGCCTGGACTCCGGCTGATGTACTATACTCAGTTTACTTCCAGCTGACGGTAAGTTACTATTTGTCATCTTAATTACTCCGCTATTATGCAAGTTTGGTAGCGAAATATGTTGTTAATATTGAAAACATAGCACTAATATGAAGCAGAGATACAGTAGTTTCGTATTTTTCCCTTAGTTATCGAGAAATCAGTTGCATAGGGATTCAATTTACCATAAAAAAAAAAAAAAAAAAAAACACACAGGGTATAAATGTTCGTATTTACTGTACAATCTGAACCGTGAGAAGAGAGACTAAGACAGGACCAGCCGAGTAGCTTCATTGGAATCCCTGACAATATAAGAATGAGTTTGAAGAAAGATAAGCTTTAGTGTTTTTACTGAATGGTTGACGGGGAGACCAATGATGTGTAAGGAATAGCTGTCTGTCTGTCTATTTATCTATTTATCTATCTATCTGTCTAGCTACCTATCTATCTATCTATATATTTATCTACCTACATACCTACCTACCTACCTACCTATCTATCTGTCTACATACCTACCTACCTATCTATCTATCTATCTATATATATCTACCTACCTACCTACCTATCTATCTATCTATCTGTTTGTTTTATGAGTCTGCCAGTCTGTGCGTTTGTCTATGTGTCTATCTAAGCGTGTCCATCTATCTATTCATTTATATAAGAATAAAACATTTTGCAGAGTAAGTGAGGATTTGTGAAATATTAAAGAGAGAGAGAAAGAGAGAGAGAGAGAGAGAGAGAGAGAGAGAGAGAGAGAGAGAGAGAGAGAGAGAGAGAGAGAGAGAGAGAGAGAGAGAGAGAGAGAGAGAGAGAAGA
Source organism: Paralithodes platypus (assembly GCA_032716605.1). Classification (NCBI taxonomy): domain Eukaryota; kingdom Metazoa; phylum Arthropoda; class Malacostraca; order Decapoda; family Lithodidae; genus Paralithodes; species Paralithodes platypus. The sequence continues at coordinate 2,977,746 of CM064525.1, read as the reverse complement.
GAGAGGAGAGAGAGAGAGAGAGAGAGAGAGAGAGAGAGAGAGAGAGAGAGAGAGAGAGAGAGAGAGAGAGAGAGAGAGAGGGGGGGGGAGAGGATAAGATAACGAATAACACTGGGATATAATACGGAATCAAGAACAATGGAATCCATACAATAGACCATACGGAAAAATACCTGACACGCGCAGCCCGCAAACTATAGGAACGGCTACCCAATATATATCAAAACTAAAAGCACGATTATTACTGGGAGAACAATACAACAACACATTAAGAAACGATAAATACTGCGAATTCAATACGAAACAGTCATGGAAAAAACGATGAATACTGCGAACACAATGCAACATAATAGTGAGAGAGAAAGATAAAACAATAACTAGTTCGGACCAGGTGAATGTGTGTGTGTGTGTGTGTTTTTTTTTATCCCCCCTTCCTTGTTCATAATTATGTATTAGTCTTGGCGAAAGGGAATGATATGTATACACACACACACACACACACACACACACACACATACATACATACATACATACATACATACATACATACATTATATATATATATATATATATATATATATATATATATATATATATATATATATATATATACATACATATATATATATATATATATACACACACACACTGATACCACCAACTTGTTCAACATCACCAAACTTCAACTATCATAACAAAATCAGTTTGGGCGGAAATTAAAAAGGACGATAGTAAAAAAAAATCAATCTCCATTAATTTCCTGACTATGAATGAGTTGTAGGAATGGCGAGAGGGTGAAAAGGTTCTTCCCTACGTATTCTCTCTCTCTCTCTCTCTCTCTCTCTCTCTCTCTCTCTCTCTCTGCAGCACCGTTGATTCATTTAAGCTCCGCCTAGACAAATATCTCGCATCAAACCCGCGACTGACTGAGTTTGTAAATGAATAACTTTATTTTATCCTCCCCTCAGTTACTAACCCATCTGTCCCCAATTAACTTCCTAATCCTGCCACGGACATTAGGTCCCTTTCCAATGTTCCCTTACCCACTCTAAACCACTGTTTGGACACTTGATCCTCAGTGTTTTGGAGGACAAGCAGCCTAGAAGGGTCACTAGATATGTTGTTGCTTGATTTCCTTTGTACTTCTTTGTACTCTCTCTCTCTCTCTCTCTCTCTCTCTCTCCCCCTTATCTTTACATTCATGCTTCCTCCTCTCCCTCAGTTTATTTCCACCCTTTCCCCTAAACAAACCCAAACCACAGATAAGACAAAATAGCAGTTATAAAAAAATAATTGTATATATAACCAATATACACCCAATATATGCCCTTCGCTTATTTCACGATATATAAATAATACCACAATGTACCGTATATAATAATAAGACACAAAAAAGGTAGACACATATGAAAGAAAATACGTATTTATATTCCAATTTTGGGATATTGAGACAAAACTACCAAGAGCTCTCTCAGTGTGTATAAGGGGTTGGTGTGTGTGTGTGTGTGTGTGTGTGTGTGTGTGTGTGTGTGTGTGTGTGTGTGCGTGTGTGTGTGTGTCTTGGAGGGGGGGGGGGGGCGTATGTGCCAAACTACATCAAATCAATTCAAACGCTAATGGCCAAAGGGCATCACCACCACCACAAAAATAATCAAATAAATAAATTTATTAATAAATAATCACATCAAATAAATGAAATAAATAAATAAATAAATAAATATATATATATAAATAAATATACTAGGCTTGATCTCACTGGAATAAAATATAGTAAACCATTACGGCATTACCAGATTCCGGAAACAATCAGTCCATCACCACATATTGTATAGCGTCCCGGACATATTTGTACCCATCACAGAACCCCATCAACAATACTATTCACCACCATAGCATACAGGTGTTTCTCTCGTTCATAATAGCTCATGGATATTATGACAGCCCGGTGACAGCAACATAAAAGCCACATTGAAACACAGAAAAGTTCAATAACAACCACACTGCCTCTAAAAAAGTGGGACTCCTGTACAGAGTTCGAGAATTCTTCACTGACGAGCAGTTGGCCGTAATATAATTATAAAAGTCATGTGCGTTCTCAGATGGATTACTGTTCACCTCTGTGGGGTGGAAGTGGTGTGGTTGCATTGAGGCAGTTGGACAAAATTCAAAATAAAGCTATTAGATTAATCAATAACCCTGCAATCACACAGGACCTTCCTACATTATCCATACGAAGAAACGTTGCATCCCTTGCATTATTCTACAGATATTTTCACAGCAATTGTTCCGAGGAACTTGCTTCAATTGTGCCGCCTCTCCACATCTTTCCCCGTAGAATTAGGGCAGCTGAGAGCGCCCATGAATTTACACTTTCTCCTCCACAATGCAGAACTTCTGCTTATCAGAATTCATTTATCCCCAGAGCTACTACTCTTTGGAATTCACTTCCCTCGAATTGCTTTCCACAAACTTACAATCTACAAATGTTTAAATCCAGTTGTTACAAACATTTTATGAATGGAGGATGCCTTTAGGCACATGGACCTTTTTGTTTTATCTGTGTTTTTCCTTCCTGCGTTCATTGTCTCTTTAAAAAAAAAAAAAAAAAACCACTATCACAACAAGACTAACACACCAATAATTAATCCTGCCAAACCTATTGCCAACCCAGTGAGATTCCCATAACACTACCTTAACACCATAACATCCCAATGACACCGTAGTTATCTTAAAAAAACATCATCACGGTACTGTAATACTCAAACAGCTGCGACAGGATAGAGATCATACAGTTTCAAATATATTAGGAGAATATGAACAGCCCAATAATATTTAACTGACAGCTGCTGACAGCCATAATGAGGGGACTATGGGGTTATAGAGAGAAGTGGGAAGGGGGGACTGACAGCTAAAAATAGCAGGAACAATGGAGGGAGGGGAAGGGGGAGACAAATGCCACACGTGGACGAATTAATTTGATCTCATTTGGCTTGCTGGTGTGAAGCATGGAAAGCTTCACACACACCAACAACAAAAATATATTAATAAAACAAAATGGAGGTTAGTCATATAATAAATTGGCAGCAATTATGATGCAAACAAAATTTGAAAGGAAGAAACATTAACCCTCACAATTGGATACTCAAATCGCACATTCAGGAAGGGTGTCCCTAAATACACAGGTACCGGTACACAATTAGTTCATTGGATACTTTGGAAAACAATTTAATGAAAACTGAAAACGTGAATTGTGTATAAATTGGGCTATAATAAGTCCGAGTCAGAGCACCGCGAGAGCATACTCTTCTGCCATTATATGCATATAGAAGAAAACTATTTACGATAGACAAATTTTGATTTGATTATTGGAAAGTGCATGAAAAATACTTGTAATTGCATATATAATTACCTATTATCGTCACAGAAAATTATGATTTACGACCGTGCGAAATTGGAATAATTTGGAAAAAACAAACATTTTATAGTCCGCATCATTATTATCAACGATAATTATTTGTTTTTGTTGGTTTTGCTATGGTAATACTGTAATCAACATTCCCTATTTCTATTGAAAGATACTGTAATAGATTTACCGGTACTAAGCGCAATAGTTGTTGCTGCAAATTAATGTAGAATGAATATTTTGGTTATGCATGCATATTTTGTGCTCGCCAAGTACCGATATTTAATCTAAATATAAAGTTTTATATCCACACTTCATGTAAATCCTCATTTATATACATCAAAATGTGCACAGAGAGTAGCATTTAATGTGCACAGAGAGTAGCATTTAATGTGCACAGAGAGTAGCATTTAATGTGCACAGAGAGTAGCATTTAATGTGCACAGAGAGTAGCATTTAATGTGCACAGAGAGTAGCATTTAATGTGCACAGAGAGTAGCATTTAATGTGCACAGAGAGTAGCATTTAATGTGCACAGAGAGTAGCATTTAATGTGCACAGAGAGTAGCATTTAATGTGCACAGAGTAGCATTTAATGTGCACAGAGTAGCATTTAATAAGCGAGTGTAAATGCCTGTTACTGTTTCTCTTAAAACATACACATACATAAAGGGAGACGGGTCGTTTTTTCTGGTCCCCCTTCTTCCTCATGTTTGGCCCCATTAGTTTGGCGATTTTAAAACCTTTCTCCGCATTTTGTTGTCAATTTTAAGACCTTTCCTGCCATTAAGGTGTCAATTTGATCCTGGCGAGCGATACCGAACCTGTAATTTTAAGAGGAGCCGGCCTTTGGCCGGGACATTTTTCTACCGAGAAATGTACAAATTTATCTTTAAGGGATGTCTAGGGAGTGTTTTTTTAAGCTTGATGAAGGTCTAGGGAGGAAAGAAAACAAATATAATTTATATATTATTAGACCAAAACGATAGCCACTAGGCTTATCCCCTTAAGTTAAAGGTGAAGTGTTGACTCAAACTATACGGTATAGTGGAGTGTGTGTGTGTGTGGTGGGGGGGGGGGGGGGAGGAGTGGATGTATAGTAACTTCTCATTATTCAGATATGACAAAATATTATTATTATATAATTATACGCTGTCTCGCCTGTACTTATACCCAACCGATTGTCTGTCTATCGAACATTGTATTTAATGTAACGTATCTATATACAAATATATCTCTCTCTCTCTCTATATATATATATATATATATATAGATATATATATATATATATATATATATATATATATATATATATATAGAGAGAGAGAGAGAGAGAGAGAGAGAGAGAGAGAGAGAGAGAGAGAGAGAGAGAGAGAGAGAGAGAGAGAGAGAGAGAGAGAACGGACGGTAGCAAATGCAACAAAGATAATTCAATATATGAGAGCAGGAGAGAGGAAGGGGAATGAAGGAGAAAAGAAATAGAAGAGAGGAAAGACAATAGAAGGAGAACAGTTGAACGATGAGATAAAGAACATGGATTACAATATAGGAGACTTATTAGAGGAGCTAACCAACGCCCATTCCATGTCAAGTTCAGTAATGTATATCCCTTCACCAGGTAATGGGTTTCCCTTTTACACACGCACACACACACACAGCCACAGGGGGGGGGGGGGGGGGATTGTCAAAAAATTGGAAGTGAGGGGCGAAGGTGTGGAGGAAGGGAGGTGGGTGGAGAGGGAAGAAAGTGATGTGGATGGACGGAGGAAGTGTGGAGGGACGGAGTAGAGGAGGGAGGTGGTGAGGAGGGAGGGTGGTTATACGAAGGAGGAGTGGATGGACGGAGGAACTGTGGAGGGACGGAGATAGTGGGGAGGGAGAGAGGGAGGTGGAGTGAAGGGGAGGGAGGTGGTGTGGAGGGGAGGGAGGGAGGTGGTGTGGAGGGGAGGGAGGGAGGAAGTGTGGAGGACAGGATAGAGGTATTGAGGGAGGGAGCGGGTGTAGAGGGAGGAAGTGTGGAGGACAGGATAGAGGTATTGAGGGAGGACAGGATAGAGGTATTGAGGGATGGCGGAAGGAGTGAAGGAGTGAGGTAGAAATGGATGGTGGGAGAGAGAGAAATATGGTGGGAGGTAGAAAGAGGGGGGGGGGGGGGAGGCATAGTTAGGGAGGAATAATAGTGGTGTAGGGCGGAGTCGAGGCGAGATAATGTTAATAGTAAAGTAATATAATTAATCTATCAACTTTATGACAAGTTAAATTAAGGAGACAAAGTCGGGGGTCGAGTTAAGCAAGAACGGATTTTGAACGGGGAAAGTGGGAGAGGAGGAGGGGTAGCGGGGGAGGAAGGGGGGGGGGAGGCAATGAGAGTGGAGGAATGGCGAAATAGCAGTGATGAACCACGAGCCAGGTTCAAGATAAAAACACTAAGTAACCAAACAGGAGAATCACACACCGACCGTACGTCCTCACCTTCTGTCCCCCTCCTTCCTCAGCGGCTCCTCACGAACACAACCAACGCCTCACGAACTACGAAACCAGAACACTGACACGAAATACTGAAGACACCGCGAGCACCACCGGACACCAGGGAAGAACACTTGGAAGTGAGGGTTACCTAACTTGCCTTCCCGGTCACGTGACTTGACGAGAGTTGATAATAACCACATATATAGACCCCATTATTTCAGGCTATTGAGGGATAATTTCGAATCATTTGTTCACCATTATCAGTTTGTTTTGGGTAATTGAAAGTAACCATAGGGAGATGATCGTTTATACATGTACAAGTATGGCATTTAATGGTTAATAATTGCCAGCCAGTGACCCAACAGGTTCATTCTTCATGCCATATCATTGGTTTTAATCAGGTGGTGCCCTCTATATGGGGTGAAGTGACCATATTCGCAACTGCACCGTAAAAAACGGGATGTACTGCATCAAGAGAGAACTACATTTCTTGGGGGGAACAGACAAATATAATAATTTAAGACAGTGGCTCGTTTCCCCCGATAAACCCCATAACTTTGTGTAGTAATGATTGATGATTGTCCGTTTGCTTATCCCGTCAATTTGAGGCGTTATACTCTGTTTCTTTTCAACTGACTGACAATTGTAAAGTTCCCATCAAGATTTCTCAGTTATTTTGAAGATTTTGTAGTGAAATATGGTGCTAATTATAAAAACTTGGGTCTTAGTGTGATGCAGAGACATAGTAGTTTCATATTTTTCCATGTCGAGAAATTTGCTGCTAAGGGATTCAATTTAGCGTCAGTTGAAAAGAAACAGGATATATTTAGTGATTGCATTCCTTTCTCACATCTGGGGAAACATAAAGGCTGGAGGCTGGTTTGGGTTAGCCACACACAACCTCGTCAATATCAATACACCTGTTGTTGCTTGGTTTTCTTTGTCATTTGTACTGTCTCCTACCAATGTTGAGTCTACATTGTCCAACATGAGGTATCTCCACATTAATTGTATACACCTTGTCGTTGTCATGTATCTGTTTTCACTAACCCCCTCTCTACCGGCGACGTCTTCTTCATTTTATTCTAGCTACAGTATATTTAGAGGATTTTGTGCAGTTTAAGAAGGATCTGTGATAGTAAAAAGAGTCAAGTGAGATCGTTCCAAACCTATTAATTGCTGAAGGCCCTATTGAAACTGAAAACACAAATCGCTTAATAGCAGCCAGGAGACAGTTAAAAAGACGTCGCCGGTGCAGAAAGGGTGGTTGTTGTTGTTGTTGTTGTTCCCCAGGCTGTCTGGCCGAACAGCCTCAAGCCACGACTTATTTCCCTGGGTGTACTGGGGTAAACGGGAATCGTTATTGCTCAATGTGTACAGTACCTATCACAAAATTGGGATAAAACGTACTCCATTATGTTGTCTTCATAGCGTAATGCTTAGTGTGCGAAATTTCGATGTGAGTATCCTAGGTTCGAGTCCTTGGAGTACCACGTGTATTCATTAATTTCATTGATTTCATTAGCTAGGTTTGTTTGTAAATTAATTGGTGGGTTGGTGAAAACAAAATACGAATACTCTCACCATTACCAAGATCATTAGACATGCGTTTCGTATTTCTGAACAACACACTTACAATCACAATATTTGATAGTCAGTTATTGCCTATCCATCTCCATCACTATCATGGTTGGTGCGCCTGACTATGGACCGGAGCGAATGCTGCGGCAACAAGGTTAATATTGTGGAATATGGATTCAGGATCCTGGGGGTGGCCGTGTCAGACACAGACTGTCACTCTGTCAGTGTTGGCCTGGCCGTGATGGAGGTAGGGTGTGTTGCACTAATGGTCCAATGTTTATAATCCCATCTGTGTCCCATAGTGACTGTAAAACTATGCTCTCCCTGGCTTCTAACAGTTCATTTGGGAAGCTTGGCTTGTGTCACGCTGCTTGTTATATATATATATATATATATATATATATATATATATATATATATATATATATATATATATATATATATATATATATATATATATATATATATATATATATATATATATATATATATATATATATTGTATATATATATATTGGATATTTTTGGTTGGGTAGGGAGTGCTCTAATCTTATTTTGGTTTCTTGATATGTGTTCCATAATTGCCCAGTACATAGTATTATCAGTGTCGTGATGTTTTACATTTTTTCATATTTGTTTTCTCTCATTTCTTCATGGTTCCTTTTCTTTTTTATATAATCTTGTTGATTCTTCTTCCTTTTGCCTCCCCTATTCACCTTGAATGTATTTATTATTTTTCTCGTCTCTTATTCTTAGCGTTTATTCCTTAGTGTTTTTATTCACATATTGTAATCCAGTTATGTTTTTCCAAGGAAAACAATATACCACCTCATTCTAATAAATATTTATACTATTGCAGAACATAGGTCCCCCCAAAAAAAATCTTATTCATTATGAATAGTTGTAGGAGTACAGGTTCCGGCTCCTGTTTTCTTAATGTATTTATACTGGACACCACAGCCAGAAATGCTTCAGGTCCTCTATCCCCCAGCCTAAACAAACACACACACACACACACACACACACACACACACACACACACACACACACACACACACACACACACACACACACACCTACCTACCCACCCACACACAGACACACACACACAGCTGCACTGCTAGCTCCATGGTACTGTTCATGCGTGCTTACAAACAGGCCAAAGATTACATCTCGTTCAATTTGGTGTACATTTTCTAAAACACAGCCGGCGGTTGTCATCTCCCTCGAGCAATAAGATGGGTCAATGAAATAATGGTCAAAGAAGCGAGACAATAAGAGCCAAAACGTCAAATCCTGTATACAGTATTGTTATGTGTTCGGTTTGGCTGGTTTGGCTTGTAAAAAAAATGAAAGATTGTCATCACATTTAAATATTAAATTTGTATCCAATATCAAGCACTAGAAGGACAAATAATAAATTTAATATTTCTATTTCGTTTATAAACAGATTATTTAACCATGATATTCGCTATGGAAAACTAAAAACCCAAATTCTTATCACTAACCCACCCCATAAAAAATAAAAATAAAAATAATTCTTTAAAACAGAAACACACGCACACATGATACGTTGTTGTTGTTGTTGTTGTTTTGTTTTGTTTTTTGCATTTTTGACGGGTTTGAAAAATGGCTTCAATTAAAATGTAACGCAGTTGCTGATAAGAGCTCGTCTGATTTCAGTAAATTATTGTTCGACCTGTCTGACTGGGAGGGTGGAAGGGGAGGGGGGGGGGGGTAAGCTTGAAATATGAAAACCCGTAGAAAAGAAATTGGGAAGAACAACGCAAAGTAGGACATTAATCCCTGCTGTACCGGCGACGTCTTTTGTTTTACTTTTATTCTAGCTATATTTAGACGGTATTTTGCAGTTTAAGAAGGATCTGTGGTAGTAAATAGGGTTAAGTGAGATAGTTCGAAGCCTGTTGATTGCTAGAGGCGCTTTATAAACTGAATACAATCGTCATATACCGGTAGCAGCCAGAATAAAATATAAAAGATGCCGCCGGTACAGAAGGGGTTAAGTTAGAAACAAACAACCAAAAGAAAAGCAAGACAAATAAAAGTAAGTAAGAAAGAACAGGTAAGCGAGCGGGTTTTGTCAATCAAGTAATGGAGGCAGCTCTGTGGATTGGGTTTCCTGCCTGTTGCTAATCACTCTAGACAGAAAGACAGAGAAAGAGTGAGAGAGAGAGAGTGAGAGTGTGTGTGTGTGTGTGTGAGAGTGAGTGAGTAGGAATGAGAGCTACCAGTTTGTGTCAGGGGTCATAGCGTTCAAGAGCCTCGACAACACTACGGGAATCACTATATATGACATAACGACCAGGTGTGGTGGAGGGACAGAGGGAGAGGTAGACCGAAAGAGAGATGGAAGGATGGAGTGAGGAAGTATATGAACGAAGGCGGTGCTGGTTGGGGGGAGGGGCGTTGGCTGACTGGGGACAGAGGTGCATGGGGGCGGTTCGTTCGTGGCCACCCCTTCGGGGATCACGGCGTCAGGCAATAGATAGATAGATAGACCAGGTGGAGATCGAAGAACTATATCAACCGCAGCCTTAATGGCATACAACTCAGCTGTATAAACCGAACCAAGCGGCGGAAGAGATATATGGACGCAGTGCTTGGGAGAGACTGCAGCAGTCTTCACCAGAGGCAGATTTGATCCATCAGTATAAATAGCAATGTGCCCAGCATTATGTTGCATGTGTTCCAGAGTATGTCGGCGTAAGACCGCAGCCATAGGGAACGGAGGTTTATTAAGATAGGTCAGGTACAAACAAACACAAAGATTGTAAAGTCCAAGGGGATATAGTTGGGACAGGACAGGGAAGGTTGACCGCCAGACCAGTAGTACTAAGTAGTTGAGTTGCACGGATAGGGAAACTCGGTATATGGTCATGGGACGTATCTGGTAAGGCAAATAGGTCCTTGGTAGGGGAAACGCCATTGGAGATTCGGAGCGCTCAACGCATATAGACAAGAACACATGAAGGTATAACGGAGGCTCACCACTGTCTGCCAAAATAGAGATGGTAGGCGATGAGCGGAAGGCACCAGTGTACAGACGCAAGCCCTGGTGATGGATTGAGTCGTCAACGTCAAGTCGTCGTCAAGTTGTCAACGTACAAGCTATGACGTACACCAGATGGTACATGCTGTGTAGCCTAATGTTATTGATGGCAATAGCAAAGAGTGTGCTGTTAAGGACGCTTCCCTGGGGAATTCCATGTCTAGCAGAAAGTCACCAGAGACAACGCCATCCACACGAACACTGAAGGTCCTGTATGAAAGAAAATTGGCAATATAGATAGGGAGACAGCCCCCGATACCTGCGGTGTGGAGGGTACGGAAGACAAGGTGACGCCATGCAGTAACATATGCTTTTGTGATGTCAAAAAAAACAGCAATCGTGAAAGAATTACGGGAGAAACCGTCACGTATGTAGGACTCCAAATGTGTCAGGGAATCTAGGGTGGAGCTATTCGGTTGGGAACCAAATTGGAAGGGTGTCAAGAGATGCAGGTAAAGTGGAACATTAAGATGAGATACAGAGAGGTAGAGATATTAGAATAACCTTCATTCCTTTCTTCCCTCTCATCCCCAAACAGTGTGAAAGGAAAGGAAAAAGAGGAGTGCAGCCATTTTGGGGGACCTCAATCCTCTTTACAACTTTTCTGAGCCTCTATTTAAATATGGTGCAGATGGAGGTGCGTAAGTAGGGAGAGAGGGATGAGGGAAATGTTAGGGGGAGGAGGAAGGCAAGGGAGAGGAGGAGGTGGAAGGAGTGGTGGGGTTGGTAATGGAAGAAGTGCAATACAAGGTTCCGAGAGACCCTTGAACGTCAAAGCGCAGCCTAGCGTAGTCCCTTAACCCCTTCTGTACCAGCGACGTCTTTTTAATGTATTGTGGCTACTACTAATCAATTCTATTCAGTTTAGGAAGAATCTGTCAATTAACAGGCTTTGAAGTATCTCACTTAACCCTTTTTACTATCATAGATCCTTCTTAAACTGCACAAAATCATCTAAATATAGATCGAATAAAACTGAAAAGACGTAGCCGGTACAGAAGGGGTTAATATTACCTTACATAACAAAACAACTACACAACATGCCCGGACCGCTTCACAACACAACATACTGTATAACTCGTACAATACACAACACACACCTACATGTTAATTATACGCTTCACAATACAATATACAACTCATACAACACACAACACACACCAACATGTTACATACCACAAAACACAGCACGACCAAATACACCCACATAATCACTTACGCCAACAACATAAGCTACACTCCTTGAGAGCCCTGTGGGAAAGCCCAATCTCGGTCATGGCCTTCCTTAGGGACTCGGGGCTGTTCGGCCAGATAGCATAGGGAACGAAAACAACCTATAATATAATACGACAAACAACACACCCAGACCACCATTCAACACAACACAGAACGACGCAACACACAAAACAACACCAACGACGCAACACACAACACAACACCCTCACGACCCAGTGAGCTCCTATAACATCATGTATCAAGGTCTCTGAATTTACTGAGGGGAGATCAAGTGGGCCAAGACAACACAACACAACTCTTGAAAACACAACACAAAACAACACAACTCTAGAATACACAACACAACACCTCTAAACTGCACAACACAACACAACACCACACCTCTAAAATACACAACACAACACAACTCTAGAATACACAACACAACACCACACAACACAACTCTAGAATACACAATACAACACAACACAACTCTAGAATACACAATACAACACAATACAACACAACTCTAGAATACACAACACAACACAACACCTCTAAAATACACAACACAACACAACTCTAGAATCCACAATACAACACAACACCACACAACTCTAGAATACACAATACAACACCACACAACTCTATAATACACCACACGACACAATACAACACGCAACACAACTCTAGAATCCCCCAACACAACACAACAAACTCCGGACCCCAATGAACTCGTAAAGTATATTACCGGTATATCAAGGCCTCTGGATTTACGGAGGGGAATACAAGTGGAACAACACAACACAACGAAACAACACAAAACAACGAAACACAACACAACACAACGAAACACAACACAACGAAACACAACACAACGAAACACAACACAACGAAACACAACACAACACAACGAAACAACACAAAACAACGAAACACAACACAACGAAACACAACACAACACAGCACAAGGAAACAACACACAACAACGAAACATAACACAACACAACACTAGAAAACACAACACAACACAACACTAGAAAACACAACACAACACAACGAAACGAAACAACACAACACAGCACAAGGAAACACACTACAATACTAGAATACACAACCCAGCCCGGACCCCAATGAACCCGTCCAGTATAATATGACAAACGAGACAAGTTGTATGAATACCCAAACGCTGGCTTATAACACTACACGGTTATACAACACAATATAACACAATATACAACAATGCAACACATCATCATACATACTGTACCTCTCTCGCCATACTGTTACATTGCTAACTATACTACTGTACACTAGTTTATCACAGACTTCACATACTGAACACTGATTGCTTTAACCTAATGGTGATGGTGAAACTGATAGCCTATGTTTGTTCCTATTATTACTAGTTACCTGGTGTACTGGAGCCCACTCAAACTGATAGCCTATGTTTATTCCTATTACTACTAGCTACCTGGTGTACTGGAGCCCACTCAAACCTCTGAATGGTTTTCCCAAACACTGTTATTGTTGTTGTCTCTCTTGAACAAGGGGATGGAGATATACGATCACCAGTTACAGACATAATCACCTACCTGAGACCCAGCCTAATTCGCTCAAAGAACACTAAAGAACACTAAAGAACATACATAGAACACCATAGACCCAGGGATATACGATCACCAAGTTAGAGACATAATCACCTACCTGAGATCCAGCCTAATTCACACAAAGAACACTAAAGAACACACAAAGAACACTAAAGAACACATAAAGAACACCACTGACCCAGGGATATACGATCACCAGTTACAGACATAATCACCTACCTGAGACACAGCCTAATTCACACAAAGAACACTCAAAGAAGACACAAAGAACACTAAAGAACCAGGGATATATGATCACCAGGTACAGATATGCTCACCTATACCCGAGACACAGCCTAATTCGTTTTGGGGGAAAAGAGAAAGAAATCCCGTCGCGAGGGGGGGGGGGGGGACTCGTGTGTGAAGAAAAGAAAAAAATAATGGTGGTGTGGTAAGGGACGTAGCCTAATGAAGTTCGTGTTTATGCTGGGGGAGGAGGAGGAAAGGGGGGAGGAGGAGGAGGAGGAGGAGGGGGGGGAGGAGGAGGAGGAGGAGGAGGGTGGGGGGAGGAGGAGGAAAAGGGGGGTTGGCGGTGAAGAGAGAGGTAAAAGATCTAGGAAGAGGGACGTGGAAGGGGAACTATTACGAGTTCTTCTCCTGTCACCTCTTTTTACTTTCTTGAGATTTTTGCTGGTCCTCCCTACCCCTTGTGGAAGTAAGGGCTGGCTACTGACTGACTGACACAGTGGAACGATGGGAAGGGGCGGCACTAGGGGAAAGGGAAGGGATTAGGTGGAAAAGAATGAGGGAATGGGAAAAATGGAAGGGGGTGATGGGAAGAGGAGAAGAGCAAGGTGATTGGTGAAGGGAGGATGGGAGAGTGTGCATGGATAAGGGAGAGACTGGGACCGAGTGGTGCTGGGGAGAATGGCAGAGAGGGAAAGTGTAAAGTGGAGGCGATTTTAAGACCTTTCGCCCCCTTTTCTGTGTCAATATTTAGACTTTTCGTGTAATTTAGGTGTCGATTTTTTTAACTGGCGAGCGATAGCGAGCCTGTACTTTATGAGGAGCCGGCCTTGGGCCGATACATTTTTCTACCGAAAAATGTACACATTTATCTCGAAGGGGTCTAGGGTGTGTGTGTGTGTTTTTTTTTTTAGGATTGATGGAGGTCTAGGGAGGAAACTAATAAAATAATATAGAAATGAAAAAAATCTACCAAAAATGTAACTAACACCCCTTAAATTAAAGACTACCCAAGTTATCAGGAAGGCAAATTATGACGTTGATGATGGTGATGATTTGGGAAGGTTGGAAGATGAGGAGGAATGAGAAGATGAGGGTCTCTTGTGTAAAGGTTAAGAGGACCAGAGATGAGGTTATTAAATTACCAGGGGCATTATGGAAGAAAATGGGAAAAGCGGGAGGGGTAACTTTACAAATGGGGAAAAAAGGGGGTGGGAACTTTACAAAATGAGAAAAAGCAACTTTACAAAATGGGAAAAAAAGGGAGGTACCGGTACAACTTTATAAAATGGAAACAAAGGGAGATACAACTTTAGAAAATAGGAAAAAGGGAAAGAACTTTAGAAAATAGGAAAAAGGGAAAGAACTTTAGAAAATAGGAAAAAGGAAGATACAACTTTACAAAATAGGAAAAAGGGAGAGACAACTTTAGACTATGGAAAAAAGGGAGATAACTTTAAAACATGGGAAAAAAGGGAGAGATAACTTTACAAAATGGGAAAAAAGGAGAGGGAACTTTACAAAATGGAAAAAGGGAGAGGCATAATCAGAAGAGCGTCGGTTGCTGATCAAAGGGTCGGCGGATCGGGCCCGCACTGTCAAAATTGTATTGGTAGATGTCAAGCCCGGGCAACTTGGCCTAGTGATTCGTGACAAACGCCTTATATTCACGGCCACCCCTTCTCGGGAATTACGGCGTGCTGCTCGTCATGTCATCACTGGTGCCAAATATGATCAACATAAACACTACTTAACAGTGAAGGCGCATCCAAAAGGTTGCAAACCCTACATGGTGCTAATTATACTGCCTTCCATGACAACATTCCTGCAAGTTTAGCTTAGGGGTCCAACAAGGAAAGAATGAAGGACTGGGGCTTGAATATAATGATACTGGCGTCATCATACTGAACAAGGTTAAGTGGAAAATACGGAGGGTGAGCCTCTTTTCCTAATGTTAGTCGTTACAAGAAAAACTAGGTCACAGTGTTGAAAACAAAAGGTGAGGATGAAAACTCTGACAGCTAAACACAACGAAATAAACACAAATATACACAACAAGCGGTACTCACAGAACCACAAACACAACATGGCCAACCTGGAAAGAAAAATAATATGAATATTACAGTACTTTTATGTAATAAATTGTGTGTAGTATTAAACAAAATGGATTAATAAATAAGTTTGATTCCAAAGCAGACTATAATCTATTCGCTGTAAGAAGGCGCTAAATCATTACCTCTAACCTCTGTAACTAAAAAACTACTAGAATAATCAAGCTAATATTTCTACCATTTGGGAAGAGTCAGCCAAGAAATAGATGTGGAAATATACAGCCAATTTGCTCTAGCCCTTTTTGAGTTACAGAGGATAGAGGTCATGATGTCTCGCCTCCTTACAGCGAATAGACTATAGTATACACAATTCAGAGGATTCTTTATTAATCAAAATCCACAGCATAATAGCAAAATAGTTTTTCCTTCAAATATAATTAACAAAATCATTAATATTGCTATGAACTCTTGTAAAATATAAAACGGTATTAAATGTTTTCACACCATATATACTGTAGGAGATAGTACCGTAGAAATACCAATACAATACCGGTACTCTGACTTCAGAAACCCGAATAGTCAATCAAATGTTTGTAACCTACGTATACTGAGCAATAGGGTCTAAATCAACATAATTAGTGCTTACAAATAAATACCTATTCTCTCCACAACATACAGAAGTGAAGGTATATAGTAGCCTTACTCACAAACACACATAACTGGAAAAACACATACACAACACAAACGTACACAACAATACAAACGTACACAACAACACAAACGTACACAACACAAATGTACACATACCGGTACACAAAAAAAAGCAAAACCTTAAATACAAACCCAACACGGACAAGCACAAGCACACACACAGATACACAAACAAACGCCCCCCCCCCCCTCTCTCTCTCTCTCTCTCTCTCTCTCTCTCTCTCTCTCTCTCTCTCACACACACACACACACACACACACACAATTCCCCACCCTTACAAAGAGCACAAGGATGTCACTTTAAAACCAACATCCTTTTTTCGCATTTTGGCTTTTACGGGTACAATTTTAGTCAGACCAACTCCAGGCTAAAGTACAACAAAACGAAACAGAACCTCCGAGGTTACATCGACCCTAGGGTAAAAACAGAGTAACAAATATACAACACACTGTTATATGTGTTCGCCTCTTTTCCTTTCTCGTATATTTTGCTGATCCTCCCTACGCCTTGTGGGATTAAGGGCTGGCTACTGACTGAGTGACATACTGTATATATACACGTGTACCTGCAAACGCCCCCTCGACCCCCTGCTCACCCACACGCACTTAAGGGGAGGAAGTTGGTTTTTCGAGTCCTCCTCCTCCCTCATGTTTAGCCCTATTAGTTATGAGATTTCAAGACATTCGCCCCATTAGTTTGGTTATTACCAGACCTTTTGCCACATTTCTTTGCCAATATCAAGACCTTTTTTGCCATTTAGGTGTCGATTTTTTGTCCTGGCGAGCGATAGCGAGCCTGTATTTAAAGAGGAATCGGCCATCGGCCGGGACATTTTTCTACCGAAAAATGTACACATTTATATCGAAGGGGGGTCTTGTGGGTCACTACTACAGTACATAAGTCGTAGATAATCGCCTATTCATATATATATATATATATATATATATATATATATATATATATATATATATATATATAGAGAGAGAGAGAGAGAGAGAGAGAGAGAGAGAGAGAGAGAGAGAGAGAGAGAGAGAGAGAGAGTGATAGATACATCATACTAGAGGTGGTTTAGCAATATTGGCGCGTAAGAGAACTATATGAATACTATTATATATCAATTTACTGCCAATTAATTCATCATCAAACCCGTCACTCCACCACCCTAATCTGTTTCCTGTCAATGGTGGGGCACAATTATTCAAAATACCATCATCAATGTCTAATACGAAGGAATATATTATTAGTGTGTGTGTGTGTGTGTGTGTGTGTGTGTGTGTGTGTGTGTGTGTGTGTGTGTGTGTACTTACTTTAGTTGTATGTGTGGTGTGTGAGCATGCTCGTTATTTTTCCGCCTCCTATATGTGTATTATATGTATCGTTGGAATGGCAGCCTCATGAGCTGTTGTGTTACATTTTAGCCAATTGGCGACATCGGAAACGAAGGCTTAGGGTGGATCTGTATGGTACCATTCTCACTATAGACGGTACCGTCTCGCCCGAAGGCTTAGGTAGCCATCAGCTTAGGTGAACCATATGATACCCATCTCGCCTTCTGTGTGTGTGTGTGTGTGTGTGTAAGGTAGCTTTGTCGAACAGGGTTCTCTTATGAGTTATGTTCCTTTTAATTGAAGAGCAGTTATTCCCTCATTAGCACATCTAATAAACATGATTACGGTATGCAAATGTTCAAATTGATATACATTTGTTAAATACTCATACGCTTTACGAGCAGACATATACCATGCAAAGTCTCTCTTTCTCTCTCACACACACACACACACACACACACACACACACCAGTATCACAAAACAAACAAGCACCAACTATAGGGAGATATAACCCAAACAAACAACAATCCAAAGTAAACAATACAGGCAGCTGACAAACATAGTTCACGTTGGTATATAAACAAATACAAACAATAGCAAGAATACAATAACATAGTAATAACAGCACGTAGGGATAACAAAGGGACATTATTCACATTTCTAACTTTTAGGTCAAGAAAGGTGATAAATATACTGTATTTATACATAAGAAATAAATATTTAATATGTACAGTTGGTTAAAAAAGTTAATCCACATTAGTATATATATTTATGTGTGTGTGTGTGTGTGTGTGTGTGTGTGTGTGTGTGTGTGTGTGGGTGGGTGGGTGGGTGGGTGGGTGGTGTGTGTGTGTGTGTGTGTGTGTGTCGTGTATGTGTGTGTGTATGTAAAGTGAAGTGGGGGGTTCGTGATTCTGTATAGTGAGTGGACCAACCTTACCGTCAGAAGTGAGGGACATAAATCATTACTGTCAGGGAGGAGGAGAGGAAGAGAGAATGAAGAGAGGAGGAGGAGTGAGAGGATAGAATGAGGGAGGAGTGAGAGGATAGAATGAGGAGAGGAGGAGTTGGAAAGAAGATAGAATAAAGAGAGGAGGGAGAGGATAGAATAAAGAGAAGAGGAGGGAGAGGATAGAATAAAGAGAGGAGGAGGGAGAGGATAGAATAAAGAGAGGAGGAGGGAGAGGATAGAATAAAGAGAGGAGGAGGGAGAGGATAGAATAAAGAGAGGAGGAGGAGGATAGAATGAAGAGAGGAGGAGGATATAATGAAGAGAGGAGGATAGAATGAAGAGAGGAGGATAGAATGAAGAGAGGAGGAGGAGGAGGATAGAATGAAGGAGGAGGATAGAATGAAGAGAGGAGGATAGAATGAAGAGAGGAGGATAGAATGAAGAGAGGAGGATAGAATGAAGAGAGGAGGAGGAGGATAGAATGAAGAGAGGAGGAGGAGGGAGAGGATAGGAGGAGGAGGATGAGGGAGAGGATAGAAGGAGGAGGAGGAAAAGGATAGAATGAAGAGAGGGGGAGGAGGAGGAGCATGAGTTGGGGAGAGGAGGAGGATAAGTTGGGGAGGAGGAAGAGGAGTTGGGGAGAGGAGGAGTTGTTGAGGAGGAAAAAAGGCGGTTTAATAATATGTGAAGCAAAATTAAAAGAATTAACGTCAAGATAGAATGTGGAGAGGAGGAGGAGGAGTTGGGGAGAGGAGGAGGGGTTGAGGAGGAAAAAAGGCGTATTAACAAAATGTGAAGGCAAATTATAAGAATTAACGTCAAAAGAGAGAGAGAGAGAGAGAGAGAGAGAGAGAGAGAGAGAGAGAGAGAGAGAGAGAGAGAGAGAGAGAGAGAGAGAGAGAGAGAGAAAAAAAAAAACTGCTTGAAGGAAACGAAATCAAAGTAGTGGGAAAATCTTGACCAGCTAAGAAATTGGAGAACCAAGAAAAACATTGCCCACCCACCCAAGCGTTAACCCCTTCTGTACCGGCGACGTCTTTTGTATTTTGTCATAGCTACATTTAGACGATTTTATGAAGATTAGGAAGGATATGTGGTAACTAAAAGGATTAGTTGAGATAGTATGTAGCCTTTGAATGCGTTGACGTCCTTCTTAAGCTGTACAAAATCGTATAATAGTTGCCAGAATAAAATGGAAAGTACATCACCGGTATAGAAGGGGTTAAGGGGGATGATTCACTTTTTGATCGATTTTTTCATTAATTTAATTTATTCTTTATTTTTCTAGTTTTCTCCCTAGACCTCCATCAAACTTTTAAAATACATCCCTTAGATCCCCCTTGTAGATTAATTTGTAAATTTTGCGTAGAAAAATGTCCCGGCCAAAGGCGATTCTTCCAAAATTACAGGCTCACTATCGTTCGACAGGAAAAAAATCGACAGCTAAATAGCACGAAAGGTCTTAATATTGACAACAAATGGGGCGAAAGGCCTTAAAATTGCCAAACTAATGGGGCAAACATATTAAAATCTTAAAACTAATGGGGCCAAACATGAAGAAGAGGGACCAGAAAAACGACCCATATCCCCTTAAGCTCGGTTCACACATGCACGAATTAACGTCGCGTCCGGCCACGACCAAAAAAATAGGCAGGACGGCATCAATCTGGAGGCCCCATGTGTACATACTACACATGCACGAATTAACATCCCGTC
The DNA here is from genome assembly GCA_032716605.1 of Paralithodes platypus. Classification (NCBI taxonomy): domain Eukaryota; kingdom Metazoa; phylum Arthropoda; class Malacostraca; order Decapoda; family Lithodidae; genus Paralithodes; species Paralithodes platypus. The sequence continues at coordinate 2,957,414 of CM064525.1, read as the reverse complement.
CGTCCCCGACCCCTTTTGCTCAGTTCACACATGCACGAATTAACGTTCCGTCCGTCCCCGACCCCATAATTCGCCTGCAAATGAGCAGGGACGCCGGCAAAATTGCCTATGGTCGGTACACGGACGTGAGGTGTCACCAGCTCACGTGATGTGACGGTGCCACATCGCCGACTCTCCTTCCAACGGTTTTTTGCCGCCGTTCTCATCCCATTTGTCGGCGTCTAGACCCCCCAGTTGTCGTCTAGAAGCCGAATGCTCCCATGTGTGTCCCGGCCTGACACGTTTTGTAGCAGTTGCCCCGGCCCACACCGACCATTTGAAGCTCGGATCACACATACACGTTCTAACGTCCCGTCCGTCCCCGACCAAGACAATAACTTCTGTGTGTGTCCGTGTATGTCCCATGGGTGTCCCGGCATAACACGTTTTCTGGCAGTTGCCCCGACCCACACGGTCCATTTTATGCATGCATAAAAAGGACGCCGCCTAGGCACTGCGAATTAAGAGGTCGGGGCCGGACGGGAGCTCAGGACGGGTATGTGTGAATCGAGCTTGATGCATGCACAAAATGGTCGCCGCCTTCCGCCCCCCCCCTCCCGTGTGCTGGCGACACCACACATCCCTGTACCGTCCATAGGCGATCTTGCCGGCGTCCTTGCCCGTTTGCAGGCGAATTAAGAGGTCCGGGCCGGATGGGACGTTAATTCGTGTATGTGTGAACCAAGCTTAAGGAAGGGGAAGGCAAGGCTGGATGTAGAAGTGGGGGTAAGGGGAGATTTTCAATTTAGTTTTTTTTCTGGACCCCCTTCTCCTTCATGTTTAGCCCCAATAGTTTTGATATTTTTAGATGTTCGCCCCATTAGTTTGCCGATTTCAAGACCTTTTGTCCCATGTCTGTCAATTATTAAGACCTCTCGTGCCATATAGGTGTCGATTTTTTCTTGGTGAGGTATCCAGAGTGAGGTTTGGCATCCTCTACTCAACCTTAGCCGCTTCTGTCTGTCTCTTTTGTCCCATAAGAATCAAACTATGTATGCATGTACGTATATACTCAGGCACATACCCCATAGCTGGGGGTGGCCGCCTTGAGACAGAGCCCGAACAGGGACAACACAACACAACACAAAAAACAAAATACAAATTCCAACACATCTAGGTCACCCAGGAGAAGACCCAGAGACCAGGGATAACTAAGGGCACTCCAGCACTCCCCCGGCCCCCGACCTTCCGGAGAAGTTCCCGTCTCAGCAGGCAGATATATAGCGAAGCACACCACAGTGCCCGCCCACCACGCATCCAGTCATGACCCTTCATATATACCAGCTCCAAGGGCCAGGCGCCTGACGGACTATTATCTAGTCCAACTGGCGCCCGACCTCCTCTCTCAAACGACCGCGTTTTCACTCATCTATTCACAAGCATTTTTCATTCATTCCGAATTATTACCACTTCTCTTGCCTGATCTATCGTCATTCCTATATTTTCCAATGCTTGTCCTACACATTTTCTCCATCTTAATGGAGGTCTTCCTACACCTCTACCTCCCCTTGTATCTGACTCGCATATTCTCTTTGTAAGTCTTTCCTCTTCCATTCGCTCAACATGTCCATACCAGCTCAGCACCCTTCTGTCCACTCTGGCCGACAAATGTTCCCGCTGCTCCACTCTCCTACGCATCTCTTCATTCCTCAATCTGTCTCTACGAGTCACTCCACACATACTACTCAAGCAGCTCATCTCCACCACATCCAGCTTCTTCTCTCCTTTTCCTTCAGAGTCCATGTCTCAGCCCCATACATCACTGGTTGGTACAACTATCCCTTGATACATTGCACTTTTAGCTTTCATTCCGATATTTCTCACCTTCCACCTACTTCCCATTGCTCTGAAAACTTTCCTTTCTTCACATACTCTCTGTTTTACCTCCATTTCCATATCTGCATCCCTGCTCATCATTCCTCCTAGATATTTAACTAAATGACTACGGGCTACTTTATAAAAAATACGGACATCACTGCACCAATTGTCATATGACTATTGCTGATAATCTGCATAGTACAAGGCCTGGGAGGCAGGCAAGCGAGTCTAAGCAGCACGGGTCAGTTCCATTCATCGCCAGCCGTGTCTGGGCGAACACTAGCATAAACAGCTCCCCTATAGACTTGGGAATAGAAAAAACCGCTGAAAATCGTTAATTTTTACAGATTTAGCCTCACTTGTGCAATATCGTTGCACGGCAACTAGTGGTCATACAGACATAATTCAGGTGTCATTGGAAAGGGCTATTCCTCTATTTTCAGGGATATATCATTGAAATACATTCTAGCAATTGTTTATACATGAATATGTGCAGGGATTGAAGGTCACTTTTAGTCCAAAAAACCCGTATGGTACAGTGCAAACCAAGCAATTGTCATATGACAAAACACGGCAATGATTGTGTTAAAACAGTTCACACATAATCTACCGTTGATCTTGTTTCCGATTCCAATGCATAAGAGCCTCATAATAGTACAAGAAAAACTTGCTCGTCGAAAATTGACGGAAAATGCGCTCTTGTGACAACCCTTTAAATGTAATGCCGACATTCCTTCACACACCACGGTCTTGTCATTCGTCAACTTTTTAAGACAGAATTTCATTATCTCTTTGGTCGGCGCGGGAGTTTTACATCCAACTTTTGTGAATAATTAGCGGAACAAGACGGAGGAGTTGGGAGGATAATTTGCCTTAAGTTGTCCAAATCACGAGAGCTTCCAAAACTTGCAGCCTTCCATTTTCTTTCACACGTTAAGGCGGAGACATTTTTATTTACTTGTTTTATCATGGAGTAAGCCATTTTCATTTTAAGAGGGATTACTATTATAGTTTATACGATGGAATCATTCCACTTCTATTCCTGCGAACATAAGACGTTATAACTGAGTTAAGGATGTCCCTCTAAAAATCCTTGGTGTACATAGCCTACCCGGTATGAAGAGGTCACTTGTGGTATTAATATTTTTGTGACATGACCCAGCCAGGATTCGAACCCATTACATAAACTATTGGGTAAACTGTACACACATTAACTCTTATTTGACCGGCGCCGTTCTTTTAACTATATTCTGGCTACTATTAGACGATTTCATTTAGCTTAATCTTTATTGTGCCGGCGTCGTATGTTTTTATTTGATTTTTAGCTACATTTAGACAATTTTATTAAGCACAAACACACACACACACACACACACAACCCCCCCCCCCCCCCCCCCCCCACACACACACACACAGACACACACTCCTTTCAGTCAATGTCCGACCAAGGTGTTAACAGGAGATTACTTGTGTTTCTCGGTGCACACACACACCTACACATACAAAAAAAGAGAGAGAAATACAGACACATACACACACACACCGACCAAGGTGTTGCCAGGAGATTACTTGTGTTTCTCGGAGTGTTAGTAGAGTTTGGTAGTAATCTTCTTAAAGGGGGTTGGCCGTATATATTTCCTCATTTATGTATATTTTTGTAATTTGTTTAGTTTCCTCCCTAGACCTCCATCAAGCTTATAAAAAATACCCACCATGACCCTCCTTCTCGATAAATTTGATCTCTTAAATTACATGCGAGCGATAATTTGAAACAAAATTGACACCTAAATATTATTACGGTATGGTACAAGAAAAGTCTTAATATATAACAAAGAAATGGGGGCAAAAAGTCTTAAAACCACCAAACTAATGAGCCAAACGTCATCAAATCTGACAGAACTAATGGGGCTAAACATGAGAAAGGAGGGGGACCAGAAAAACGACCCACAGGGCAGTATCTCACTGGTTCAGTGTAATATAACTTAGTGGGAAGGGGAATCGGCTTCCACGTTGGCAATGCTAAGGGAATTACAAGACCCGCACAAGTTTTCAGCCATTTTTATAGTCATATATACTGTATTTGGGGTAGGTTACATCAAACTTGTGTTAGTTCCACTTGCATGCCACTATATACTGTATTTGGGGTAGGTTACATCAAACTTGTGTTAGTTCCACTTGCATTCCACTACATACTGTATTTGGGGTAGGTTACATCAAACTTGTGTTAGTTCCACTTGCATTCCACTACATACTGTATTTGGGGTAGGTTACATCAAACTTGTGTTAGTTCCACTTGCATTCCACTACATACTGTATTTGGGGTAGGTTACATCAAACTTGTGTTAGTTCCACTTGCATTCCACTACATACTGTATTTGGAGTAGGTTACATCAAACTTGTGTTAGTTCCACTTGCATGCCACTATTTACTATATTACAAGTTGGGTTACAGACAAAAATCTATATACCTATATTTCCACATAGTGATTTTGATAAGTTATTTTGTCTTTATATTGTGTCGTTCCTGTTTTGGTTTGTTTACTTTATAAGTTTTACATTATAATAACAAAACATTCTACCACTTGTTCTGGACTTTCTACTAACCTAAAGCCACGACAGACAACCAATCACTATGAATGTCTACCAACTAGTGTAAGCCATAATAGGGTGTCCTAAAATAGGTGTGCCAAGCTTCAAGACATGATTATATACAGTAGATGATTCTAAGTTGAACATGTTCTATAGCAAACATGCGATATATCACCCTGTATATACAATTATACATGTTACTGATTTTATATAGTGTTCTCCTCTGCACCATGTCAAATGGTTTCCAACTAGTCCAATATGAGCTAAAATGTCTCTCCAAACTAATGGGGCGAACGTCTTAAAATATAAAAACAAACAATGGGGATAAACATGATGGGAAAATGGGTCCAGTAAAAAAATCCTTAATTGTCTGTAATCTACAAAATGATATCTTGATTACATACAACACGGTAAAAGAAACACATTTGGCTGAAGTTGAGATAGGCCCTTTGACAAGTTGGGCATGCCTTAGGGGTAAAATATATGGGACAATACCATTTTCAACATTCAATATCGAACCCAGTCAAATCTTACAATACACTGTACTTTGGCTTTTGATGTTCTGGGTTTCTGAGAACACGTGTTAATATTCTACTCCAATGGCTCCCACTTTAACGGAGAATGGGCGTATATATTTGCTCATTTATATATATTTTTATATTTCATTTTATATTTTCCTCCTCAGACTTCCATCAAGCTTAACCGCCCCCCCCCCCCCCCCCAGACCCTCCTTCAAGATAAATGTGTACATTTTCCGGCCGATGGCCGGTTCCTGTTAAATTACAAGTTTGCTATTGCTCGCCAGGAAAAAATCGACACCTACTGTACACGAAGTAATAATATTGACAAAGCAATGGTGCGAAAGGTCTTAAAATCGCCAAACTAATGAGCCGAACGTCTTAAAATCGCCAAACTAATGGGACTAAACATGAGGAAGAAGGGAGACCAGACAAACGACCCATCTCCCCTTAATATTGTGAGGCCAATGAAGAGATCCTGGAGAGAGTGATCAAGCAGCAGCCGTGAGGCAGGATATGAGCCACTCGCAGGAAGAGGATATCAACCGGAACATTGGAAGCGCGAATGATACATACAAATTTTATTACAAGGCCTATATTACCAATTTCCAAAATAATTATGCATTCTTTCAATGTTGAAAACTAAATTGTACATGTAATTTGTGTCAAAATGATATACGAGTGGTAATATCGACAGGCAATTTAAAGTTGTGACTGTTTATATAACGGTATGAAGTTGATGATGATATGGCCCAGCAAAGTGTCCCTGAAATACAGTACAGTATAAGCAAATAATTAGGGGTTTAAGCCTACGTCCGGAAACGCCTATTGAAATGGTTTGGATTATTATTTCTTTTTATTTATTTATTTATTTATTTATTTATTTTATTTTTATTTATTTTTTTATTCTTCAAAATTATTCTTTCGTTATTACTACAGATTTCCGTAACTGTTTGTCAAATCACGATCAATTTTGACGTAAGGTGCGTTTGTATATTGGGCATCTTATAAAAATATTTAATATTCCATTCCAAGTGGTGGCTAGACATGTCGGCCGCATTTCTATGATTTTTCTTAGATATATATTGTCTCTCCCACCTATCAGATATTATTGTGCTTTGGTGTATGAACTCCTCTACCAATGCCTCACGAATGTCTCCGAGAAAGGTTTTGCCCTACACGTCATTTTTTGGCGGCCAACTTGGAAAAACCTTAATCTCAACTAGAAATTCCATAGATGAATACCTCCACTTTAATATAGTTTGTGCGTCTGGAGATTCTGAATGTTTTGATACCAAATAAATATGCTAGGAAGTCCACCAAGACGTCCAAACAGCCTCGGAAGTGACTAGCGAGGCACTAATGATCTGTGCGGACCATCGAACCCCCCACAGCCCCCACCACGTCAGCCACCTGGAAGGGGGCGGAACATCTATATTCCCCCGTCGGCCCATTGGCCAAACCAAGACACCACTGGAGATACGAGGAGAGAACTCCAACCCTCCCAATGACCAAGACTCTTGCCTGAGCTTCCGCCCTATTGGCAAGAACAAGGAGTTTGAAATCTGAAGCACGAAAATGCACACACACAAAAGCATCACCCAGCTTCCAGTATCAGGATCCTGGAAGGGTAATACTGAAAGCCCTATAATTGACTAGGAGGAAACTGGACAATCACACCCATCTAGGTCGCCCAGAAGAAGACCCAGAGACCAAGGATCACTAGGGGCCTACAGTGACCCCTAGGTCCCAGACCTCCCGGAGAGGTTCCAGTCTCAGCAGGCAGACATGCAGCAGAACCACACAACAATGCCTGCCCACATTACTTCCAGGCACAGCCCTTCACATATACACCGGCTCCCCGGGCCAGGCGCCTGACAAACTATTATCTAGTCCAACTGGCGCCCAACCCCCTCTCGCTACGACCACGTTATCATTCATCCATTCACAAGATTCTCCATTTATTCCTATTCATCACTACTTTTCTTGCTTGTTCTTAGGTCATCTCTTTATCTTCCATTGCTTTTATTACGCCATCTCTCCATTATCTCCTCCAAGGTCTTCTCATTGTTTCTGACTCATATATTCTCTTTGTAAGCCTTTTATCTCCCATTCGTTCAACATGTCCATACCTGCATACATATATACTGTATATACCGGTAACAAAAAGCAACATATCAATAAATACAATAACGTCCCCTTAAAACATCAAAACTAATGTGTATGCTAACCATGAGGGAGAAGGAGGTCCAGAAAAAGCGAGTACTACCCCCTTAACAGTATGTTCCCTTGTTGGAACAAGTGTCGTCCAATTTACACATTCAAACGAGTTGTACAATTTTCCGAGACAGGTTCGGCTTGGTGTGTTTGTGTGTCACTGGAACACGATATCTGAATGATTGATGGAGTGCCTCCAGTGTCATGCGAGTGGTGGAAGTGGCTTTTTATTGTGTCTTTGATGGGGCCCACCTCGTTTTTTTTATTCTCTCTCTCTCTCTGGGTTGTATTCATTCGGCCCCATTGTGCTTACTGTTTTAAGACGTTTATCCCCATCCAGGTGTCGATCTTTTCCTGGCGAGCGGCAGCGAGCCAGCATATTTTTTTTAATTATTTTGACAGGAGGCTAAATTTGTATATTTTTCGATAGAAAAATGTCTCCGGCGAAGCCGAATTTTTCCATTCAATGCTGGCTCGCTACCGCTCGCCAGGAATAAATCGACACCTGGATGGGGATAAACGTCTTAAAACAGTAGGCTGAATGGGGCCGAATGGATACAAGCCAGAGCAAGAGAGAAAGGGGAGAAAAAAACCAGGTCACGCTCTTTAATGCTTGTCATAGAAGGTTATTTTTTCTGTCTGTTTTCCTATCCTTTGTCTTGCGTTGGTTTCTATCTGTCTTGTGATGGAGTGTTTCGAGTTTCGTGGGAGTGATGGCAGTGTTTTTTGTATTGTTTATTTGATGCTTGTTATATATGTTTTTTTTTTTTGTCTTTCCTCCTATCCTTTGTTTTGTGTTTGTTTCTATCAGTCTTTTGATGGAGTGTTTCGAGTGTCGTGGGAGTGATGGCAGTGTTCGTTTTTTTTTATTGTTTCTTTGATGCTTGTTATATATATATATATATATATATTTTTTTTTTTTTTCTTTCCTCCTATCCTTTGTTTTGTGTTGGTTTCTATCTGTCTTTAGATAGAGTGCTTCGAGTGTGTCGTGAGAGTGATGGCGGTGTTTTTGTATGGTTTATTTGATGCTTGTTATAGAAGTTATTTTGTTCTCCCTGTTGTTCTATCCTTTGTCTTGTGTTTGTTCTGTTTGTCTGTCTGCATGTAATTGTATTTTGTCATGCTAATAATATTTTTGGTTCTTGTTCTGCCAGTTCTCCTATCCTTTGTCTGGTGTTTGTTTCTATGTGTCGGTCTACATGTCTGTATGTTTCATGAGAGTGATTTAATTATAGAAGGTTTGTTTCTATCTGTCATCCCATCCTTGGGTTTGTCAGTGGCTATATATTGTTTCATTGATGCTTGTTATATATATATAAATATATATATATATATATATATATATATACAGTATATTTTGTTTCTGTCTCTTTTCCTATTGTTTCTGTCTCTGTTCCTATTGTTTCTGTCTTTTCCTATTGTTTCTGTCTTTTCCTATTGTTTCTGTCTCTGTTCCTATTGTTTCTGTCTTTTCCTATTGTTTCTGTCTTTTCCTATTGTTTCTGTCTCGTTTCCTATTATTTCTGTCTCTTTCCCTATTATTTCTGTCTCTTTCCCTATTGTTTCTGTCTCTTTTCCTATTGTTTCTGTCTCTTTTCCTATTGTTTCTGTCTCTTTTCCTATCTGTCTGTCTGTATATAATTGTATTATTTCTTTGATGCTTGTTGCAGAAGGTTTGTTTCTCTGTGTGTCTGCAGGTCTGTATGTTTCTTTCATGATAGCGATTTAGGTGGAAGGAGATAGGAGGTTTGCTGTTACGTTTCTTGAATATTTGGTGTTTGCTTAAGGGGAGTTGGGTCGCTTTTCTGGTCCACCTTCTCCCTCATGTTAAGTCCCATTAGTTTTGCGATTCTAAGACGTTTGGCCCATTAGTTTGGCGATTTTAACACATTTCGCCCCATTTTGTTGTTAATTTTAAGACCTTTCGTGGCATTTAGGTGTCGATTTTTTCCTGGCGAGCGATAGCGAGCCTGTATTTTTAAGAGGAACGTGCCTTCGGCTGGGACATATTTCTACCGAAAAATGTACAAATCATCTTGAAGGGGGTGTTTCTCTAAGCTTGATGGAGGTGCAGCGAGGAAATTTAAAAAAAAAATATATGAATAACTGAATTAATAGACCAAAAACGACGTCACCGGTACAGAAGGGGTTAATGGAAGATATTTGCTCTTATTAGTTCAGCAAATGTAAATCTTAGTTACTGTCACATTCACAAAACATATACAGTATAACACGATTTTGTTAATATACAGTATATATATATATATATATATATATATATATATATATATATATATATATATATATATATATATATATATATATATATATATATATAAATAAATATATGAGGACGTAAGAAGGTGTAGTGTGGAGGTAGATGTGCTGGAAAGTGTGAAAAGGAACACCTTGAGATGGTTCGGCTATATGGAACGTATGGGAAGCGAGAGAATGGCTAAGAAGGTGTACGAGAGCGAGATGGAAGGACAGAGAGGGAGAGGTAAACCGAAAAAGAGGTGGAAGGGTGGAGTGAGGAAGTATATGGATGAAGGCGGTGCTGGTTGGGAGGGGCGTCGACTGACTGGCGGACAGAGGTGCATGGGGCGGTTCGTTCGTGGCCACCCCTTCGGGGATCACGGCGTCAGGCAATATATATATATACGGTATATATATATATATATATACTGTATATATATATGAGAGAGAGAGAGATTGAGGGTGGTAGGCATCTATATATATATTAAAAACAGTACTGAACCAACAGAAGGTGTTAACAAGGCTCACACTAGACTCCTACCTCTTCTCTACCTCTCTCTCTCTCTTTTGTTATACTAAGTTTGAAGATTTTTTTTATATCATTAACATTGTTACATGTTGTTTAAATATTGTACAGGCTAAAGGAACGTATGTTGCCATAGTTCCTATACAAAAATCTCTCTCTCTCTCTCACCAGTACCAGGGTGCTCAAGACACTGGGTGAAGGAAGCAGTGAATAGACTCTTCCAGCTCTTCAGATTAATTGGAGGGCCGGCCAGACGGGACATGGTGTGAATGGTGGAGGAAATTGGGGGGTTTTTCTGGACACCCTTCTCCCTCATGTTTAGCCCCATCAGTTTTCAGATTCTATGACTTTTGGCTCAAATAGTTTGTCAATTTTAAGATCATTAGCCCCATTTCTTTGTCAATATGAAGACGTTTCGTGACATTTAGGTGTCGATTTCTTCCTGGCGAGCGATAGCAAGCCTGTAGTTTAAGAGGAATCGGCCTTCGGCCGGGACATTTTTCTATCAAAAAATTTACAAATTTATCTTGAAGGGCGGTCTTGGGGTGTGTTTTTCTAAGCTTGATAGAGGTCTAGGGAGGAAACTAAAAAAACATTATAAAATCTCATAACTAATAGGGCTAAACACGAGGGAGAAGGTGGTCCAGAAAGGCAGCGGTCCCGTGAATAGACTCTTCCAGCTCTTCATATTAATTGGAGGGCCGGGCAGACGGAACATGGTATGAATGGTGGCGGGGGAGGGTGGTGGGAATATATCTTATATTCTATACACGGAGTAATTCATCTTATTTATCTTATTTAGCTTTAATTCATCGTATTTATCTTATATTCTATACACGGAGCACTTCATCTTATTTATCTTATTTAGCTTTAATTCATCGTATTTATCTTACATTCTATACACGGAGTAATTCATCTTATTTATCTTATTTAGCTTTAATTCATCGTATTTATCTTACATTCTATACACGGAGTACTTCATCGTATTTATCTTATTTAGCTTTAATTCATCGTATTTATCTTACATTCTATACACGGAGCACTTCGTATTATTGGAGCGGATGTTCTTAAAATCGCGAAACTAATTTCAAATTTAAATTCAAAATAGTTTAATGTCATAGTAATACAATACCGGTATGTTAATTATATATTGCTACATTTAACATTATACAAATAAACACAAACTATGAGGACTAGATAGCAAGTGGTATATTTGTCCTTTTATCTTGTATACAAAGACAATAACGTGAAGAAACAGCATTGGCTGCAAAAGATGTGGGAATTAAGACAATTGCAGAGCAGAGACCCAGTTTATTCAACGTTTCGCCGTGTAGGCTTCTTCAGGAATAACATACAGTAGAGGAGTACAGTCAACCAAATATATATCTTACCACAAGGAAACAACACAGCCAAAACTACAACAACATGAAATGTTCAAATAGTTTAGTCTGGTTTTCGACTCATAAATAAATATGCAGGTGGTTTGGCTAGTGAAAGGTTTCTTTTTACTAGCCAAACCACTTGCATGTTTACTAGCCAAACCACTTGCATATGCAGGTGGTTTGGCTAGTGAAAGGTTTCTTTTTACTAGCCAAACCACTTGCATATGCAGGTGGTTTGGCTAGTGAAAGGTTTCTTTTTACTAGCCAAACCACTTGCATATGCAGGTGGTTTGGCTAGTGAAAGGTTTCTTTTTACTAGCCAAACCACTTGCATATGCAGGTGGTTTGGCTAGTGAAAGGTTTCTTTTTACTAGCCAAACCACTTGCATATGCAGGTGGTTTGGCTAGTGAAAGGTTTCTTTTTACTAGCCAAACCACTTGCATATGCAGGTGGTTTGGCTAGTGAAAGGTTTCTTTTTACTAGCCAAACCACTTGCATATGCAGGTGGTTTGGCTAGTGAAAGGTTTCTTTTTACTAGCCAAACCACTTGCAAGGTGGTTTGGCTAGTGAAAGGTTTCTGTTTACTAGCCAAACCACTTGCATATGCAGGTGGTTTGGCTAGTGAAAGGTTTCTTTTTACTAGCCAAACCACTTGCATATGCAGGTGGTTTGGCTAGTGAAAGGTTTCTTTTTACTAGCCAAACCACTTGCATATGCAGGTGGTTTGGCTAGTGAAAGGTTTCTGTTTACTAGCCAAACCACTTGCATTTGCAGGTGGTTTGGCTAGTGAAAGGTTTCTGTTTACTAGCCAAACCACTTGCATATGCAGGTGGTTTGGCTAGTGAAAGGTTTCTTTTTACTAGCCAAACCACTTGCATATGCAGGTGGTTTGGCTAGTGAAAGGTTTCTGTTTACTACTCAAACCACTTGCATGTTTATTACCAGACTAAACTATTTGAACATTTCATGTTGTTGTAGTTTTGGCTGTGTTGTTTCCTTGTGGTAAGATATATATTTGGTTGACTGTACTCCTCTACTGTATGTTAATTCCTGAAGAAGCCTACACGGCGAAACGTTGAATAAACTGGGTCCCTGCTCTGCAATTGTCTTAAGGGGAGGTATTTAGTTTGTTCCCTAGACCTCCATCAAGCTTAAAATTACACCCCCTTGAGTCCCTTTTAAGATAAATTTGTACATTTTTCGGTAGAAAAATGTCCCGGCCGAAGGCCGGTTCCTCTTAAATTACAGGCTCGCTATCGCTCGCCAGGATAAAATCGACACCTGAATGGCACGAAAGGTCTTAATATGGGGTGAAAGTTCTTAAAATCGCTAAACTAATGGGGCAAACGTTTTATAATATCAAAAGCAATGGGGATAAACATGAGGGAGAAAGGGGTCAAGAAAAAATCCCTCAAGTGGAGATCTCCCCTTAATTCCCACAAACACCATAACATTGGAAGGATTCACTCCTCTATTGTTGTTGTGAGGCTCACTGCGCCATAGTTAAACCAATATCGGTGTGTGACTGCTCTTGATTTCCCGGTTAAGTGAAGCTGGTTAACTATGTGTCACGGCTGAGTGGGTCTCGGGGATTGTGGCAGCTTCGGGGCCAATTTGCTAACTGGTGGTTTCTGCTGCAGTTAATTGAAGCCCATGGCCAAATGAAACTCTCAGTAAAAAAAAATACAAAAAAAAAAGTGTGAAGCCTACGTAACTAAAAAAATACAAAAAATATCACACTTTCATATCTAAAAGTGCCATGGGATATGTATCGACCTCTCCCTGGCTACCATTTATGACGAATATATTTATGACTATGACTCTCTCTCACTCTCACTCTCTCACTCACTCACTCACTCACTCACTCACTCACTCACTCACTCACTCACTCTCACTCTCTCTCTCTCTCTCAGGAACAGAGCCGTATAAGAACTTCCCTGTTATCGCTAACATAAACCTTCACAAACAGCTAGGATACAGATGACAAAATCCCATTATAAACACAAACCAGAATTAATATGCATGACAGTAATTAATAGCGGGTGGAATACAGTCCTTCGAGCGTGCGTTCCTAACCGGTATCACACGAGACCTTTTATAGTCAACACTCGATAATCAACATTTTTCTGGCAAAATTTCTGGAGTATTTTGCACTGGTATCGGAAACTAGACTAATTATAGATTAAATTAGGTGACCGAAAATTTTTAAATGTTGACCTCAAAAGCTGCCACACCAGTGTTGAGGATTGATGTGTTCGTGTGATACCGACTTAACCGTATCACTAATTAATGAACCATCCTCCTGAAAATGATATGCCTGAAAAATGCGACTGATTAGTGAGACGACCATATATGCGGCGAACGACACATTGTATCTCGGCAGTGTTGATTAGATTGTGGCTATGGTACACGAGCACGAATATATAGCATGTATTTACAGCATAGTCGTGGCCAGCTATACGTTCTCTCTTTAACGGGAGATGGGCGTATTTATTTGCTCAGTTATGAATAATGTTATCATCTTCTTTAGTTTCCTCCCTAGACCTCCATCAAACTTAACCCCCCCCCCCCCCAGACCCTCCTTCAAGATAGATTTGTACATTTTTCGATAGAAAAATATCCCAGTCAAAGGCCGATTCCTCTTAAATTACATAAGGCTCGCTACCGCTCGCCAGGAAAAAGTCGAAACCTATACGACACGAAAAGTCTTATTATGAGTGAGATGGCCATATATGCGGCCAACGACACACATCCAACCTCGGCAGTGTTGATTATATTTGGTGATAGTACAAAGTATGTATTTACGAATATATAGTATGTATTTACGAATATAAAGTATGTATTTACGAATATACAGTATGTATTTACGAATATATAGTATGTATTTACGAATATAAAGTATGTATTTACGAATATAAAGTATGTATTTACGAATATATAGTATGTATTTACGAATATATAGTATGCATTTACGAATATATAGTATGTATTTACGAATATATAGTATGTATTTACGAATATATAGTATGTATTTACGAATATAAAGTATGTATTTACGAATATATAGTATGTATTTACGAATATATAGTATGTATTTACGAATATATAGTATGTATTTACGAATATAAAGTATGTATTTACGAATATAAAGTATGTATTTGCGAATATATAGTATGTATTTACGAATATAAAGTATGTATTTGCGAATATATAGTATGTATTTACGAATATATAGTATTTATTTACGAATATATAGTATGTATTTACGAATATAAAGTATGTATTTACGAATATATAATATGTATTTACGAATATATAGTATGTATTTAGAGCATAGTCGTGGCCAGTTATAAGTTATCTCTTTAATATGATTCCTGGTGTTTGTGGTGTTTTCTGTGTTGACAGTAATGTTGGTGTGACCATACCTGAACCTCGTGTATGTTAATGAAGTAGGCAGGTGTTCAGATTGGAGGTGTGTCTATGTCAATATTATGGTGCTCTAATACTGGGGGAGAGCTCCTCTAAACGATTATTGACTCACTCACACACTCTCTCACTCACTCTCACTCACTCACTCACACTCTCTTTCACTCTCACTCTTTCTCTCCTCTCTCTCTCTATCTCTCGTTTTTTCTCTCCTCTCTCTCTCTATCTCTCGTTTTTTCCCTCCTCCATGTCCTAGAGGTACGGGTTAATCAAATCAAGTCTGCCCCCTTGGAGATACAAACTCTATTATTCATATCACCCTCGGGTTCACTGGAAATAATGAATGCTCATACAAGCCCCTCCTTCTCTTCTTGGATGAACAAATAGTCAGTGTTGAGAAGCATATTTTAGGGGGAGGTAGTCGCCAACAATCGGTGGTGAGAGACAATAGACTAGTAAATGCTCGGTAGTGGGTCGCTGGCTCAATATTGAATGTTGAAATGAAATAAAAGGGTCGGTCTGAAAGTTGAGCGGGTTATGACTAGAATATTAAGCAGTATCATAGTGCAGTGTGTGTGTGTGTGTGTGTGTGTGTGTGTGTGTTCAGTATATTCTATATTAAATTTGCTAAACATTAAAAAGGTAAACTGTAACACTTAATATTAAGGTTGGGTTGACCTTCTTCCTTGACTCTCTCTCTCTCTCTCTCTCTCTCTCTCTCTCTCTCTCTCTCTCTCTCTCTCTCTCTCTCTCTCTCTCTCTCTCTCTCTCTCTTCTCGCTCTCTCCTCTCTCTCTCTCTCTCTCTCTCTCTCTCTCTCTCTCTCTCTCTCTCTCTCCTCTCTCCTCTCTCTCTCTCTCTCTCTCTACTCCCTCTCTCTCATTAGGTAAGGGGAGGGTTTTAGTTTGTTACCTAGACTTCCGTCAAGATTAAGATTACACCCCCTAAACCCCCTTTCAAGATGAAATTTGTACATTGTTCATTGAAACTGTAACTGCGTTATCTGTGGACAAAACGGCCTTTAATCTTGTATGTAGAGAAATGTTCCAACCAAAGGCCGATTCCTCTCAAATGACTGGATCGCTATCGCTCGCCAGGAAAAAGGAGACAACTTAATAGCGCAAAAGGTCTTAAAATTAATAGAAATGGGGCGAGAGTTCTTAAAATCGACAAACTAATGGGGATAGCGTCTTACAATCTCAAAACAATGGGGCTACACATGAGGGAGAGAGGGGTCTAGAAAAATATTCCTTCAGTGCAAATCTCCCCCTAAATCACTGTACCACAATAACCGCACTCGAACCTACAGTCCATCCAGTGCTGACATATCGGCTGTGACCCCACCCCCACCCCACCCCACTCATCCCTCTTCCCCCCACCCCCCCCACTCATCCCTCCCCCCACCCCCCCACTCATCCCTCTCTTCCCCCCCCCCCTCATCCCTCTTCCCCCCCACCCCCTCCCCCACTACCCCCTCTTCCCCCCACCCCCTCCCTCCCAGTCAGACATATGGAATAATAATAATAATGATACCAATTTACTAACATCACCCAGGCTGTTATCAGTAATTTCATTATATATTAATTGGACCACATTTGTTTGCAACTGGTCAAAAATATGAACGCAGACACGCACTCTGTGTGTGTGTGTGTGTGTGTGTGTGTGTTCTGTTTTTCTACTGTTGGAGGGAAGAGGGGGGGGGGGGGAGAGGGAAACTGTAAAGTCTCCATTACGAATATTCATCGTTAAATAAGTTTGCAAGTGTACGGAATAACATATTAGTTATATTTTGTTTATCGTCAGAGTACAAAGGAGTACAAAGGAAATCAAGCAACAACAGGTCTAGTGACCCTTCTAGGCTGCTTGTCCTCCAAAACACTGAGGATCAAGTGTCCAAACAGTGGTTTAGAATGGGTAAGGGAACATTGGAAAGGGAACTACTGCCCTGGAACTAATGCCCGTGGCAGGATTAGGAAGTTAGTAGGGGACAGATGGGTTAGTAACTGAGGGGGGGATAAAATAAAGTTATTCATTTACAAACGCAGTCAGTCGCGGGTTTGATGCGAGATATTTGTCTAGCGGAGTTTAAATGAATCAACGGTGATGCATTCTATAACGTCTCGGGGAAGCCCATTCCACAAGTTGACAACTCGATTGAAGAAGAAATTCTTAGATTCGTGTGAGTTAAAAGATTTACCAATAATTTTGCAACCGTTTCCCCGCGTGTAATTAGATTGGTCGATAGTGAAGTACTTACTACAGTTCATATTGTCGATGCCTTTGATGATTTTGAACACTTGAATTAAGTCACCTCTTAATCTGCGCTGGGTTAAAGGAAATAGATTTAATTCTCTAAGGCGCTCTTCGTATGGTTTGTTCTTTAGGCTAGGTATCATTTTGGTAACTCTACGTTGAACTCGTTCTAGCGTGTTTATATCTTTTTGGTAATAAGGGCACCAGGATTGAACGCAGTATTCCAGAAGAGGGCGGACTAAGGAATTGTAAAGGGTTAGGATAACTCCTTTGGATTTATGCTCAAATGACCTGCCTATAAAGCCAATTATTTTGTTTGCCTTCTTAACAACTTCTGAACATTGTTGACTCGGTTTTAGGTTACTCGATATTGTTACTCGCAGATCGGTTTCTCTGTTTACATTCTTAAGCTGAGTGCCATTCATCAAATAGTTTGCTTTCTCATTTAGGTATCCGATATGTAGTACTTTACATTTATCCGCATTGAAACTCATTTGCCAAATTTGGGCCCAACATGACAATTTATCTAAATTGTGTTGCATATCGTCAACTTGTTCTTTTGAGAGTACGCTATTTGCAATTTTTGTATCGTCAGCAAATTTTGAGATTGTACAGGTGAGACCCTCATCTATGTCGTTGATGTAAATTAGAAAGAGAATTGGTCCTAGTACCGATCCCTGGGGTACCCCGCTACTTACATTGGTCCATTTAGATGCCTTACCGTTTATGACTACTCTTTGCTTTCTGTCGCTGAGCCAATTTTCTATCCATTTCAACACACCGTCTTGTATTCCATGCGCTTTTAGTTTTAGCAGTAAACGTTTGTGGGGAACTTTGTCAAAGGCCTTTTGAAAATCAAGGTATATAATATCTACAGCTTTACTCTCATCATCGTAGAGGTTGAGGATATCGTGGAAGAAGTCTAAGAGGTTTGTTAAACAGGAACGTTTTTTACGAAAGCCGTGTTGAGTATCTTTAAGTAAGTTATTTGCCTCTAAGTGATTTACGAGTCTGTCTCTTATGACCGTTTCTAGCATTTTACATACAATTGAGGTTAAGCTAATTGGACGATAGTTACTGGGTAGGGATTTGCTGCCTTTTTTGAATATCGGTGTTACGTTGGCTAGCTTCCACTGATCAGGCATAGTCCCAGACTACAAGGATTCATTGAATAGCAATGTCAGTGGTTTGGAGAGCTCATCCTTAGCTTCCTTTAGAACTCTAGGCGAGATTGTATCAGGTCCAGGCATTTAATTTACCTTGAGTTTATCTAAACAATTCAATACTTCTCTCTCTGTAACGGTGATATTGCTTAGACCATCTGAATTATCAATCTGAATCGGCGATGGTGTAGGGATATCACTGAGGTCTTCGGTTGTAAAAACTGATGCAAAGAAGGTATTGAGGGCATTACTCATTTGTACTTCGTCTTTGGTGTATTCTTTGGTGTATTGGAGAGAGAGAGAGAGAGAGAGAGAGAGAGAGAGAGAGAGAGAGAGAGAGAGAGAGAGAGAGAGAGAGAGAGAGAACAAAAGAGAATACAATACATCAGCAGAGAGGAAGGGGAAGGGAGGAGCAAAGACAATGGAGAAGGGAGGAAGGAAAATTGGAGGGGAACAGCTGAATGATGAAATAATAAAAAATATACAATACAATAAAGGGAACTCGGTAAAGGGAACTCTCTCTCTCTCTCTCTCTCTCTCTCTCTCTCTCTCTCTCTCTCTCTCTCTCTCTCTCTCTCTCTCTCTCTCTCTCTCTCTCTCTCTCTCTCTCTCTCTCTCTCTCTCTCTCTCTCTCTCTCTCTCTCTCTCTCTCTCTCTCTCTCTCTCTCTCTCTCTCTCTCTCTCTCTCCTGTACACTGTCGCTCACTATAAAATTTACTGATAAAACTCTCTCAGTAAAATCGTATTCTTTTGTTTACAAGAAAAGTCTCTCCTCCTCACATGTCCTACATTCTCTGCCGACCCTTTCCCGACACTCTGCCACAACTCCTCGACCCTTTAGTTAGTTAACCCTTTCTGTACCGGCGACGTCTTATTAACTATATTCTATCTATATTTAGACTTTTCTATTCAGTTTAAAAAGGACCTCGAACAAGTAACAAGCTTATAACTATCTCCCTTAAGGGGAGGTTTTTAGTTTGTTTTCTACTCCTCCAGCAATCTTAAAATTTCACCCCCCTGACCCTCTTTCAAGATAATTTTTTACATTTTTCGGTAGAAAAATGTCCCGGCTGAAAGCCGGTTCCTCTTATATTACAGGCTCACTATCGCTCGCCAGGATAAAATCGACACCTAAATGGCACGAAAGGTCTTAAAATTGACAGAAATAGGTCGAAAGTTCTTAAAATTGTCAAAATAATGGGGGCGAACGTCTTAAAATTAGAAAAGCAATGGGGCTAAACATGAGGGAGAAAGGAGTCAAGAAAAAAATCCCTCAAGTGGACATCTCCCCTTAACCCTTTCCACTACCACAGATCCTTCTTAAACTGTATACAACATCTACATATAGCAACAATATTATTAAAAAGACATCGTCGGTACGGAAGGGGTTATAATAGGACTTCAGAGGCTATCAACCCCTCTGGATTATTAAGCCAGCACACTGTAAGTCAAGTAAATGTTCAGGACTGGAGCCCCTTTTCGAGAACCCTAGAACCCTTGACCATTTGAGATTGTCTTTCTTAAGCAATAACAAAAACAATCTTCAAAACAGGAATTGATTAGCTTTGGACGGTGTACCAACAGTCGGGGTTATGTGGTCGGGGGGACAACTTTTTACTATATTCAAGGTATACATGATTTTACTTGGCGCAGGTAAGGTCTCTGGAATGTAAACTGGCTTCGACCATTCCCAATTACCTCTGATATTAACTCTGACTCCCAGAGGGAGGGCTGGTCCTATCCAGAGTGGGCATCCTCTACCCAACCTTAGCCGTTTCTGTCTGTCTCTTTTCCTGTACTACTTTTCCTTCTAGTTGCTGGCGAGATTGCTTGATTGGGTGGCACTGCAAGGTGAGCTGCGGGCGGTGGGGGCATTGACCCAGGGGTGTAAGCCCGTGGGCTGATGATCCCCTCCCCCGCTGCCATCTCAAAGACAGATCTCATTCTACCCTGGCCCTTCAGGGGTCTGAGCATATGGATGGCTTCGGTCTACCGGATTCGGTACTGCTCGGCCAGATAGTCTAGGCAACTACAATAACAACCTCTGACTCCCACATAGTCTAGGGAACTACAATAACAACCTCTGACTCCCACATAGTCTAGGGAACTACAATAACAACCTCTGACTCCCACATAGTCTAGGGAACTACAATAACAACCTCGACTCCCACATAGTCTAGGGAACTACAATAACAACCTCTGACTCCCACATAGTCTAGGGAACTACAATAACAACCTCTGACTCCCACATAGTCTAGGGAACTACAATAACAACCTCTGACTCCCACATAGTCTAGGGAACTACAATAACAACCTCTGACTCCCACATAGTCTAGGGAACTACAATAACAACCTCTGACTGCCACATAGTCTAGGGAACTACAATAACAACCTCTGACTCCCACATAGTCTAGGGAACTACAATAACAACCTCTGACTCCCACATCGTCTAGGGAACTACAATAACAAACCTCTGTCTCCCACATAGTCTAGGGAACTACAATAACAACCTCTGACTGCCACATAGTCTAGGGAACTACAATAACAACCTCTGACTCCCACATAGTCTAGGGAACTACAATAACAACCTCTGACTCCCACATAAATCTTTCATAAGCTGACTAAAATAATTAAGGGGGTGACCTGTTTTTGTTCTGTCCTTTTCTATCTTTCTCTGGCTTGTATCCATTTGGCCCCATTCAGCCTACTGTTTTAAGACGTTTATCCCCATCCAGGTGTCAATTTTTTACTGGTGAGCGGTAGTGAGTTAGCATATTTTTTAAATCTGTTTAGACAGCAGGCTAAATTTGTACATTTTTCGATAGAAAAATTTCTACGGCGAAAGCGGATTTCTCAATACAATGCTGGCTCGCTATCTAGGAAGAAAATCGACACTATATAGGGTTTCAGAGGCGTGTTACATGGTTTTTCGGGGGGAATAACTTATTACACAAATTTGATAGTATGATATTTGACACAGATGTTATTCACACCCTGCCCTAATTTTCGCCAATATCGTGCATTACCAAAAGTGTAGAATTAAGGTACTTGTCCCTGTGTCATGAGGTTAAAGTCGCACCTGGTCACACCTGGATGATGAGGAAACGAACAAGGTTAGTCACCCCCCATCTCTCTTTCTTTCCCTCTCGCTCTCTCTCTCTCTCTCTCTCTCTCTCTCGCTCTCGCTCTCGCTCTCTCTCTCTCTCTCTCTCTCTCTCTCTCTCTCTCTCTCACTTTCTCACACATGGAAACTACGGCCACTGGCGCATGCATTATACATATAAAAATGAGGCATGCAAAATGTGTTAATTTTATATTTATATTATATAGTGACATAACGTGAATGTAAGGACAAGGGTAGGGTGCTGGGTATATAACGACCGTGTTTCATCGATGAGCAATGGTTCGGTTGTTTCCGGGTGTTGTGTGTTTTCGGCGGATGCCACGGGCTTACGGCAGCAGTCGTATACAGTCAGCCATACGTAAACATTGGCTACAGCAAGGCCAATTATGGCAACCATGTTGCGTCATTGTCCGCGTGGGTGTAAAAAACGCATTTGTCATGCGTCTTTACTACATATACAGCAGGGAGGGAAGCCGCCAATCGGCTTGTCCAATCATTTGTCCACCCTTCATGTCTCCGCTTACTTTCGTTGTATAAAATGACCTATTAATAAAAACCTGGCCACTCACCCCTCCACATGCCTATACAATTTGTATAAATGTCCAAGTGTCCCACCCTTCTCCTTCCGTGTTATTTTTTTTGTAGTGTCTGTTTTATTGTCGGCAGCATCTTCCTCAACGTACCATCACTCATAACAATTCATGGACCTCAGCTTTTTTGTTATTATGGAAGTTTCTCTCAAACGAATTTACGAATATGGTTTTCTATACATCAATTACGAACCTACATATACCATTGATTGTAAAGCAAGTCCCAGCCAATAATCAACCCAGGTAGTAATTCCATATCGAGAATCGTACCGGTCCACGATTTTGTATAAGTGACTGGACTTACTTACCCTACACTACCCTTCCTCCACAAACATTTTTCCCATCCTCACGCCTTGCCAACCCCTACCCAAACCGTATTTAATGCCCAAGCGTCAACTGCCCCATCCCACCTGACAACCAACACAACCTGACGATACGATGACCATATTACACCTTACAGTAGATGCAATATCATGCCAACAAAAAAGCACACTACACCTGGAAACAACCAAACTACTGGACTTCCATCACAAGCTCGTTTTATACCCACCACCCTACCATACTGTTGCCCTTGCAGTCAGTTTATGCCACTATATTATTAATATAAAATTAACACATTTTGCAGGCCTCACTTTTATATGTATAATGAATGCGCCAGTGGCCGTAGTTTCCATGTGTGAGAAAGTGAGAGAGAGTGAGTGAGAGAGAGTGAAATTGAGAGACAGAGAGAGAGAGAGAGAGAGAGCGAGAAGGAAAGAAAGAGAGATGGGGGGGTGACTAAACTTGTTCCGTTCCTCATCATCCAGGTGTGACCAGGTGCGACTTTAACCTCATGACACAGGGACAAGTACCTTAATTCTACACTTTTGGTAATGCACAATATTGGCGAAAATTAGGGCAGGGTGTGAATAAAGTTGTGTCAAAATATCATACTAATCCAAATTTGTGTTAATAAGTTATTCCCGAAAAACCATGTAACACGGCCTCTGAAACCCATAGTAGATGGGGATAAACGTCTTAAAATAGTTGGCTGAATGGGGCCGAATGGTTACAAGCCAGAGAAAGAGAGAAAAGGACAAAAATTAAAAAAAGCAGGTCACCCCCCTAAGTGATGCCCAGAATAGACTGTAGAAAGGGGTCATCGTACAGTAAGTGTTAATCTATGTCAACACACGGTTCCAATACTCTGCTTCCACAATATTCTTGGACTCTACGCTGGCACAATTGTCTTTCCTAATTACGGTACCAATTTCATCAACAATACATTAACAATACCCACCAACAATCATCTTTCTAAATGCCCTTCACCACCCTCCCTCATTAACAATACCCAATACATTAACAATACCCAATACATTAACAATAGCCAATACATTAACAATACCCACCAACAATCATCTTTCTACAATGCCCTTCACCACCCTCCCTCATTAACAATAGCCAATACATTAACAATACCCAATACATTAACAATAGCCAATACATTAACAATACCCACCAACAATCATCTTTCTACAATGCCCTTCACCACCCTCCCTCATTAACAATAGCCAATACATTAACAATAGCCAATACATTAACAATAGCCAATACATTAACAATACCCACCAACAATCATCTTTCTACAATGCCCTTCACCACCCTCCCTCATTAACAATACCCAATACATTAACAATACCCAATACATTAACAATAGCCAATACAGGAACAACGACCCACCAACAATCATCTTTCTACAATGCCCTTCACCACCCTCCCTCATTAACAATACCCAATACATTAACAATACCCAATACATTAACAATACCCACCAACAATCATCTTTCTACAATGCCCTTCACCACCCTCCCTCATTAACAATAGCCAATACATTAACAATAGCCAATACATTAACAATACCCACCAACAATCATATTTCTACAATGCCCTTCACCACCCTCCCTCAATTTTCTCCTCATACATCAAACAACCATTTCCTCCGCCCACTTTATATTGCCATAATATTGCCATTATACATCACAAAGAAATAAAGCACTAAAGAATATAATATAGGCAAGCCTTTATATAAGCCAACAGGCTTTTCAGGCAAAAAAGAAAAGAAAAACGAGTTCATCCTTAAAGAAAAACGAGTTCATCCTTAAAGAAAAACGAGTTCATCCTTAAAGAAAAACGAGTTCATCCTTCTAGGTTTCCAATCTATCCTAGTTTTTCATTGACCCCTAAAAGAAAAAAATAATCGTATCTCTCCGCATTCCTATTTCTCCTTTTGTCTCATCTGTACTTTTCCTCTGCATAGATTTGTCTTCTAATTCCTCTATCTTTCCATTCTCATCTGAAATCTTCCATATTCTTCCCATTTCCCTCGATATCTCCTCTTTCCTCCACGTTCTCCCTTTACCTCCATTCGTTATCTATCTCCTCTTTCCTCCACTTTTTCCCTCTCCCTCCATTCGTTATCTATCTCCTCTTTCCTCCACGTTCTCCCTTTACCTCCATTCGTTATCTATCTCCTCTTTCCTCCACTTTTTCCCTCTCCCTCCATTCGTTATATATCTTATATTTCCTCCATTCTCCTCCACTGTCTCCCTCTCCCTCCATTCGTTATCTATCTTCTCTTTCCTCCATTCTCCTCCACTTTCTCATTCTCCCCCATTCGTTATCTATCTCCTCTGCTCGTATACTAATTAATCCTCTCCTTCTCCTTCCCCTCCCCCCCCCCCCCCTCACACCTCCTCCTCTCCAGTTTCTCCACCTCTTTTTCTCCCTCTCTCACCAACTGTATTTTTCATCTAGGGTTTCAGTCCCCCCTCACTCCTACACCCCCCCCCCCCACACTACTACACACGCTCAGGTCTTTCCATGCTCTTCTTTCCATAAATGCAAAATTTATGTTCAGTTGTAATGTGGTCAGTCTTAAGCAAGCGATCACTATTGATTATTAAATTAAGAACATAAGTAATGATTGACTAAATACTATACTTCCAAGTATCACATTATCAAATTATAAATTAATATCACCCAGCGCTGATAAAGAACAAATATTAACAAATATTTGAATCCGTTTAAATGAGCAAATGTAATTAAACTTCAAGAACCGCAATGGAGAAGTGGAAAAGGATAACACACACACACACACACACACACACACACACACACACACAGAGCACGTTTTTTTATGTATTTTTGACGAGTTGGAAAATGGGTGTCTAATTAGAATATAATGAAGTCACTGATAAGAGTTCGGGTGATGTCAGTAAATATTATTACAGGTCCACCTCTCTGACTGGGAGGGAGGGAGGTGGGGTCGAGGTGAGGGACGAGGGGTGGGGTAGGAGATGGAGGAGGGGTAGGAGATGGGGTAGAGGTGGGGTAGAGGGTGAGGGACGAGGGGTAGGGTAGGGTAGGAGATGGAGGAGGGGTTGGGTAGATGGGGTAGAGGAGGAAGGAGGTGGGGTAGAGGTGGAGTGGAGGGTGAGGGAGGGGCAGGCAGGGGTCACGTCCAAAATATCATCAGGCCGGGATGGAATGTCAATCAGACGGTGGGTGGTTATGGAGGCAGTGATTACGGGGACAGTGGTTATTTGTGTGGGGTCTATTTACCTATATACGGTACTGTATTTGTGTGGGGTCTATTTACCTATATACGGTACTGTATTTGTGTGGGGTCTATTTACCTATATACGGTACCGGGTACTGTATTCATTTATTGTTTACTTTCCACACACACACACACACCCTAAACACCCTTCAAGATAAATTTGTAATTTTTGCATAGAAACATTTCCCGGCCAAAGGCCGCTTCCCCTTTAAATTACAGGCTCGCTATCGCTCGCCAGGAAACAAATCGACACCTAAATGGCACGAAAGCTCTTGATATTGATATAGAAATGGGATTTTTTTTTTTTTATAAATCGACAACCTAATGGGGCGAATGTAATAAAATCTGGCAACTAATGAGGAGGTGGGGTAGTAAGGGTTGGCAGGGGTCACGTCCAATATATCATCAGGCCGGGATGTAATGTGTCAATCA
>CM064525.1:2923266-2931381 GCA_032716605.1 Paralithodes platypus | reverse complement strand
ACACCCCCTTGACCCCTTTTCAAGATAAATTTGTAATTTTTCGGTAGAAAAATGTCCCGGCCGAAGGCCGGTTCCTCTTAAATTACAAGCTCGCTGTCGCTCGCCAGGAAAAAATCGACACCTAAATGGGACGAAAGGTCTTAAAAGTGACATAAATGGGGTGAAACTTCTTAAAATCGCCAAACTAATAGGGCAAACATCTTAAAATCTCAAAAGCAATGGGGCTAGACATGAGAGAGAAAGGGGTCCAGAAAAAAGTCCCTCAAGTGGATATCTCCCCTTAAGAATGACGTCTACCCATTAAAAGGCTACAAACGATATCACTGAACCATTTTTACTACCACAGATCCTGATTAAACTGCATAACATCATCTAAATATAGCTAGAATAAAATTGAAACGACGTCGCCGGAATAGAACGGGTTAAAAACTGACTGGGGCACATGCAGGACGGAGGCTGGGGAGACAGAAGGGGGAAGAGGGAACCAAAGAAGAAAATTATAAATTAAGAGGAGATAAGATATTGAAGTATTGAAGCAAGATATGGATAAGATATTGAAGTATTGAAGCAAGATATGGATAAGATATTGAAGTATTGAAGCAAGATATGGATAAAGATATTGAAGTATTGAAGCAAGATATGGATAAGATATTGAAGTAAGATATGGATAAGATATTGAAGTATTGAAGCAAGATATGGATAAGATATTGAAGTATTGAAGCAAGATATGGATAAGATATTGAAGTATTGAAGCAAGATATGGATAAGATATTGAAGTATTGAAGCAAGATATGGATAAGATATTGAAGTATTGAAGCAAGATATGGATAAGATATTGAAGTAAGATATGGATAAGATATTGAAGTATTGAAGCAAGATATGGATAAGATATTGAAGTATTGAAGCAAGATATGGATAAGATATTGAAGTATTGAAGCAAGATATGGATAAGATCTTGAAGTATTGAAGCAAGATATGGATAAGATATTGAAGTATTGAAGCAAGATATGGATAAGATCTTGAAGCAAGATATAGATAAGATATTGAAGTATTGAAGCAAGATATGGATAAGATATTGAAGTATTGAAGCAAGATATGGATAAGATATTGAAGTATTGAAGCAAGATATGGATAAGATATTGAAGTATTGAAGCAAGATATGGATAATATATTGAAGTATTGAGGCAAGATCTATCTATCTATCTATCTATCTATATGCTCAGGCCCAATCCCCATTTTGGGGGTAGCTGACTCAAGACAGAGCAAGAACAGGGAAAACACAAAAACAACATAAAACAACAAATAAACACAGATAAAAAGCACAAACTCTCACACATCCAGGTCATTGAAGCAAGATACAAAAGAAGAAAGAATGAAAGACAAACAAATGAAGGCAGACAGAGGAGATGAAAGAGAAAGAAGAAGAATGAAAGACAAACAAATGAAGGCAGACAGAGGAGATGAAAGAGAAAGAAGAATGAAAGACAAACAAATGAAGGCAGACAGAGGAGATGAAAGAGAAAGAAGAAGAATGAAAGACAAACAAATGAAGGTAGACAGAGGAGATGAAAGAGAAAGAAGAATGAAAGACAAACAAATGCCACTGGCCTGGTAATCCAAAGGTCCCGGGTTCAAATCCCGATGTATCAATGGGAAGATATTATTGGGATGGAATTTGTGCTGTACCTAGTATCAGTGCATTACCACAAGCCCACCGAAACGTCAATAAAATACCCTCTTTGTTCCCTGATTAAATAGCACTGTATGAATATTCCCATATTCAAAATATGCTATAGGGGTGCAATGCCTGGTGAGTTATCTGCTCAACAGGTGGCGTTGTGTGTGTGTAAGTGTGAGAGTCCGAGTGTAGGGGGTGAGACAGTGAAGCACGGGAACAAGGTTGCTTCAGAGATGGGGTCGTTTCGGGCCATGAGTGAGCACCGTGCATCATGTGAAGGCAAGATGGCAGGTGCTCGTTGTACTCTACGTGCTTCACATGTCTCACTCCCTAGACTGGAACAAGACCTCACGGGCTTCACTGTTCATTGTAAAGCGGTGAATGTTAAGGCTCTCAGCCTATGCCCGAGAGGAAGTAAGTTGGAATATAGAAAAAAAAAAAAAAAAAAAAAAGGAGGAGATGAAAGAGAAAGAAGAAAGAATGAAATACACAAATAATGAAGGCAGCCACAAGAGAAGTCAGAGTAAAGAGAGAAAGCACGGGAGAATGAGAGTAACAAGAGGGAAAATGAATAAAGAGGAAGAGGAAGAATGAAAGTAGCAAAAGGGAAAATGAATAAAGCAGGAAGAGGGAAAATGAATAAAGAGAGGAAGAGGGTAAATGAATAAAGAGAGGAAGAGGGAAAATGAATAAAGAGAGGAAGAGGGAAAATGAATAAAGTAGGAAGAGGGAAAATGAATAAAGAGGAAGAGGGAAAATGAATAAAGAGAGGAAGAGGAAAACTAAATAAAGAGGGATAAGAAAAATGAAAGTAGGAATAGGTAAATTGAATAAAGAGGAAGAGGGAAAATGAATAAAGGAGGGAAGGATGAAATAACCTGATGCTATACAAGAGGAGCTGTAATCCGATAGCCTGATATTGAACAATGGGAGAGAGAGAGAGAGAGAGAGAGAGAGAGAGAGAGAGAGAGAGAGAGAGAGAGAGATAATCAGAATCAGAAAGAGAGAAAGAGAGAAGAGAGAGAGAGAGAAGAGAGAGAGAGAGAGGAGAGAGGAGAGAGGAGAGAGAGAGAGAGAGAATCAGAATCAGAAAGAGAGAGAGAGAGAGAGAAAGAGAGAGAAGAGAGAAGAGAGAGAGAGAGAGAGATTAGTGAGGGTATTTGAGGGAGATTTCCACTTGAGGGATTTTTTCTGGATCCCTTTCTCCCTCATGTTTAGCCCCATTGCTTTTGAGATTTTAAGACGTTCGCCCCATTATGTTGACGATTTTAAGAACTTTCGTGCCATTTAGGTGTCGATTTTATCCTGGCGAGCGATAGCGAGCCTGTAATTTAAGAGGAACCGGCTTGCAGCCGGGACATTTTTCTACCGAAAAATGTACAACTTTATCTTGAAAAGGACTCAAGGGGGTGTAATCTTAAGCTTAAAGGATATCTAGAGACCAAACTAAAAAGCTCCCCTTAAGGTATAGTGATCTCCTTTCTCATTTTAACTGTCTTGATAGCGTAATGCATAAGTGTCCGGAATTTCGGTGTGAGTGTCCTAGGATCGAGTCCTTGGAGTGCCACATGTATTTGTTGATTTCATTAATTGAGTTTAGAAGTGAAGTTGGTTGGTGGAAAAAATATAATAATGTCATAATGCCACCACACCCACATCACGCAGTGCACATAATGTTGAACTGAGACACGTACATACGGGAGAGACTAAACATATACACACACACACATACACACACACACACACACACACACACACACAGGTGCACACAAATCCATACTAATTACTATTAAATTTACAAACACACTATTCGCACACATGACACTTCCGGGCAAACAAACACATTTATACACACACACACACACACACACACACCCACACACAGAAATAAATTCCAATGTTCGGTCACACACGGCAGAGGCTTCATGCAATAATTTTCACTTGGATGCAAATATACCCAGTCATGCAAGCCTCTACACACACACACACACACACACACACACTGCCACCAGGTAGTCATGAATATTAACCCTCTCCGACATATGACGCGATTTTGAGCGTATTTGGGTTACTTTAAAGCCTTTGTTACCATCAGGGGTATCTAGAAACCTTTAGTTTAGTTACTTCAACCTCTGCAGTTGTCTTTGAGTTAGCTGTGTTGAGCCTATTGGGGATACTTTAAAGCCTTTGTTACCATCAGGGGTATTTAGAAACCTTTAGTTTAGTTACTTCAACCTCTGCAGTTGTCTTTGAGTTAGCTGTGTTGAGCCGATTGGGGATACTTTAAAGCCTTTGTTACCATCAGGGGTATTTTGAGACCTTTAGTTTAGTTACTTCAACCTCTGCAGTTGTCCTTTGAGCTAGCTGTGTTGAGCCTATTTGGGGATACTTTAAAGCCTTTGTTACCATCAGTGGTATTTAGAAACCTTTAGTTTAGTTACTACTTCAACCTCTGCAGTTGTCGTTGAGTTAGATGTGTTGAGCCTATTGGGGATACTTTAAAGCCTTTGTTACCATCAGGGGTATTTAGAACCTTTAGTTTAGTTACTTCAACCTCTGCAGTTGTCTTTGGGTTAGCTGTGTTGAGCCTATTGGGGATACTTTAAAAGCCTTTGTTACCATCAGGGGTATTTAGAAACATTTAGTTTAGTTACTTCAACCTCTGCAGTTGTCTTTGAGTTAGCTGTGTTGAGCCTATTGGGGATACTTTAAAGCCTTTGTTACCATCAGGGGTATTTAGAAACATTTAGTTTAGTTACTTCAACCTCTGCAGTTGTCTTTGAGTTAGCTGTGGGCAGAAAACTAATTTTGGAGAGGTAATTATAAGAGTGAGAGAACTCTATTTCTTATTGCTAATCTGGCAACCTCTGCGTCATAAATGCGTGAAAGGGTTAAGAGAAGACGGGCCATTTTTCTGGTCCCCCTTCTTCCTCGTGTTTAGCCCCAAATAGTTTTCAGATTTTATGACGTTCGGCTCATTAGTTTGACGATTTGAATACCTTTTTTCCCCCCCATTTCTTTGACAATAATAAGACCTTTCGCGCTATATTATGTATCGATTTCTATCCTGGCGAATGATAGTGAGCCTCTAATTGTAGAAGCCGGGAAATTTTTCTACCGAAATGTGTTCAAATTAATCTAGAAAGGGAATCTAATGATTTTTTTTTTTTTTTTAAGGTTGATGGAGGTCTAGGGAAGAAACTAAGAAACTAATGAAAAGATACATAAACAATGAAATCATACGCCCATCTCCCCGGGAGATTTCCACTTGAGGGATTTTTTTCTTGACCTCTTTTTCCCTCATGTTTAGCCCCATTGCTTTTCAGTTATTAAGATGTTCACCCCATTAGTTTGTCGATTTTAAGAATGTTCGCCCCATTTCTGTCAATTTTAAGACCTTTCGTACCATTTACAGTAGGTGTCGATTTTTTCCTGGCGAGCGATAGCGAGCCTGTAATTTAAGAGGAACCGGCCTTCGGCCGGGACATTTTTCTACCGAAAAATGTACAAATTTAGCTTGAAAGAGGGTCTAGAGGGTGTAATTTTAAGCTTGATGGAGGTCTAGGGAACAAACTAGAAACCTCCCCTTTTAACCCCTTCTATACTGGCGACCTATTTTTAATTTAATTTCAGTTACATTTAAACAACTGCCCACTTGCGAGTTTCAGGCTATACGGAAGTTGGAGTTTTGACATCGATATTTAGCAGAATGACCAGCTATAATATGATCGTAGCACATTTATAAATACATAATACCAAATTAACATACTTTTTAGTCCACCAGAAAGCTACATTATTAGTGCATTTTTGTTGTATATCGATGTTCATGGCTCCAACTTCCTTATAGCCTGAAACTCGCAAGTGGTCAATTTTATGAAGATTAGGAAGGATATGTAGTGTCTATAAGGATTAGGAAGGATATGTAGTGTCTATAAGGATTAAGATTAGGAAGGATATGTAGTGTCTATAAGGATTAGGAAGGATATGTAGTGTCTATAAGGATTAGGAAGGATATGTAGTGTCTATAAGGATTAGGAAGGATATGTAGTGTCTATAAGGATTAGGAAGGATATGTAGTGTCTATAAGGATTAGGAAGGATATGTAGTGTCTATAAGGATATGTAGTGTCTATAAGGATTAGGAAGGATATGTAGTGTCTATAAGGATTAGGAAGGATATGTAGTGTCTATAAGGATTAGGAAGGATATGTAGTGTCTATAAGGATTAGGAAGGATATGTAGTGTCTATAAGGATTAGGAAGGATATGTAGTGTCTATAAGGATTAGGAAGGATATGTAGTGTCTATAAAGGATTAGGAAGGATATGTAGTGTCTATAAGGATTAGGAAGGATATGTAGTGTCTATAAGGATTAGGAAGGATATGTAGTGTCTATAAGGATTAGGAAGGATATGTAGTGTCTATAAGGATTAGGAAGGATATGTAGTGTCTATAAGGATTAGGAAGGATATGTAGTGTCTATAAGGATTAGGAAGGATATGTAGTGTCTATAAGGATTAGGAAGGATATGTAGTGTCTATAAGGATTAGGAAGGATATGTAGTGTCTATAAGGATTAGGAAGGATATGTAGTGTCTATAAGGATTAGGAAGAATATGTAGTGTCTATAAGGATTAGGAAGGATATGTAGTGTCTATAAGGATTAGGAAGGATATGTAGTGTCTATAAGGATTAGGAAGGATATGTAGTGTCTATAAGGATTAGGAAGGATATGTAGTGTCTATAAGGATTAGGAAGGATATGTAGTGTCTATAAGGATTAGGAAGGATATGTAGTGTCTATAAGGATTAGGAAGAATATGTAGTGTCTATAAGGATTAGGAAGGATATGTAGTGTCTATAAGGATTAGGAAGGATATGTAGTGTCTATAAGGATTAGGAAGGATATGTAGTGTCTATAAGGATTAGGAAGGATATGTAGTGTCTATAAGGATTAGGAAGGATATGTAGTGTCTATAAGGATTAGGAAGGATATGTAGTGTCTATAAGGATTAGGAAGGATATGTAGTGTCTATAAGGATTAGGAAGGATATGTAGTGTCTATAAGGATTAGGAAGGATATGTAGTGTCTATAAGGATTAGGAAGGATATGTAGTGTCTATAAGGATTAGGAAGGATATGTAGTGTCTATAAGGATTAGGAAGGATATGTAGTGTCTATAAGGATTAGGAAGGATATGTAGTGTCTATAAGGATTAGGAAGGATATGTAGTGTCTATAAGGATTAGGAAGGATATGTAGTGTCTATAAGGATTAGGAAGGATATGTAGTGTCTATAAGGATTAGGAAGGATATGTAGTGTCTATAAGGATTAGGAAGGATATGTAGTGTCTATAAGGATTAGGAAGGATATGTAGTGTCTATAAGGATTAGGAAGGATATGTAGTGTCTATAAGGATTAGGATGGATATGTAATGTCTATAAGGATTAGGAAGGATATGTAGTGTCTATAAGGATTAGGAAGGATATGTAGTGTCTATAAGGATTAGGAAGGATATGTAGTGTCTATAAGGATTAGGAAGGATATGTAGTGTCTATAAGGATTAGGAAGGATATGTAGTGTCTATAAGGATTAGGAAGGATATGTAGTGTCTATAAGGATTAGGAAGGATATGTAGTGTCTATAAGGATTAGGAAGGATATGTAGTGTCTATAAGGATTAGGAAGGATATGTAGTGTCTATAAGGATTAGGAAGGATATATAGTGTCTATAAGGATTAGGAAGGATATGTAGTGTCTATAAGGATTAGGAAGGATATGTAGTGTCTATAAGGATTAGGAAGGATATGTAGTGTCTAAGGATTAGGAAGGATATGTAGTGTCTATAAGGATTAGGAAGGATATGTAGTGTCTATAAGGATTAGGAAGGATATGTAGTGTCTATAAGGATTAGGAAGGATATGTAGTGTCTATAAGGATTAGGAAGGATATGTAGTGTCTATAAGGATTAGGAAGGATATGTAGTGTCTATAAGGATTAGGAAGGATATGTAGTGTCTATAAGGATTAGGAAGGATATGTAGTGTCTATAAGGATTAAGCGAGATAGTTTGTAGCCTATTAATTGGTAGACGTCCTTCCTTCAACTGGATAAAATTGTCTAGACGTAGCTGAAGTCGAGTGAAAATTGTCTAGACGTAGCTGAAGTCGAGTGAAAATTGTCTAGACGTAGCTGAAATCGAGTGAAAATTGTCTAGACGTAGCTGAAGTCGAGTGAAAATTGTCTAGACGTAGCTGAAGTCGAGTGAAAATTGTCTAGACGTAGCTGAAGTCGAGTGAAAATTGTCTAGACGTAGCTGAAGTCGAGTGAAAATTGTCTAGACGTAGCTGAAGTCGAGTGAAAATTGTCTAGACATAGCTGAAGTCGAGTGAAAATTGTCTAGACGTAGCTGAAGTCGAGTGAAAATTGTCTAGACGTAGCTG
>CM064525.1:2903266-2918266 GCA_032716605.1 Paralithodes platypus | reverse complement strand
CTTCCCCTATTATCCCAGCTCCCTTCCTCTATTATTCCAGCTCCCTTCCTCTATTATTCCAGCTCCCTTCCCCTATAATCCCAGCTCCCTTCCTCTATTATCCCAGCTCCCTTCCTCTATTATCCCAGCTCCCTTCCTCTATTATCCCAGCTCCCTTCCCCTATTATCCCAGCTCCCTTCCCCTATTATCCCAGCTCCCTTCCCCTATTATTCCAGCTCCCTTCCCCTATTATTCCAGCTCCCTTCCCCTATTATCCCAGCTCCCTTCCTCTATTATTCCAGCTCCCTTCCTCTATTATTCCAGCTCCCTTCCTCTATTATTCCAGCTCCCTTCCCCTATTATTCCAGCTCCCTTCCCCTATTATCCCAGCTCCCTTCCTCTATTATTCCAGCTCCCTTCCTCTATTATTCCAGCTCCCTTCCTCTATTATCCCAGCTCCCTTCCCCTATTATTCCAGCTCCCTTCCTCTATTATCCCAGCTCCCTTCCTCTATTATCCCAGCTCCCTTCCCCTATTATTCCAGCTCCCTTCCCCTATTATCCCAGCTCCCTTCCTCTATTATCCCAGCTCCCTTCCCCTATTATCCCAGCTCCCTTCCCCTATTATTCCAACTCCCTTCCTCTATTATCCCAGCTCCCTTCCCCTATTATTCCAGCTCCCTTCCCCTATTATCCCAGCTCCCTTCCTCTATTATTCCAGCTCCCTTCCTCTATTATTCCAGCTCCCTTCCCCTATTATCCCAGCTCCCTTCCTCTATTATCCCAGCTCCCTTCCTCTATTATCCCAGCTCCCTTCCCCTATTATCCCAGCTCCCTTCCCCTATTATTCCAACTCCCTTCCTCTATTATCCCAGCTCCCTTCCCCTATTATTCCAGCTCCCTTCCCCTATTATCCCAGCTCCCTTCCTCTATTATTCCAGCTCCCTTCCTCTATTATTCCAGCTCCCTTCCCCTATTATCCCAGCTCCCTTCCTCTATTATCCCAGCTCCCTTCCCCTATTATTCCAGCTCCCTTCCCCTATTATCCCAGCTCCCTTCCTCTATTATTCCAGCTCCCTTCCTCTATTATTCCAGCTCCCTTCCCCTATTATCCCAGCTCCCTTCCTCTATTATCCCAGCTCCCTTCCCCTATTATCCCAGCTCCCTTCCTCTATTATTCCAGCTCCCTTCCTCTATTATCCCAGCTCCCTTCCCCTATTATCCCAGCTCCCTTCCCCTATTATCCCAGCTCCCTTCCCCTATTATCCCAGCTCCCTTCCTCTATTATCCCAGCTCCCTTCCTCTATTATCCCAGCTCCCTTCCCCTATTATTCCAGCTCCCTTCCTCTATTATTCCAGCTCCCTTCCCCTATTATTCCAGCTCCCTTCCTCTATTATTCCAGCTCCCTTCCCCTATTATCCCAGCTCCCTTCCCCTATTATCCCAGCTCCCTTCCTCTATTATCCCAGCTCCCTTCCTCTATTATCCCAGCTCCCTTCCCCTATTATTCCAGCTCCCTTCCTCTATTATTCCAGCTCCCTTCCTCTATTATTCCAGCTCCCTTCCTCTATTATCCCAGCTCCTTTCCCCTATTATCCCAGCTCCCTTCCCCTATTATTCCAGCTCCCTTCCCCTATTATCCCAGCTCCCTTCCCCTATTATCCCAGCTCCCTTCCTCTATTATCCCAGCTCCCTTCCTCTATTATCCCAGCTCCCTTCCCCTATTATTCCAGCTCCCTTCCTCTATTATTCCAGCTCCCTTCCCCTATTATTCCAGCTCCCTTCCTCTATTATCCCAGCTCCCTTCCTCTATTATTCCAGCTCCCTTCCTCTATTATTCCAGCTCCCTTCCTCTATTATTCCAGCTCCCTTCCTTTATTATCCCAGCTCCCTTCCTCTATTATTCCAGCTCCCTTCCTTTATTATCCCAGCTCCCTTCCTCTATTATCCCAGCTCCCTTCCTCTATTATTCCAGCTCCCTTCCTCTATTATTCCAGCTCCCTTCCTCTATTATTCCAGCTCCCTTCCCCTATTATCCCAGCTCCCTTCCTCTATTATTCCAGCTCCCTTCCCCTATTATCCCAGCTCCCTTCCTCTATTATTCCAGCTCCCTTCCTCTATTATTCCAGCTCCCTTCCTCTATTATTCCAGCTCCCTTCCCCTATTATTCCAGCTCCCTTCCCCTATTATCCCAGCTCCCTTCCTCTATTATTCCAGCTCCCTTCCTCTATTATTCCAGCTCCCTTCCTCTATTATCCCAGCTCCCTTCCCCTATTATTCCAGCTCCCTTCCTCTATTATTCCAGCTCCCTTCCTCTATTATCCCAGCTCCCTTCCTCTATTATCCCAGCTCCCTTCCTCTATTATTCCAGCTCCCTTCCTCTATTATCCCAGCTCCCTTCCTCTATTATTCCAGCTCCCTTCCTCTATTATCCCAGCTCCCTTCCCCTATTATCCCAGCTCCTTCCTCTATTATTCCAGCTCCCTTCCCCTATTATCCCAGCTCCCTTCCTCTATTATTCCAGCTTCCTTCCTCTATTATCCCAGCTCCCTTCCCCTATTATTCCAGCTCCCTTCCTCTATTATCCCAGCTCCCTTCCTCTATTATCCCAGCTCCCTTCCCCTATTATCCCAGCTCCCTTCCCCTATTATCCCAGCTCCCTTCCCCTATTATCCCAGCTCCCTTCCCCTATTATCCCAGTTCCCTTCCCCTATTATCCCAGCTCCCTTCCCCTATTATCCCAGCTCCCTTCCCCTATTATCCCAGCTCCCTTCCCCTATTATCCCAGCTCCCTTCCCCTATTATCCCAGCTCCCTTCCCCTATTATTCCAGCTCCCTTCCCCTATTATCCCAGCTCCCTTCCCCTATTATCCCAGCTCCCTTCCCCTATTATCCCAGCTCCCTTCCCCTATTATCCCAGCTCCCTTCCCCTATTATCCCAGCTCCCTTCCCCTATTATCCCAGCTCCCTTCCCCTATTATCCCAGCTCCCTTCCCCTATTATCCCAGCTCCCTTCCCCTATTATCCCAGCTCCCTTCCCCTATTATCCCAGCTCCCTTCCCCTATTATTCCAGCTCCCTTCCCCTATTATCCCAGCTCCCTTCCCCTATTATCCCAGCTCCCTTCCCCTATTATCCCAGCTCCCTTCCCCTATTATTCCAGCTCCCTTCCCCTATTATCCCAGCTCCCTTCCTCTATTATCCCAGCTCCCTTCCTCTATTATTCCACTTGAACCCTCCTCCTATTATTCCAGCTCCCTTCCTCTATTATCCCAGCTCCCTTCCTCTATTATCCCAGCTCCCTTCCTCTATTATTCCACTTGAACCCTCCTCCTATTCTTCCCTCCATCAATCTACCTCCTTCTACTCTTCCAACTTCCCCTCTCTCCCCCTCTCTCTCATTCTTCACCACCTCTTTTCTTCTTCTTCCTACCTCCTCCACCTACCCTCTCCTCCTCCCTCCTCCCATTCTTCACCTTTTCTTCTTTTTCTTCTTCCTACCTCCTCCTCTCTCCCCCTCCTCCCATTCTTCACCTCTTGTTTTTCTTCTTCTTCCTACTCCTCCAACTCCTTCTCTCTTCCAACTTCTCCTCCCTCCAACTCCTCCCATTCCACCACTCCTTGTTATCTTCCTATCTCTTCCTCCTCTCTCCTCCTCCTTTACTTCATCTTCCTACCTCCTCCACCTCCCCTCTTTCCATCTCCCCTCTTTCCCCCTCCTCCACCTCCCCTCTTTCCCCCTCCTCCTACCCTTCCCTCTCCTCCTCCTCCCCCTCCCCCCCCCCCATGTAAACAGAGCCGGGGTCACCACGGTGTAAACAGAGTGCCGGAAACCCAAACAAAACCAAAGTGGTGGATGGACACAAAATGGACACAAAAGAGACAAAGGCCGCCATTTTGTAGCCCTAGCAGAAAGGCCCATAACACGAATGAATAAATAAATACACTAAGGGGGTAGTATTCGCCTTTTATGGACCCCCTTTTCCCTCATGTTAAGCATATATTAGTTTTGAGGCTTTTAGCCGTTCGTTTCGTTAGTCTAAATGGAGTCAAAATTAACAGTTGTCCGATTCCTGTTTTCTAAAAGGCCTCTCCGTGTTCTTTTGGGTCTCTCTCTGGGCCAGGGGGGGGGGCATTATGATATGTAGCGAGGGGGACCACTTGATATATGGTGGGTCGCAGGAGATGGAAACACCTCTGGTATCTGTGTGGAGAGAGAGAGAGAGAGAGAGAGAGAGAGAGAGAGAGAGAGAGAGAGAGAGAGAGAGAGAGAGAGAGAGAGAGAGAGAGAGAGAGAGAGAGAGAGAGAGAGAGAAGTAGTCTGGCCAACAATAAGTCTCTATACTTCATCATAGAAGGCACGTTTTGGACACACAGCAATGCAAGTAATGGTCGCTCTTCTGTACATCTAAAATGGCTTGAATGGGAATGAGGTGGGAATTTCGATTATTCCCTAAATTGAAGGCACTGACAAAGAGTATTTAAGGAGAGGTTTCTAGTTTGTTTCCTACTCCTCCAGCAATCTTAAAATGTCACCCCCTTGACCCCCTTTCAAGATAAATTTGTACATTTTTCGGTAGAAAAATTTCCCGGCTGAAAGCCGGTTTCTTTTAAATTACAGGCTCGCTATCGCTCGCCAGGATAATATCGACACCTAAATGGCACGAAAGGTCTTACAATTGACGGAAATGGGTCGAAAGTTCTTAAAATCGTCAAAATAATGGGGCGAAAGTCTTAAAATTAGAAAAACAATGGGGCTAAATATGAAGGGAGAAAGGAGTCAAGAAAAAAAAAATCCCTCAAGTGGAAATCTCCCCTTAAACTAAAGCCGTTGCAGTTGTTAGAAAAATAATGGTGGCGTAGGATTTCTCTCGGTAAGTAAAATGATAAAACACGAGAGAATGAAATATTACTTTCCTCGAATTCCATCACGTTCGCCAATGTAGAGCCCAGCCTGAAGCGAAGAACGTAAATGAATAGAAACAAGGAAAAAAAATTTATGACCGTATTTTGACCGTGTGAGCATCAATGGTATATAGGATATTTTTGAAAGGTTAAAACATAATATCTTTGGTAAATAGGATTAAATATCTTCTTTCAGTTAGAAGTTTTACTATTTTTGACTTGTGGTACCTTAAGGGGAGGTTTTTAGTGTGTTTCCTAGACTTCCATCAAGCTTGAAATTACACCCCCTTGACCCCCTTTCAAGACATATTTGTACATTTTTCGGTAGAAAAACGTCCCGGCCGAAGGCCGATTCCTCTTAAATTGCAGGCTCGCTATCGCTCGCCAGGAAAAATCGACACCTAAATGGGACGAAAGGTCTTAAAAGTGACATAAATTGGGTGAAAGTTCTTAAAATCGCCTAACTAATGGGGCAAACGTCTTAAAATCTCAAAAGCAATGGGGCTAGATATGAGGGAGAAAGGAGTCCAGAAAAAAAAAAAGTCCCTCAAGTGGAAAAAAAAATCTCCCTCCATCCCCCTTAACCCCTTCTTTACCAGCGACGTATTTTTCTCTATATAGTTGCTTCTAGATATATGTTATGTAGACGCTTATAGCCATCATATAAAATATTCGCTGCCAGTGATATACTTCCGTAATTTAGAAATACATATAAGTCCACCATTATTTACGAGTGGTGGGAAGATGTCCACTCTCTCGAGGGATATTTTTTTTTCTTGACTCCTTTCTCCCTCATGTTTAGCCCCAATTTGTGTTTCTAATTTTAAGACGTTTGCCCCATTATTATGACTATTTTAAGAATTGTCAACCCATTTCTGTCAATTTTAAGACCTTTCGTGCCATTTAGGTGTCGATTTTATCCTGGCGAGCGATAGCGAGCCTGTAATTTAAGAGGAACCGGCTTTCAGCCGGGACATTTTTCTACCGAAAAATGTACAAATTTATCTTGAAAGGGGCTCAAATGGGTGTAATCTTAAGCTTGAAGGATATCTAGGGACCAAACTAAAAACCTCCCCTTAAGCATGGGCTAGAAACAATGGTATCCGAGTGTACTGTACGTGTTGGAGATAATTAAATATGGGTTGCCAAACAGACAATTGGTATATCGACGTGTGTTGCCATATTTCAACAGAGGAAACACAATCTAATTTAACAAAGGAAAAGTAACAATTTAACAAAGGAAACGTAATATAATTTA
Organism: Paralithodes platypus; assembly: GCA_032716605.1. Lineage (NCBI taxonomy): Eukaryota > Metazoa > Arthropoda > Malacostraca > Decapoda > Lithodidae > Paralithodes > Paralithodes platypus. Next base: position 2,912,125 of record CM064525.1, on the reverse strand, counting down.
ACAAAGGAAAAGTAATATAATTTAACAAAGGAAAAGTAATATAATTTAACAAAGGAAAAGTAATATAATTTAACAAAGGAAAAGTAATATAATTTAACAAAGGAAAAGTAACACAATTTCAAACAGGAAAAGTAATATAAATTACAAAGGAAAAGTAATATAATTTAACAAAGGAAAAGTAATACAATTTAACAAAGGAAAAGTAATATAATTTAACAAAGGAAAAGTAACACAATTTCAAACAGGAAAAGTAATATAATTTAACAAAGGAAAAGTAATATAATTTAACAAAGGAAAAGTAATACAATTTAACAAAGGAAAAGTAATATAATTTAACAAAGGAAAAGTAATATAATTTAACAAAGGAAAAGTAATACAATTTAACAAAGGAAAAGTAATACAATTTAACAAAGGAAAAGTAATATAATTTAACAAAGGAAAAGTAATATAATTTAACAAAGGAAAAGTAATATAATTTAACAAAGGGAAAGTAATATAATTTAACAAAGGAAAAGTAACACAATTTCAAACAGGAAAAGTAATATAATTTAACAAAGGAAAAGTAATATAATTTAACAAAGTAAAAGAAGTATAATTTAACAAAGGAAAAGTAATATAATTTAACAAAGGAAAAGTAATATAATTTAACAAAGGAAAAGTAACACAATTTCAAACAGGAAAAGTAATATAATTTAACAAAGGAAAAGTAATATAATTTAACAAAGTAAAAGAAGTATAATTTAACAAAGGAAAAGTAATATAATTTCACAAAGGAAAAGTAACATAATTCCACAAAGAAAAAGTAACACCATTTCACAAAGGAAAAGTAACACCATTTCACAAAGGAAAAGTAATATAATTTAACAAAGGAAAAGTAAAATAATTTAACAAAGGAAAAGTAACACCATTTCACAAAGGAAAAGTAAACCTATTTTCCTCCCAGAAGGCCAATCTACTGCACCGGGGTCTATTGAAGGCCAATCTACTGCACCGGGGTCTATTGAAGGCCAATCTACTGCACCGCGGGCTATTGAAGGGCCAATCTACTGCACCGGGGTCTATTGAAGGCCAATCTACTGCACCGGGGGTCTATTGAAGGCCAATCTACTGCACCGGGGTCTATTGAAGGCCAATCTACTGCACCGGGGTCTATTGAAGGCCAATCTACTGCACCGGGGTCTATTGAAGGCCAATCTACTGCACCGGGGTCTATTGAAGGCCAATCTACTGCACCGGGGTCTATTGAAGGCCAATCTACTGCACCGGGGTCTATTGAAGTCATCCAATAACATCGTAGTTAATGAATTAAATTAACTGAAGCCATTAACCTCTAACGACTGGGATCATCCTCAAAGGTAAATTAAGAGGGGATGGTTTGTTTTTTGGTCGATTACTTCATATATTTATTAATATGTTTAGTTTCCTCCCTAGACCTCCATCAAACTTAAACAAACATCCATTAGATCCCCCTTCTAGATAAATTTGTACATTTTTCGGTAGAAAATTGTCCCGGCCGAAGGCCGATTCTTCCCAAATTACAGGCTCACTATCGTTCGCCAGGAAAAAATCGACACCTAAAAAGCACGAATATCTCATTATTGACAAATGAATGGGGCGAAATGTCTTAAAATCGACAAACTAATGGGGCAAATATTTTTAAATCTGAAAACCAATGGGGCTAAAAATGAGGAAGAAGGTGGACCAGAAAAACGGCCCACCTCCCCTTAATGAATATAATTATCTGAATCCTCCAACCACACACACGAACACATACGACAACCATGCATGCAGACAAACCCTGTTCTTCCACCTCTCCCTCTATACACCCCAAGTATATATATTATACACACACACACACACACACACACACACACACACACACGAACACATAAGAAAACCATCCATGCAGACAAACCCTCTCTTCTTCCACCTCTATACACCCAAAATATATACACACACACACACACACACAATACAACCACACACACACACACACACAATACAACACACATACACACACACACACACACACACACACAAGACAACCATAATTATACACAACCCCGTTTTTTGCACCACCTCTCCCCCTCCATACCACACATACACAAATTCACAATACAATCACACACACACACACACACGCGACAACCATACATACACACAACCCCTCTCTTCCACCACCTCTCCCCCTCCATACCTAACACACACACACACATATATACACACACAACCCACCCACACACACACCCACACACAGACACCCACACCCACACACCCACCCAACCACACCCACACACAGACACCCACACACCCACACATAATTAATCCGAGAGCGTCACTGTTGAAGGTTTGGAACAAAGAGGAGGTGGAGGAAGAAAAATGGTGCAGATCGTCCTATCTATCTCGGCCTTCTTGATTAAGGGGAGATGGGTCGCCTTTCTGGTCCCCCCCCCCCCCCCCGCCTCTCTCTCTCACTCTCTCTCTCATTCCCTCCCTCCCCCACCTCTCTCTCTCTCTCTCTCTCTCTCTCTCTCTCTTCTTTTCTATCCTTTCCTTCAACTTTCCTTTTCTATCGGATAGGCCAAATCCTGAACCACCTCGTTTGGGTTGTAAGGTCTGTGTGGCCAGTGTATCTCTGTAAACCTCTCTCTTTCTCTCCCCCCTTCCCTAGCCATCAACGCGGCACAGACGGTGACACAGGACCCAGGTGATGAGTCAGTTAAGGGGACATGGGCCGGTTTTCTGGACCACTTTCTCCCTCATGTTTAGCCCTAATAGTCTTCAGATGTTAAGATGTTTGCCCCATTAGTTAGTCGATTATAAGACCTTCCGCCCCATTTCTTCGTCAATATTTAGACCTTTCGTGCTATTTAGGTGTCGATTTTTTCCCTGGCGAACGATAGTGAGCCTGTAATGTTGGAAGAACCGGCCTTCGGCCGGTGGGAAGGGAGGGTGGATGGGAGGGAAGGTTGATGGGAGGGAGGTGAGAGGGAAGGTAGGATAAGTGGGAGGTATTGGGATGGTGGGGTGGGAGGGATTAAGAGAGGGATAGTGGGAGGGGAGGTGAGAGGGAAGGTAGGATAAGTGGGAGGTATTGGGATGGTGGGGTGGGAGGGATTAAGAGAGGGATAGTGGGAGGGAAGGGAGAGTGGGTGGGAGGGAAGGTTGATGGGAGGGAGGTGAGAGGCAAGGTAGGGTAAGTGGGAGATACTGGGATGGTGGGTGGCAGGGATTAAGAGAGGGATGTTGGGAGGGAAGGGAGAGTGGGTGGGAGGGAAGGGGGGGTGGGTGGGAGGGAAGGGAGGGTGGGTGGGAGGGAAGGGAGGTGGGTGGTGGGAGGGAAGGTTGATGTGGAGGAAGGTGAGAGGGAAGGTAGGGTAGGTGGGAGGTATTGGAAAGGTGGGAGGGGAGGGATTAAGAGAGGGAAGGTGGGAGGGAAGGTTGATGGGAGGGAGGTGAGAGGGAAGGTAGGGTAAGTGAGAGGTATTGGGATGGTGGGGTGGAGGGATTAAGAGAGGGATAGTGGGAGGGAAGGGAGGATGGGTGGGAGGGAAGGTTGATGGGAGGGAGGCGAGAGGGAAGGTAGGGTAAGTGGGAGGTATTGGGATGGTGGGGTGGGAGCGATTAAGAGAGGGATAGTGGGAGGGAAGGGAGGGTGGGTGGGAGGGAAGGTAGGGTGGGTGGGAGGGAAGGGAGGGTGGAAGGGAGGGAAGGGAGAGTGGGTGGGAGGGAGGTGAGAGGGAAGGTAGGGTAAGTGGGAGGTATTGGGATGGTGGGGTGGGAGGGATTAAGAGAGGGATGGTGGGAGGAGGGAAACTTAACATAAACCTAGTATCAAACATAAATGTCACCTAGTATCAAACATAACAAACAATCTAGTGTACTTAAAGATAACACAATTATATATCTTCTGCGGTTCTTCCACAACACACTCCATTACGTGTTATTAAGGGGAGGTATTTAGTTTGTTCCCTAGACCTCCATCAACCTTAAAATTACACCCCCTCGAATCCCTTTCAAGATAAATGTTTACATTTTTCGGTAGAAAAATGTCCCGGCCGAAGGCCGGTTCCTCTTAAATTACAGGCTCGCTATCGCTCGCCAGGATAAAATAGACACCTGAATTGCAGGAAAGGTCTTAATATGGGGTGAAAGTTCTTAAAATCGCTAAACTAATGGGGCAAACGTTTTATAATATCAAAAGCAATGGGGCTCAACATGAGGGAGAAAGGGGTCAAGAAAAAAATCCCTCAAGTGGAGATCTCCCCTTAACTGGAACAATCACATTATATTGAAATTTATCAAAATGGTACCGACGACCGCTGGGACACGTAACAACATATATAATTCTTCATATGAGTGTAATGAACCACAGGGAACGATGTCTTACCTCGAGACACACGGAAGGTAGGGTAGGGTCGAGTTCATCATGTCTGTTCACTCCTACTACCTCTCCCTACCTGACGATGGAGGACTCAATGTTCTTCTCTCACAACTAAAGACATCTTCTATTCCTCCTAGTCTTCACAAACACGCGCGCACGCGCACAAAACCACGATTAAATAACAGTAAACGAAGATCCGGGCGAGAGGTGACGGTGGCCGAGTGAGTTGTGAAGGGTGGAGGGAGGGAGAGATGAGGGAGTGAGGGATGCCAACATAACTGGTAATATTATCTCATCACTAACTCCATACCTGCACTTCAATATTATTAGGCAACAATTTTAACTAAAGATTATATTAATAAGATAGGCTATACTGTATATACTTTGGACATGTTACGTGACTGTGCTATAGCGTACTTGAGAATCATGCACTCGGCTTAAGAGGAGTGAATTACGAGAATGTTGGTAACCCTGTGAATCAGCTGGACGTGCTCAGAGCAACAACCCACCCTATGTTACTATCTAATCGTTTAAGGGCAGGTTTTTCGTTAGTTCGCTAGACTTCCATCAAGCTTAACATTACAGCCCCTAGACCCCTTTTCAAAATAAATTTGTACATTTTTCGATAGAAAAATGTCCCGGCCGAAGGCCGGTTCCTCTTAAATTACAGGCTCGCTATCGCTCACCAGGAAAAAATCGACACCTAAATGGTACGAAGTCTTAAAATTGACAGAAATGGGGCGAAAGTTCTAAGAATCGCCAAACTAATGGGGCGAACGTCTTATAATATCAAAAGCAATGGGGCTAACCATGAGGGAGAAAGGGGTCAAGAAAAATATCCCTCAAGTGGAAATCTCCCCTTAAAGGCTGAATTAAAGGTCATGGAATCAGTGTTTTAACCAGCAGAGGACCTATTACACATACATAAACAACTGCTATCATATTGAAACGCTTCATTTTATAATTAAAGTTAGTGTGGGATAATATACCAAATATGTAACACAGCACCTGCGTCCTAGCCGGATGCGTGATTTCGATTTCATCTACATTTGACACTGTTCACAATACTTCGATATTAAGTTTGATATACTCAGCACGATGAACTATTTGTATAATAATTGAACGTTGGATAACGAAACAGTGATAGTTGGGAGGAGTAGGATTGGATTAGAGAAAACGAAGTACCCGTAAAAGCTGATGGATATACTAAGAAAAATGGCATTTACAATATTTCCCATCTTGTTAGTGCGACTGTATATTATATGTGTGTGTGTTTGTTTGTAGGATTAAAACAAAAAATAATGGGAATGACAATAGCCTCTGAAATCCCATTTTAACCAACTGGCTAACTCTCTCTCTCTCTAAAGCAGAACCCAAAACGGCTTCAGTAAATTACATCCATGCTCAAACTAGGAGCAAAATCTCTCTCTCTCTCTCTCTCTCTCTCTCTCTCTCTCTCTCTCTCTCTCTCTCTCTCTCTCTCTCTCTCTCTCTCTCTCTCTCATATACCACAACGGCCGATAAAGTTCCCAATTCCACTCCACTGATCAATGATTAGTCCCATAAACTGCCATTCGTTCGCACCTGCACAACTCCGAATGCAATGGAGCTAAGTATAATTCTAACTAAACATATGAACCGGTGAAATATTCGGGGTTATGCCATGCTGTGTTTATGGTACTGGTGTTGTTGTTGTTGGTGGAGGTGGTGGTGGTGGTGATGGAGGAGTGGTGGAGGTTGTGGTAATGGTAGTGGTGGTGATGGTGGAGGTTGTGGTGGTGGCATTGATAGTCATGGGGTGGTGTAGATGGAGGAAGGGAGGTGTAGGTGGTAATTATGGTGTTATGGGGGAGGGGTGCAGTGGTAGTGGTGGTGGCGATGGGGGAAGGGAGGTGTAGGTGGTAATGATGGTGTTATGGGGATGTGTAGTGGTGGTAATGGTGGTGGTGATGGCATTGATAGTCATGGGGTGGTATTGATGGAGAGAGGGTGTAGGTGGTGGTGGTGGTGGTGGTGGTGGTGAAGGTGGTGGTGGTAGCACTGATTGTGACGGGGTGGTATTGATGAAAGGAGGGATGTGTCGGTGGCAATGATGGCCCGGAATATATCCATTCAAGTTGATACTCAGATCAAAATAGCTAACAACTCATCACCACAAACTCATATCACCTTTCATCATAATTCATAATGTATTAATCACTTTGCAAGCCTTCAACGTGCAGGTGATTTAATACATGCATGAATATATTATTATGTTCTCTCCACTAACCAAATTTACTCCTAAACTTTATTGTATATCTAAATTTGAATAACAATAACGCCAGATCCTACAGTATATGATCTCTCAATCCACATATAAATTCATATTATCACCAACCAACCAATTCACCTAGAAATCAACCTAATTATGAAATCAATGAAACAACCAATTCACTTAGAAATCAACCTAATTATGAAATCAATGAAACAACCAATTCACTTAGAAATCAACCTAATTATGAAATCAATGAAACAACCAATTCACTTAGAAATCAACCTAATTATGAAATCAATGAAACTAACGAATACTTTTGGTACTCCAAGGATTCAAACCTAGGATAGTCAAATCGAAATTCCGTGCACTAACCATTATGCTACCACTACAGTTAAGGGGAGATATCTACTGGAGGGATTTTTTTCTTGACTCCTTTCTCCCTCATGTTTAGCCCCATTGTTTTCCTAATGTTAAGACGTTCGCCCCATTATTTTAACGAGTTTAAGAACTTTCAACCCATTTCTGTCAATTTTAAGACCTTTCGTGCCATTTAGGTGTCGATTTTATCCTGGCGAGCGATAGCGAGCCTGTAATTTAAGAGGAACCGGCTTTCAGCCGGGACATTTTCTACCGAAAAATGTACAAATTTATCTTGAAAGGGGCTCAAGGGGGTGTAATCTTAAGCTTGAAGGATATCTACGGACCAAACTAAAAACTTCCCCTTAATGTAATGAACCAATGCTAATCCCATATATGATGCGAGTCCACATAAATACACATTCATATACATACATACATATATACTTCCACACACCCTTCCTAATCTGAATAAAAATCTAACAGTAGCCAGAAAACAGTAGAGAAAAGCGTACCCGGATATTGAAAGGGTTAATAACAAAATAAAGGACAATCATCGAGTTCCAATACGCAGCGTAAACACAGAAAACAAAATACGCATTATTATTAACAACTAAAATACTCCTAAATACCTATAGCGAAAAGGGAAAGTTTATTCAGAAAAAAGCGCGGGTGCATTTTACCGCCGAGGTGAAAATATTCATCTCCACATTAAATAATTCATGAAAGTTGCCGAGCTTTTCATAATGTGGTGTGGGTTTCCGAAAATGTTTAATGAATTTGACGTGTATGTTCCTCCATAGCCATTATTAATAGAACTTTATCCTCCATTATTATTATTATTATTACTATTATTATTATTATTACTATTATTATTCTAATGATTATGACTATTATTGGTTTACTGATTATAAATATTATGTTATATACCGGTAATGATTATTATTAATATTATTTATTATTTATATATTGTGTAATTGTGTGTGTACGGTACCGGTATTTAAGTGACACACCAGGGATTTGGATGTGTAGACACTTGGATGCTTTAATTGTATTGAATTGAATGTGAAAGGTTCATGGTCAACCGATTTCACGATATAAATAATCTGTGTAATGTTAATGGTCAAGGAATTATAGGAACAAGAAACAATACATATCTTTGTGTATTAATCTATATTTTTGGTTTATATGAAAAATGTATGTACCACAATACCAAACAAAGAACACTCTATTGGATGTGAGAGAGAGAGAGAGAGAGAGAGAGAGAGAGAGAGAGAGAGAGAGAGAGAGAGAGAGAGAGAGAGAGAGAGAGAGAGAGCGAGAGCGAGAGCGAGAGAGAGAGAGAGAGAGAGAGAGCGAGAGCGAGAGCGAGAGAGAGAGAGAGAGAACACAAAATCCTTCCTCCAAGCTTTTCCATATTTTTACCATATTTCTTTGAACTCGATTCCCGACACTTTTGTTTCCGTGTTGGCTGCACATTTTTGCCCTCCATAAATCAACTGCTCATTTGATCCTTAATTAGGTCATCTCATTAGCATCATGCTGTGTGTTAAGGGGAGGTTTCTAGTGTGTTCCCTATACCTCCATCACACGTAAAATTACACCCCATAGACCTCCTTTCAAGATAAATTTGTACATTTTTCGGTAGAAAAATGTCCTGGCCGAAGGCCAGTTCCTCTTACATTACAGGCTCGCTATCGCTCGCCAGGAAAATATCGACACCTAAATGGTACGAAAGGTCTTAAAATTGACAGAAATGGAGTGAAAGTTCTTCAAATCGCCAAATTAATGGGGCGAACGTCTTAAAATTCCAAAAGCAATGCGGCTAAACACGAGGGAGAAAGGGGTTAAGAAAAAAGTCTCT
>CM064525.1:2861222-2903166 GCA_032716605.1 Paralithodes platypus | reverse complement strand
ATCCCACACAGATAACACCCTAGAGACTGAGTGAGTGAGTGAGTGTGAATGTGTTTGTACAAAGACGGCGCTCCAGGGAAATATAGCAAGTATGACAGACACATTAAACACCTGGTCGGGTTTGAGAAGTCGAGAAGAACCAAGCTATAGTCTATTCGCTGTAAGGGGAGTGACCTGCTTTTGGTTATTTCTGTCCTTTTCTCTCTTTCTCTGGCTTGTATCCATTCGGCCCCATTCAGCCAACTATTTTAAGACTTTTATCCCTATCTAGGTGTCGATTTCTTCCTGGCGAGCGATAGCGACCCAGCATTATATGAAGAAATCCGGCTTCGCCAGAGACATTTTTCTATCGAAAAATGTACAAATTTAGCCTGCTGTCAAACAAAAATAACAAATATGCTGGCTCGCTACCGCTCACCAGGAAAAAATTGACACCTGGATGGGGATAACGTCTTAAAACAGTAGGCTGAATGGGGCCACATGGATACAAGCCAGAGAAAGATAGAAAAGGACAGAACAAAAACAGGTCACCCCCCGAGAAATCCTGACCTCGAACCTCTGTACCTCAAGAACGACTAGAGTAACCGAGCTAATATTTCTACCATTTGGGAAGAGTCAGTCAGGGAATAGATGTGGAAATTGACCAGCCAATTTGCTCTAGCCTTGTTTGAGTTACAGAGGATAGAGGTAATCATTGTTCGCCTACTTACAGCGAATAGACAATAGGAATAGTGTTGTGTGTGTTGGAAACCTTAGAATAGGTATGAGATATATGTGTTGAGATATATGTGTTGATATATATATAGGTATATATGTTGGAGAGGGCGGGGGGGGGGAATATATGCACTTTAAGGGGGGTGACCTGTTTTTGTTCTGTCCTTTTCTATCTTTCTCTGGCTTGTATCCATTTGGCCCCATTCAGCCTACTGTTTTAAGACGTTTATCCCCATCCAGGTGTCAATTTCTTACTGGTGAGCGGTAGCGAGATAGCATATTTTTTATTTTTGTTAGACAGCAGGATAAATTTGTACATTTTTCGATAGAAAATTTCTCCGGCGAAGCCGGATTTCTTCATATAATGCTGGCTCGCTATCGCTCGCCAGGAAGAAATCGACACCTAGATGGGGATAAACGTCTTAAAATAGTTGGCTGAATGGGGTCGAATGGATACAAGCCAGAGAAAGAGAGACAAGGACAGAAATAACAAAAAGCAGGTCACCCCCCTTAACACATCAAGGGTCTAAAAATAGCAAGCCAAAAGATATATCATATTATTGGGGTTAACCCCTTCTGTACCGGTGATGCACTTTTCAGTCTATTCTGGCAACTAGTAGGCGATTTTGTACAGCTTAGGAAGGACGTCTACTCATTCAAAGGCCACATAATATCTCAATGAATTCTTTTAGGTACCATAGATCCTTCCTAAGCTTCATAAAATCGTCTAAATGTAGCTGTAATGAAATAAATAAGAGGTCGCCGCTACACTCAACTATGGGGGAGGCACTCGCTACAGGCAGTTCTGCTTTTTGTCTCCCTCACTCACATAGGTAAACAAAAACAAATATATATATATATAATATCGCTTCTAATTATTCGTCGAAAAAAAAAATCGGGTACGATGTATTTTAAAATAGGGGATTAATAATTCATGCAAATAATTCATGCAATCAATTATTCATTCACTGTTATGGTGATTTGCAATGGTCAATACTGAAATATTGTTGAGCAAACCATGGACACTAATGTGGTATTGGTGGTGGTGGTGGTGGTGACGTGTTCCAATTACATATTTTATCTTTTAGTCTACTGTATAATTCATGTTCCTTTGGACCGAACGTCTTATAATCTGAACACTAATGGGGCTAAGCATGGGGGAGAAGGGGGTTCAGACAAAGCGACTACCCCCCCTCCCCCCGTAATCACATTTTTAGTTAGAAAAATGTCCGAGCCGAAGAATATGATGGCCACTCTCCGTTACACCAGGATCTCTATTGGGCAGCAACAAGGCCATTCCCATTCCACAATCCCGTTGGCCATCAAGTATGGGTTCGAGGTCGGCCATCGTGAATTTTTGCAGACTAAATAGCTCGTAAGCCCATTAGTCAGATTCTCTCTCTCTCTCTCTCTCTCTCTCTCTCTCTCTCTCTCTCTCTCTCTCTCTCTCTCTCTCTCTCTCTCTCTCTCTCTCTCGTATATTTTGAATATGGAAATATTCATACAGTGCTATTTAATCAGGGAACAATGAGCTTATTTTGTTGGCGTTTCGGTGGGCTGTGTGGTAATGCACTGATACTAGGTACAGTACAAATTCCATCCCAATAATATCTTCCCATTGATACATCGGGATTCGAACCCGGGACCATTGGAATACCAGTCCAGTGGCATGACCACTCCACCACACCTCCCCTATATACAGTATATATATATATATATATATATATATATATATATATATATATATATATTGGTGGAAGGGAAAACTAGGAGAGAAAAAGGGGGTAACCGCTTCACGCATGCGCACTGGATGCGGGATGGTGGTCGATAGGTGGGGTCGAAGCTGATTGGCTGCGTGTCGAGGGCCGTGGCCTAAGTTGTGTGGCGCCTGCAGAAGACGAAGCTGAAGGAGGTAGCGCGTGGGGCTGCGTCAAGGGCACCGGGGGGCGAGGAGGGGTGTTAGGTCCTGTAGGGTAGTGCCTTTTGGCAGAAGGAAGGATCTGAAGGTCCAGAGTTTGGTTGTTGATGTTGGGATGTAAGGCTTGGATATATAAAGCTTCGAGAATAGGTAATCTCCTAGGGTCACTTTCTTTATCGAGTATGGTGGTGTGTTTCTCTAACTCGTTGCGTGTGAGGTGAGGGTGGTTAGGGGTGAGATAGTGGTCTTTGATGGCTCCAGCCTGAAGGTGAAGAGTTAACCGACGTGAAAGACGAGTCTGCGTCATACCAATATAGGAATGAGGTCCACAGTCCTCATAATTACAGGTATGTTGGTAAATGACGTGATCGTCGGTCATCGGGCTCTTTATCTTGGTGGAGGCTGGTTTGTTGCGGAGAACGAGGTTGGAGGTCTTGGGGGATTTGTAATAAATTATTAATTTGATTTTGTTTTCCGGGTTGGTTGGGTGGACATGCTTGGAGATTATTTCTTTTAAGACGGCCTCGTCATTTTTGTGTTCAGAGGACATGTAATTGCGGTAGAAGATCTTAATTTCATTGGGGGGGTCAATGTTGGGAGGGCTTTGGGTGTACCATTTTTCAAGATGGTGGTTGATGGTGCTGGAGATGTCGGAGTTGGAGTATCCGTTATTTACTAAAACTTGGGATAGTCTTTCTAGTTCCTGGTGGGTGTCGGCCCAGGTAGAGCAGTGCGTGAGGGCTCTCCTAACATAGGCGGAGATGGAGGATAGAAGATAACGGCGGGGGCATTCACTATCACCGTTGAGGCATTGTCCTGTGTTAGTTGGTTTAATGTAGACGGTGGTTTTGAACCCAAGGTCGTTCAGAGCTACGAGGATGTCGAGGAAGGGGAGTTGTCCATTGTTAGATTTTTCAAAGGTATATATATATATATATATATATACACTGTACATATATTTTACTACAATATTATTGTTATATTTATTTATAATATTCAACTATATTACTTATATGTATTCTGGAATGACACGGGTATATGCTTATATCATAGCTTCCGGCAAGAGACTGCTCATTATTATATATCATTAAAGATATACCGGAATTATAAAGGATCAATTATAATATTTCAAAAAGTCTGGTAATTCCACTTCAGCTCCCGTGTCAACATCATCCCACTGCTGAACCTGAAGTGGCCAATTACGTGACCAAAACACCCAATATATTTCTCACTGGATTCAAAACAGTGATGACCGAGTGTGTGTTGGCCTTATCCAGACACATAATATATGTGTGTTATGTAATCCTAGCCCGTACTAGACTGTACAAAACGAGACGGTTCACCCCTTGCTAATTATGTGATATTAATTAATATTACTTGATATTTACAGCAACCCTAATGAAGTGCTTCATACCATCTGATTCCATAAATGGGGGGGGGGTAATGTGATTGTGTGTTTATATATATACAGTATATATATATATATATATTATATATATATATATATATATTATATATATATATATATATATATTATATATATACATTATATGTATATATATATATATATATATATATATATATATATATATATATATATATACGGTGTTCCAGGAGGAAAGGGCACAACTTTGGCAAATTATAAAACAAGGTATTCTAAGCTTAAGGGGAGGTTTCTAGTTAGTTCCCTAGACCTCCATCACACTTAAAATTACACCCTCTAGGCCCCCTTTCAAGATAAATGTGTACATTTTTCGGTAGAAAAATGTCCCAGCCGAAGGCCTGTTCCTCTTAAATTACAGGCTCGCTATCGCTCGCCAGGAAAACATAGACACCTAAATTGCATGAAAGGTCTTAAAATTGACAGAAATGGGGTGAAAGTTCTTAATTATGGTGCGAATGTCTTAAAATATCAAAAGCAAGGGGGCTAAACATGAGGGAGAAAGGGGTCCAGAAAAAAAGCCCTCAAGTGGATATCTCCCCTAAAAACGTGTTTTAATGTGAAATATAATCTAATTCTCAATCATTAAAAAGATGTTGAAGGTTATAAGTATATAGTCTCTCTCTCTCTCGCTCTCGCTCTCGCTCTCTCTCTCTCTCTCTCTCTCTCTCTCTCTCTCTCTCATATCATCTCTCTCAAACACAGCTTTCTCCTCATGACGCCAGTGTTGATTCGCACACACATCGCTAAGGACAGGAGGCTCCTGTGTGTTTGGCTAAGAGTCATACACATACATACACATATACACACACACATTGACAGATACACATACACACAACACATATACACACACACACATACACAGATTCACAACACATATACACACACACACATACACAGATACACAACACATACACACACACATATACACACACATGTACACACATCACATATATACACACACACACACACACACACACACACACACACATACACACACTCATGCTTGATATACCGGGTAATTACCAAAATATATGTTAGAGTGTTAGTTGGCAATTATAAGACATTTCACCCCATTTAGAAAAAAAAAATCCCTGGTGAACGATAGCGAGCCTGCATATTCGGAGAAATTGGCCTTCCGCCGGGCCAATTTTCTGCCGTCAAAAATAGCCGGGGAAGGGGTCTTGGATGGCTTTTAATATTAAGATTATTATTATTATTTGTTCAGGTTAAGGGGAGATTTCCACTTGAGGGATTTTTTTTCTTGGCTCTGTTCTCCCTCATGTTTAGCCCCATTGATTTTCTAATTTTAAGACGTTCGCCCCATTATTTTGACGATTTTAAGAACTTTCGACCCATTTCTGTCAATTTTAAGACCTTTCGTGCCATTTAGGTGTCGATTTTATCCTGGCGAGCGATAGCGAGCCTGTAATTTAAGAGGAACCGGCTTTCAGCCGGGACATTTTTCTACCGAAAAAGTACAAATTTATCTTGAAAGGGGCTCAAGGGGGTGTAATCTTAAGCTTGATGGATAGCTAGAGACCAAACTAAAAACCTCTCCTTAAATGTGAGTTCGGTGAGGCATCTCATAGCTTGAAGGAGGTGTGCAGGGAAACCTAATATATACAATAGCAATTGCTCAAAAATGGCAAAGAGAAATATATAGGCTATATAAAATGTATTCCAAATGTTCAAAATCTCAATCGGTATAGAGATAGTCTATAAGGTGTTGACAATGATATTTGTGTCCCATGTACAGTCGCGCTAATAAGTGATGTCTCGGCACCAAGAATGTTTTGATCAATAATTGGTATCAGCAATATCTAAGCTTCATTTCTTCATATCGAGTGAAATAGACAAACATGTTCCTACACTTACCCACCCTATTCAACATCTGACAGACATTAATACAGCACAGAGCGATCCAAACGTAATGACAGCTGGGACATGACTTATTAGCGCGACCGTACTTCCCCATAAGGCTTGCCAACCCACATTCACCTTAATGTGTGTATTTTATTATGATTTTATATTTATTTATATTTATATTTATATTTATTTATTATTTATTTTATTTATTATATTTATTTATATTTATGATATTATGATGCTATATGTTACAAAATATATTTGAAACATGCAAGCTCATAATGGACTTGTTGGAAAACATTTGACACGGAAGAGTCCAATACAGTGGTGGGGGTGGTGGGAGAGAGAGAGAGAGAGAGAGAGAGAGAGAGTTACGAAACTTAGATAAACACCCCCTTCAAGATAAATTTGTAAATTTTTCGGTAGAAAAATTTCCCGGCCGAAGGCCGGTTCCTCTTAAATATGTAGGCTTGCTATCGCTCGCCAGGAAAAAATCAACACCTAAATGGCTTGAAAGGTCTTAAAATTGACAGAAATCGGGCGAACGTTCCTAAAATCGCCAAATTAATGGGGTGAACATCTTAAAAACTCAAAAGCAATGGGGCTAAACATGAGAGAGAAAGAGGTAAAGAAAAAAATCCCTCAAGTGGAAATCTCCCCTTAAATAAGATAGTCCCTTTTGATTCCTACAGATCCTTCCTTAGCTTTATTTGTCCTAGGTGTATGAAGGAGACAAAAGGCAGGTTGTCTATAACGAGTGTCTCCCCCAAAAACCAAAAGAGTGACAGAGCCAAACACACAAAGTTTGAATCAGTCTTAAGTCATAGGATGAAGGAAAGATTGATTGAGGGAGAGAGTTACAGTTGCTGGGATGATGTGGAAAACTAGTTGCATAGTGTAAGGTAGGGTCGTCAACATATGAGTGGATAGGACTGGTATCCTCAGTGTTTTGGAGGACAAGCAGCCTAGAAGGGTCACTATACCTGTTGTTGCTTGATTTCCTTTGTACTCCTTTGTACTGGATTAGGAAGGGTGTATGGAAGACAGATGGTTAAGGGGAGGTATTTAGTTTATTCCCTAAACCTCCATCAAGCTTAAAATTAAACCCCCTTGACCCCTTTTCAAGATAAATTTGTACATTTTTCGGTAGAAAAATGTCCCGGCCAAAGGCCGGTTCCTTTTAAATTACAGGCTCGCTATCGCTCGCCAGGAAAAAATCGACACCTAAATGGTACGAAAGGTCTTAAAATTGACAGAAATCGGGCGAACGTTCCTAAAATCGCCAAACTAATGGGGCGAACATCTTAAAAACTCAAAAGCAATGGGGCTAAACATGAGTGCATAGTACTGGAGGTACAGTGGAGACGATAATTGATACATATGAGAGAGAGAATTGGAGACAGGACATAACCCTGAGGAACACCGGAGTTGAAAGGAGGAGGAAGTGAACAACACAGGAAATTAGATATAAAGGCACAGACGGAGGGAGAGAAACCGAAGGAGGGTAGTTTAGAATTGAGAGATATGTGCCAGACTCTATCCAAGGCCTTCCGTGTGTGTGTCTAGCGCAATAGAAAAGGTCTCACCGAAGTACCGAAAGGAGGATGACCAAGAGTTAGTAAGATATGAAAGAAGATTACCCAGTAGAGCGATCCTTAAGGGGAGGTTTTTAGTTTGGTCTCTAGATATCCATCAAGCTTAAGATTACACCCCCTTGAGCCCCTTTCAAGATCAATTTGTACATTTTTCGGTAGAAAAATGTCCCGGCTAAAAGCCGGTTCCTCTTAAATTACAGGCTCGCTATCGCTCGCCAGGATAAAATCGACACCTAAATTGCACGTAAGGTCTTAAAATTGACAGAAATGGGTTGAAAGTTCTTAAAATCATCAAAATAATGGGGCGAACGTCTTAAAATTAGACAAGCAATGGGGCTAAACATGAGGGAGAAAGGAGTCAAGAAAAAAATCCCTCAAGTGGAATTCTCCCCTAAGGAAGCCATACTGGTGATCTGAGAGTAGATTATGAGAAGAGAAATTATTAAGAAATTTTGAAGTAAGATTAGCAAGAGTGTATGTATGTGTGTATGTGGGTATGTAGGTATGTGGGTATATGTGTGTATGTGGGTGTATATATATGTGGGTATATATGTGTGTATGTGGGTGTGTGGGTATGTATGAATGTGTGTATGTGGGTGTATATATATGTGGGTATATATGTGTGTATGTGGGTGTGTGGGTATGTATGAATGTGTGTATGTGGGTGTATATATATGTGGGTATGTGTGTTTGTGGGTATATATATATATGTGTGTGTATGTGGGTATGTGTGTATGTGGGTATATATATGTGCATGTGTGTGTATAATATACAGTAGCCTATATGTGTATGGATGTATGTGTATATATATATATTGTTTCTATGTGAATGAGGGAGACAAAAGGCAGAACTGCCTGTATCGAGTGCCTCTCCCAGAGTTGAAAGAGTGACAGGGCCAAAATCAAGGGACGTTTGATATGCATGTGTATATATGTGTGTGAGTGTCTGACTGTGTGTGTGTGCGTGTGTGGGTCTGAGTAATTATCTAGTGGTGGGAACAGATACCCAGCGGGCACATCAAGGTGGTACCCACTACCCACAGAATGGCCCATATCCTGCTATAGTGAATTAAGGGGAGGCAGCCCGTTTTTCTGGACCCCCTTCTCCCTAATGTTCAGCCCCACTAGTTTTGAGATTATAAGACGTTCGGCCCATTAGTTTGGCGATTTTAACACCTTTCACCCCATTTCGTTGTCAATTTTAAGACCTTTCGTTGTCTATTTTAACACCTTTCGCCCCCTTTCGTTGTCAATTTTAAGACCTTTCGTGCCATTTAGGTGTCGATTTTTTCCTGGCGAGCGATAGTGAGCCTGCAATTTCAAAAGGAACCGGCCTTTGGCCGGGAAATGTTTCTACCGAAAAATGTACAAATTTATCTTCTTGAAGTGGGGTCTAGGGAGTGTTTTTCTAAGCTTGATGGAGGTCTAGGGAGGAAACTAAAAAAATGTATGAATAAATGAATTAATAGAGCAAACAAACGGCCAGTCTCCCCTTAAGGGCCCCACATTCCGCCTATGGGACTCCCTACACACAACGACCGACAAACACACACACACAGAGCATCACGCACTTATACAGTATACAGTATACATTTAAGGGGAGGTATTTAGTTTGTTCCCTAGACCTCCATCAAGCTTAAAATTACACCCCCTTGAGTCCCTTTCAAGATAAATTTGTACATTTTTCGGTAGAAAAATTTCCCGGCCGAAGGCCGGTTCCTCTTAAATTACAGGCTCGCTATCGCTCGCCAGGATAAAATCGACACCTGAATGACACGAAAGGTCTTAATATGGGGTGAAGGTTCTTAAAATCGCTAAACTAATGGGGCAAACATTTTATAATATCAAAAGCAATGGGGCTAAACATGAGGGAGAAAGGGGTCAAGAAAAAAATCCCTCAAGTGGAGACCTCCCCTTAAATACAAAAGGAAAATAAATTCATAAATAGATCAATGTATAACTAAATCAATGTATAACTAAATCAATGTATAACTAAATCAATGTATGACTAAGTCAATGTATAACTAAATCAATGTATAACTAAATCAATGTATAACTAAATCAATGTATAACTAAATCAATGTATAACTAAATCAATGTATAACTAAATCAATGTATAACTAAATCAATGTATAACTAAATCAATGTATATACACTAGATAGATCAACAACAACAACAACACACACTATATACATTTAAGGGGGAGATTTCCACTTGAGGGACTTTTTTTTTTTTTTTTTACCCCCTTTCTCCCTCATGTCTAGCCCCATTGCTTTTGAGATTTTAAGACGTTTGCCCCATTAGTTTGGTGATTTTAAGAATTTCCGCCCCATTCTGTCAAATTTAAGACCTTTCGTGCCATTTAGGTGTCGATTTTATCCTGGCGTGCGATAGCGAGCCTGTAATTTAAGAGTAACCGGCCTTTGGCCGGGAAATTTTTCTACCGAAAAATGTACAAATTGAAAGGGGGTCAAGGGGGTGACATTTTAAGATTGCTGAAGGAGTAGGAAACAAACTAAAGACCTCCCCTTAATTACATAAAAAGGAAAACCAATTCGTAAATATATAAATTTATAAGTAACTAAATGTATAACTAAATAAATCAACAACAACACACTATACATTTAATAGATCAACAACACACACTATACATTTAATAGATCAACAACAACACACTATACATTTAATAGATCAACAACACACACTATACATTTAATAGATCAACAACAACACACTATACATTTAATAGATCAACAACAACACACTATACATTTAATAGATCAACAACACACACTATACATTAATAGATCAACAACTACACACACTATACATTTAATAGATCAACAACACACTATACATTTAATAGATCAACAACACACACTATACATTAATAGATCAACAACAACACACACTATACATTTAATAGATCAACAACACACACTATACATTAATAGATCAACAACACACACTATACATTAATAGATCAACAACAACACACTATACATTTAATAGATCAACAACAACACACACTACATTAATAGATCAACAACACACACTATACATTAATAGATCAACAACAACACACTATACATTTAATAGATCAACAACACACACTATACATTAATAGATCAACAACACACACTATACATTTAATTAATTAAAGACATCAAACGGAAACCCAAATCATAAATCAATAAATACGGTGGATAAATATGAATGAAATAGAAAATAGGAATAAAAATTGAAAAAATTAGGATCGAGCCTGAGCATATAGATAGATAGATAGATAGATAGATAGATAGATAGATAGATAAGTAACTAAATATATAACTAGATAAGATAGATAGATAGATATATAAGTAACTCAATATATAACTAGATAAGATAGATAGATAGATAAATGTATAAGTAACTAAATATATATCTAGATAAGATAGATAGATGGATAAATAAATGTATAAGTAACTATATATATAACTAGATAAGATAGATAGATAGATAGATAAATGTATAAGTAACTATATATATAACTAGATGAGATAGATAGATAGATAGATAAATGTATAAGTAACTAAATATATAACTAGATAAGATAGATAGATAGATAAATGTATAAGTAACTAAATATATACCTAGATAAGATAGATAGATAAATGTATAATTAAATACATATATAACTAGATAAGATAGATAGATATATAAGTAACTAAATAGATAGATAGATAGATATATAAGTAACTAAATACATAGATAGATAGATAGATAGATAGATAGATAGATATATATATAAGTAACTAAATATATAACTAGACAAGATAGATAAGATAGATAGATAAGTAACTCAACATAAACTAGACAGATCAACAACACACACACTACACATTTACAGACCAACAAAGAAAAACCAAATCATACAGAATATAAATACATAAATAGATAAATACAGAAATAAACACCCGACCCCTTCCCATGACAAAGCGGTATTTAATTAAGGGGAGGCTGACCGTTTGTTTGGTCTATTAATTAATTTATTCATGTATTTTTTTGTTTTAGTTTCCTCCCTAGACCTCCATCAAGCTTAGAAAAACACCCCCTAGACCCCCCTTCAAGAAAAATGTGTACATTTTTCGGTAGAATAATGTCCCGGCCGAAGGCCGGTTTCTCTTAAAATTGCAGGCTCGCTATCGCTCGCCAGGAAATAATCGACACCTAAATGGCACGAAAGGTCTTAAAATTGACAACGAAATGGGGTGAAAGGTGTTAAAATCACCAAACTAATAATCTCAAAACTAGTGGGGCTAAACATTTGGGAGAAGGGGGTCCCGAAAAACGGTCTACCTCCCCTGAAAAGGACCCGCCAGGTATAAAGGCCTCGTCTCTGTACCGGTGTGGGACGGTCACTAGGGACTGGTGGTAGGTAAGCTATAATTATGGTGGTGACAGTCAGGTGGGTGGGTGGTCAGCAACGGAAGCACCTCAAAATAGCCGCACTCCTATCTAGAAGGCCACATTAAGGGGAGGTTTTTAGTTTGGTCCCTAGATATCCTTCAAGCTTAAGATTACACCCCCTTGAGCCCATTTCAAGATAAATTTGTATATTTTTCGGTAGAAGAATGTCCCGGCTGAAAGCCGGTTCCTCTTAAATTACAGGCTCGCTATCGCTCGCCAGGATAAAATCGACACCTAAATGGCACGAAAGGTCTTAAAATTGACAGAAATGGGTTGAAAGTTCTTAAAATCGTCAAAATAATGGGGCAAACGTCTTAAAATTAGAAAAACAATGGGGCTAAACATGGGGGAGAAAGGCGTCCAGAAAATAAATCCCTCAAGTGGAAATCTCCCCTTAAACGTTTGTATTCAGTTTAGGAAGGAATGTTGGGAGTCAAGAGAGAGAGAGAGAGAGAGATGATTGAGATCGGTTTTTTCCCCTTTTACTGATATAGAGGACCTGTCAAAACTGCATAATATCGTCTAATACTAGCCAGAATAAACTGTTAACCCTTTCAGACTCATATGACGCAGAGGTTACCAGATTAGCAATAAGAAATAGAGTTCTCTCACTCTTATAATTACGTCTCCAAAATTAGTTTTCTGCCCACAGCTAACTCAAAGACAACTGCAGAGGTTGAAGTAACTAAACTAAAGGTTTCTAAATACCCCTGATGGTAACAAAGGCTTTAAAGTATCCCCAATAGGCTCAACACAGCTAACTCAAAGACAACTGCAGAGGTTGAAGTAACTAAACTAAAGGTTTCTAAATACCCCTGATGGTAACAAAGGCTTTAAAGTATCCCCAATAGGCTCAACACAGCTAACTCACAGACAACTGCAGAGGTTGAAGTAACTAAACTAAAGGTTTCTAAATACCCTTGATGGTAACAAAGGCTATAAAGTATCCCCAATAGGCTCAAAATTGCGTCATATGTCGGAGAGGGTTAACATCCACCAAAGGGTTAGGTATTCATATGTGTCCATTGTTCCACTCTAGATGTTCCCGGTTTTATATATTAACAATCAAAATCTCGAAAATTGCTGATGTATTTACAATCGTTTATATCTCACAAACAATGTAGTAACTGGTTTTAAGGGGAGATTTCCACCTGGAGGATTTTTTTCTGGACCCCTTTCTCCCTCATGTTTAGCCCCATTGTCGTTTAGATCTTAAAACGTTCGCCCCATTAGTTTGGCGATTTTAAGAACCCTCGCCCCATTTCTGTCAATTTTAAGACCATTCGTGACATTTAGGTGTCGATTTTTTCCTGGCAAGCGATAGCGAGCCTGTAATTTAAGGGGAATTAGCCTTCGGCCGGGACATTTTTCTACCGAAAAATGTACAAATTTATCTTGAAAGGGGGTCTAAGGGGAGTAATTTTAAGTTTGATGGAAGTCTAGGGAATCAACTAAAAACCTCCCCTTAAACGTATCTGTTACGAACCTTCATCCTCCTCCTCCCGTCCCTCCTTTCCTCCTCCCTTCCCCCCCCCCCCCCCCCCTTCTACCCTTCCTTTCACGTCTTCGAATTTTTTTCCTCACTGTTTTGCCTTGGTCGCTTTTCTTCATTACTGGAATTAAAGTCGGTTAAACTGATCATATTTTTCCTCCATCAAATAACTTTTCAATTTCACTGGCATTCAGAATATATCATTATGGACAGTTCACTCGACCAAAACACAGGATTTACACTAACGCTCTAAACATTCTGGAAGTGGGTCGAAATCTTATGATAATACCTCACAGACGTAAGTTTCACCCGATTCATTCCGTTCACACTAGATTATTTACAGCTCACCAGTGTAAACATTGTCTTTTGGTCGAGTGTACATGTTATGTACAGCATGTACTCAATCTTTGACTGCCTTGGTGGTACAATGGTTAAAGCGTGTAAGCTCTGTATGTGGTGTCCTAGGTTCGAATCCCCGGAGGATCATATGCTTTCATTAATTTAATTT
This sequence comes from Paralithodes platypus, assembly GCA_032716605.1. NCBI lineage: Eukaryota > Metazoa > Arthropoda > Malacostraca > Decapoda > Lithodidae > Paralithodes > Paralithodes platypus. The sequence goes on along the minus strand of CM064525.1, from coordinate 2,889,180 downwards.
TAAGTTACTGGTGTTAAGAACAATATTAGTATATATATATATATATATATATATATATATATATATATATATATATATATATAGATATACTGTATTTATATATATATATATATATATATATATATATATATATATATATATATATATTATCGTTGTTTCGTTTAGATCGTCTATTAGAATTCCGTTTACTATAATGATTATTATGTCCCAAGTTTTCTTCCTATACCGGCATATAAAGTGTCCCAAATCTGGTTGACAGTCTTGGTGTCGATCCCTCTCAGCCATTCCACCCGTGCTTTACTGCTTACTAACCGTCTTCTTTACTCCCCCCCCCCCTCCCTCCTTCCCCCCCACCCCCACCCTTCCCCCCACCGGATATCCACCTGTACCTCATTACGGGGAGGTCGTGGGAGCCGGCCAGGTGAGGGGGGGAGGGGGACCTTAGGGCGAAAGTTAAACAACACATTCACAAGAACATCATAAGAATACGGGAGTCTGCTGCAGAAAGCCGATTGGCCCACAAAAGCCAGATCCCTTTCAAACCCAACCCATCTCGCCCATTGCTGTGCCGTATGTGTCAAAATCAACATAACAACACACATCTTGGTTTTCCCGAAGTACTGTAAATAACTGAGTTCACATAGCTGTGTATATCCAGTTATCCTCGTAAATTCTGACTAGTTATTGTCCTAGAGGTTATATATATATATATACCGGTATATATATATATATATATATATATATATATATATATATATATATATATATATATATATATATATATATACTGTATATACTGTATAGATAATAGTATGTGTTAGTGAATGTGTGCTACCCCCAACCTCCCAAAGATAAGATGAAGAAGCCGAAGTAGAACAGCAATTATGGTCCATACTGGTATCATGCATTGACTTGTATACTTATGAATGCCCTGCTTTATGAGTTATTCAGACATTTTGCCGTTGATAAGTTCACGCACATTCTTTGGTTATATCACTTCCACGTCCTCTCTCTCTCTCTCTCTCGCTCTCGCTCTCGCTCTCGCTCTCGCTCTCTCTCTCGCTCTCGCTCTCTCTCGCTCTCTCATGTTTGTAAGCAACGTTAAGTATTGAGCTATTAGGAAATATTAACGTGTCCTTTGTATTCGCTCGTTTTACTTTATGTAGGCCTATTTTGAATGTTTGGCGATTGATTGGGGGGTGGGGGGAGAGGTGGGGTGGGACAAACATTAGGGAACCGTTAATGTGAAGGTCGATCGAGAGAGAGAGAGAGATGGAGAGGGAGAGGGAGAGGGAGAGGTTGATGGCTACAGGCAGATACGAACATGTGAGGGTGTCACATAGGGAGGAACTGACTGATTAGCCCATCTGTTCTAGCCCCTTATATATATGTCCAGAAGCTAGGAGTTAACATACTGTATGTGGCCTAAATTAAGTAACACTCCGTTCTTAACATTAATCATAAATTACAACCCCCAATGCACTTGAATAAACTAATGAAAGCATATGGTCCTCCCTGGATTCTAACTCGGGACACCTCACTATAAACTATAGGTTGATGGCTTCAGGCAGATAAGAAGGTGTGAGGGTGTCAGACAAAAGGGGGAACTGACTGATTAGCTGCGGGTCCTTCCATACTTCCTTCTGCCATTTATTCTGTATTCACTATTTTCTCCCTCATTTATTCTTCCTTCTCTCCCTCCTCCCTTCTTCCCTTCCTTTATTCTCACTTCTCTCCCTCCTTCCTTCTGAACTCCTTTCTTCTCCCTTCTCCCCCTCCTTCCTTCTGAACTCCTTTCTTCTCCCTTCTCTCCCTCCTCCCTTCTGAACTCCTTTCTTCTTCCTTCTCTCCCTCCTCCCTTCTTCCCTTCCTTTATTCTCACTTCTCTCCCTCCTTCCTTCTGAACTCCTTTCTTCTCCCTTCTCTCCCTCCTCCCTTCTTCCCTTCCTTTATTCTCACTTCTCTCCCTCCTTCCTTCTGAACTCCTTTCTTCTCCCTTCTCTCCCTCCTCCCTTCTGAACTCCTTTCTTCTTCCTTCTCTCCCTCCTCCCTTCTTCCCTTCCTTTATTCTCACTTCTCTCCCTCCTTCCTTCTGAACTCCTTTCTTCTCCCTCTTTCCTCATTTATTCTTCCTTCTCTTTCTCCTCCCTTCTTCCCTTCCTTTCTTCTCCCTTCTCTCCCTCCTCCTTTCTTCTCCCTTATATCCCTCCTTTCTTCTTAAAGGTGGGATTTTTTTATTTGCTCCAAGACCTCTATCAAGCTTAAAAAAAACACCTCCAAGGTCTTCCCTCTTTGAGATGAATTTGTAAATGTTTTGTTAAAAAAAAAGTCCCGGCCAAAGGCGCTATCGCTCGCCAGGAGAAAATGTACACTAAAATGGCAAGAAATGTCTTAATATTGACAACACAAATGGGACGAAAGGTCTTAACTCCATCATACTCCCTTATTTCTTCTCTATCCCCCACCCCCATTCCTTCGTTTCTTCCTACTTCCCTCATTCCTTCCTCTATTATTTTTACACTTCCCTTTCTTCACTCATTACTTCCACCCTTCTTGCTGCTTCTCATGTCCACTCTTTACTTCCCCTCCCTACTGTGACGGTATTAAGTGTTGGAGCCTTCATCTTCCTATCCTAAGTACCGTGCTATGAAATCTCTCCTCTCTCTCACTCTCACTCTCACTCACTCACTCACTCTCTCTCTCACTCTCTCTCTCACTCTCTCTCTCTCTCTCTCTCTCTCTCTCTCTCTCTCACTCTCTCACTCACTCACTCACTCACTCACTCACTCTCACACTCTCTCTCTCTGTTTTCCCCTTTTGTCCTCTTGTCATCGGTTGTATTCTTGGTACTCTTCCACCTTTGCTCTTTCTGTCACCTAGTGTGGCTTTCTATATTATGTACTCTTCCACTTCCACTCTCAATAGTTTTGCTGTTACTGGCTTGCCGTTAGTACTCTTCCGCCTCTTGTCTTCCTCCCCCCCCCCCACCAACCCCCACCCCACCCCATGTTGCAAGCTCTCTTTTCCTCGACGATTAAAGAAAAGAAATAATACTAAAACTCAGCTCTCCTCCTGCTTCCTGTGTTGCAGTCTTTCCTTTACTCCATATTGTTATTGTCTAATTTTCCTATGATCAAAATATACTGAGAAGACCTATAATTAGGCCTTATAATTAGGGTTGGGTGTGAGAGGGATATGCCTTGTGTGGGCTAATCGGCTTTCTGCAGACTCCCATTTTCTTATGTTCTTATGAATGTCTATAAACGCCACATAAGGAGGAGCACTTTATTGACAACGTTTTGTATATAGCTTCAGGCTGGTCTGATGAAGGTATATGCGAAACCTTGTCAATTAATTGCTGTTGCTGTATGCTTTCCTTTCCATAGGTACTTTATTCCCACCCTCCTTTCCAAATGTTCTGTTGTTGCATGCTCTTATTTTTACTCTAATCCTCTCATTTGGCATGTTCTGTGTTTTGTATATTTTCCTTTCTACTCTATCCTCCTCCATTTTCCCAAATATGCTGTTGTACGCTTTCCTTTCTCTCTTGTAAATTGTGGTTGGGGTGTTGCAGCAGTGTTTCCTCATATGCTGTTGTTGTACGCATTTATTTTTACTTTAACCCCCCCCCCCACCTCCTCTTCAAATGTTCTGTTGTATGCTTTCCTTTCTACAATATTCCCCGCCTCCTCTCCAATTGTTCTGTTGTTGCATGCTTTCCTTTCTACAATATTCCCCGCCTCCTCTCCAAATATTATTTTGTTGCATGCTTTCCTTTCTACTTTATTCCCCCCCCCCCCCTCATGTGCTGTTGTTGTTGTTCGCTTTCCTCTATGCTGTGTTGTGGTTGGAGTGTTGCAGTGTTTCCTTATGTCCTCCTTGAACCATAATCGAGGAAGCCACCAAATGACCGGAAACCTGAAGCCTCCGAAGCCACCTGCTGGAGAGAGAGAGAGAGAGAGAGAGAGAGAGAGAGAGAGAGAGAGAGAGAGAGAGAGAGAGAGAGAGAGATTAAGAGTGAATGGAATGTTGAGAATGAGATTGGGAATATGAAGTAAAGTGAGATATATATATATATATATATGCATGGATAGATAGATAGCTAGAGCGCAATTATATATTAGAACAGAGTGAGGAGAGAAGATTGATATGAAATACACGGACCCTTGAGGAAAGCCATTGATAAAAGGTGTGGAGGAATGCCAGGAAAATATGGATGTTTGAAGGATAGATAAGTAGGAAGTTTATATATAGTAATGTATTATTAGTTTGTATTTTATTATTATTATTATTATTATTATTATTATTATTATTATTACTATTTTTATGGTCAGTATGTATATATATATATATATAGTAGATCTGGACTTGACACGAAAGTGTAACTTTGCAGTAAGGGACCCAAAATCGGAGAACGAACCCCCAAGTTCGAAACTCGAAACCGCGAAAATATCATATTTTCCCGGTTTTGAGATTCGAACTTGGGGGTTCATTTTCCGATTTTGGGCCCCTTACTGCAAAGTTCCATTTTGGGCCCCTTACTGCAAAGTTCCATTTTGGGCCCCTTACTGCAAAGTTCCATTTTGGGCCCCTTACTGCAAAGTTCCACTTTCGTGTCAAGTCCAGATCTACTGTAGTCTATGATACAGTATATATTTATTTATATATTTACTTGTTATTCATATTTTTTTAATTATTTATTGTCTTGGCCTTTACCGTCTTGGTGGTGTAATGGTTAAGGTGTCTAAAGATCTGTGTGTGATAACCCAGGTTCGAATCCCGGTGGATCACATATATGCTTTCATTAATTTCATTGGAGGTGTTTGGTGGTGTGGTGAAGTGTTTGGTGGTGTGGTGAAATTAATAAAAATAGTTTATTATTTGTTGGAGGGGGGAGGGGGTTATTGGGAGATAATGCGAGAGAGAACAGCGTGGTGTATGGTTGGAAGTCAATATACTGTATATTAGGAGTAGGACATAAATGAATACGAATAAAACTAGGTGGAGTGTTTGTGTTTTACCCAAATATCTCTATCTAAATGTGTGTCAATAATGAACACTCAATAGAATCAATCACTCTTGAACCTGCACCAGTGGAGAAAGCAATTAACGATTCAATATGGTTTTTTGAATAGTAAAAAAAAAAATATATATATATATATATATATATATATATATATAAAGTAATAATAATAATACTAATAAGAATAGTAATAGTAGTAGCAATAATACATAAATAAAAAAGTAAACACGAAGTATGTAGAAGGGAGTGGAAGAGCGTAAGGTGTGTGTGTGTGTGTGTGTGTGTGTGTGTGTGTGTGTGTGTGTGTGTGTGTGTGGGGAGAGAGAGAGAGAGAGATAGAGAGAGAGAGAGGAGAGAGAGGAGAGAGACGAGAGAGAGAGAGAGAGAGAGAGAGCGAGAGAGAGAGAGAGAGAGAGAGAGAGAGAGAGAGAGAGAGAGAGAGAGAGACCGGTAGGGAGGTCGGTATGTTGGAAGGGAGAGTCCGGTAGGTAGATAGGTAGGAAAGTAGGTAGGTAGGTAGAGATGGAGGGAGAGTATGGTAGGTAGGTAGGTAGGCAGAGTGTTGTAGGTAGGTAAGACTCCCCCAGGTGTGTGAGGTAGGTAGGTAGGTAGGTAGGCAGAGTCTTGTAGGTAGGTAAGACTCCCCCAGGTGTGTGAGGTAGGTAGGTAGGTAGAGAGGTAGAGAGTCTTGTAGGTAGGTAAGACTCCCCCAGGTCTGTGAGGTAGGTAGGTAGAGAGTCTTGTAGGTAGGTAAGACTCCCACAGGTGTGTGAGGTAGGTAGGTAGGTAGGTAGGTAGAGAGTCTTGTAGGTAGGTAAGACTCCCCCAGGTGTGTGAGGTAGGTAGGTAGGTAGGTAGCGGAGTTCTTGTTAGGTAAGTAAGGAAGACTCCCCCACCAGGTGTGTGAGGTAGGTAGGTAGAGGTTAGAGAGTCCTTGTAGGTTAGGGTAACGGACTCCCCCCAGGGTGTGGGTGATGGTCGGTAGTTAGGAGGAGTTCTGTTGTAGGTAGGGTTACGAACCCTTCCCCCAGGTGTGTGAGGTAGGTAGGTAGCAGGTAGGTCAGAGAGTCTTGTAGGTAGGTAAGGGACTACTCCCCCAGGTGTGTAAAGGTAGGTATGTAGAGAGGTCCTTGTAGGTAGGTAAGACTCCCCCAGGTGTGTGAGGTAGGTAGGTAGGTAGGTAGGTAGGTAGAGAGTCTTGTAGGTAGGTAAGACTCCCCCAGGTGTGTGAGGTAGGTAGGGTAGTAGAGAGTCTTGTAGGTAGGTAAGACCTCCCACAGTGTGTGAGGGGGTAGGTAAGGTAGGGTAGGGATATTTGGTGAGAGTCTTGTTAGGTAGAGTAAGACTACCCCCCCAGGTGTGGTGAGGTATGTAGGTAGGTAGTAGAGTTTTGTAGGTAGGTAAAGACTCCCCCAGGTGTGGTGAGGTAGGTAGGTAGCGTAGAGATGTGTCCTTTGTAGGTAGGTAAGACTCCCCCAGGTGTGTGAGGTAGGTAGGTAGGTAGGTAGGTAGGTAGGTAGGTAGAGAGTCTTGTAGGTAGGTAAGACTCCCCCAGGTGTGTGAGGTAGGTAGGTAGGTAGGTAGAGAGTCTTGTAGGTAGGTAAGACTCCCCCAGGTGTGTGAGGTAGGTAGGTAGGTAGAGAGTCTTGTAGGTAGGTAAGACTCCCACAGGTGTGTGAGGTAGGTAGGTAGGTAGGTAGAGAGTCTTGTAGGTAGGTAAGACTCTCCCAGGTGTGTGAGGTAGGTAGGTAGGTAGAAAGTCTTGTAGGTAGGTAAGACTCCCCCAGGTGTGTGAGGTAGGTAGGTAGAAAGTCTTGTAGGTAGGTAAGACTCCCCCAGGTGTGTGAGGTAGGTAGGTAGGTAGGTAGAGAGTCTTGTAGGTAGGTAAGACTCCCCCAGGTGTGTGAGGTAGGTAGGTAGGTAGGTAGAGAGTCTTGTAGGTAGGTAAGACTCCCCCAGGTGTGTGAGGTAGGTAGGTAGGTAGAGAGTCTTGTAGGTAGGTAAGACTCCCCCAGGTGTGTGAGGTAGGTAGGTAGGTAGAGAGTCTTGTAGGTAGGTAAGACTCCCCCCAGGTGTGTGAGGTAGGTAGGTAGAGAGTCTTGTAGGTAGGTAAGACTCCCCCAGGTGTGTGAGGTAGGTAGGTAGAGAGTCTTGTAGGTAGGTAAGACTCCCCCAGGTGTGTGAGGTAGGTAGGTAGGTAGGTAGAGAGTCTTGTAGGTAGGTAAGACTCCCCCAGGTGTGTGAGGTAGGTAGGTAGGTAGGTAGAGAGTCTTGTAGGTAGGTAAGACTCCCCCAGGTGTGTGAGGTAGGTAGGTAGGTAGGTAGGTAGGTAGAGAGTCTTGTAGGTAGGTAAGACTCCCCCAGGTGTGTGAGGTAGGTAGGTAGGTAGAGTCTTGTAGGTAGGTAAGACTCCCCCAGGTGTGTGAGGTAGGTAGGTAGGTAGAGAGTCTTGTAGGTAGGTAAGACTCCCCCAGGTGTGTGAGGTAGGTAGGTAGGTAGGTAGAGAGTCTTGTAGGTAGGTAAGACTCCCCCAGGTGTGTGAGGTAGGTAGGTAGGTAGAGAGTCTTGTAGGTAGGTAAGACTCCCCCAGGTGTGTGAGGTAGGTAGGTAGGTAGGGAGAGAGTCTTGTAGGTAGGTAAGACTCCCCCAGGTGTGTGAGGTAGCCGGAGCATGACGTGTGATTTATCCCCTCCTAGACCCTCCCGTGGGAACTACACGCAACACGCACGCACGCGCACGCACACAGATACACACGGACACAAATACATACATACACACACACATACACGGACACCCATGCACACGAATATTTGGCATCATGGACACTTACTGTATGTACAATCGGGGTTATTAAGTGTTGTCATAGATTCCAGTGGTTTTCGCTCAAGAAGTGTTATTGGTATCTTGATAGTTACTGGGAACATTGCTTATCCCTCAGAGTATTAGTCAGTGTCCGAACATTTGTGAAATATCTGACAACACTTATTAACCTCGACCGTACACAATTTACTCACCATCACCGACACTCATGTACACAATAGTATACATAAGGCAATGCACACTATAAAGCAGATACAGAAGTTTCATATTTATCTATTAAGTATCGAAAAAACAGCTGCTAAGGGATTCATTTTGCAATCAGCTGCAATAATTTGTTACCAGTTAAATATATCTACTCTTATGTATAGTTTCATTAGTGTTTAGGACAAGCAATGGGAAACAATAGGCGCCTTTTCACATGGGGATACGGTACTGTGTGTGAGTAATGTGATATGTGGTTTGAAATAGCTGCATATGCTTGTTGAGCTCTTTCCAAACCTTACATTTGCTCAACAACGCCATCCATGATCAACGGGTATAAACAGTAAAGATTATACATAACATTGATAGACCCTGGTAAGGATTTGCAGATTTTTCGTGTATTAGTTATATATTTGTTTTACCTCCCTAGACCTCCATCAAACTTAAATAATAAAAAAACATCCCCAAGATCCCCCTTCAAGATATATTTGTAAATTTTATATTCATACAGTGCTATCCTTTCTTTTTTTTAACGGAAGATCGATAGTTTAGTTACAAGCAGCCTATTGGAAAGGAGCTGCATAAGACTGTAAGCACCAACACTGGGATGGATCCAATTCTAATTTTGCTGAGAACCGTCTCCAAGTTATGTGTGACAAGCTCAATACTGTTACCATAAATTAAACAGTTCTAACACGTACTCAGCTCTTCTACCAGGAAAAAATATCTGGTGTGACCTGGCTGTGCAATTTGGAAGGTGAGTCCTTACCTTACCTTACCTTATGATGTGTTCGCCACTCTTCTAGCGGCACCAAGGAGCGCGACGCCCCTCGTTTTGGGTGGTGATTTGGTGCAGTAGACTGTTTGAAGGGACAGCTCGCTCCCTTGCGAGGATGGGCTCGTCTGGCACCTTTTGCAGTTCGACATCCAGGGCTCTCTTGAAGCTGTCTAACGAGACGTCCCTCATGTCTCTTACTCGCCGTGGGAGTTTGTTGAAGAGACGTGGGCCTCTGTGTGATAACCAGCCCTCTCGCAGAGAGCCCATAGCACCCCTGTTATTCATCCGGGGGATATTGCATTCCCAGCCTCTCCTATCACTGAATTTCATGACTATCGGAGTATGTAGGTTTGGTACTAAACCCTCTGCGATTTTCCACGTGTATATTATTAGGTAACGTTCTCTTCTACGTTCCAGTGAGTACAGATTCAGTGCTCTTAAACGCTCCCAATAGTGTAGCTGTTTTATCGAACTTATATGCGAAGTGAAATTTCTTTGTACACTCTCTACGTCACACGAGCATTTAACCCTTTGAAGCTCTGGTGCGTTTTAGCAGTTTATTTTGGCTATCATTAGACGATTTGATGCAGCTTAGGAAGTATCTGTGGTTATTAAAAGGGTAAATACTATATCAATCAACCCTTCGACTTCCATATACCGTTACTAATCTGAATAAAATCGTCTAATAGTAGCCAGAAACAGAACAGAAACGCGAATTGGAGCTTGAAAGGGTTAATATGCACTATAAAAAACACCACCATATGAAGAGGAACACTTTATTGACAGCGTTTCGCATTTAGCTTTTCGGAGGGGGAGGGGGGGGGGGTTACTTTCATTCATGAAGATGTCTGTAATTGGTGGGGGTCAGTATTAACCCCCTTTGTACCAGTGACGTAATTTTTATATTATTCTGGTTCATCTTAGACGATTTTATTCAGTGGAAAAGAGCCTTCAGCAATTAACAGGCTTCGAACTATCTCACTTACCCCTTTTTATTACCACAGATCCTTCTTAAATTGCATAAAATCGTCTAAATATAGGACGTTGCCGGTACAGAAGTGGTTAATATAGGACGTTTCCGGTACAGAAGGGGTTAAGGGGGAAAGGTTTATTTTTGGCCGATTTTTCGTTTATATATTATTTGTTTAGTTTCCTCCCTAGACCTCCATCAATCTTAAATAACAACATCCCCAAGATCCCCCTTCAAGATTACTGTATATTTGTACATGTCATACAGTGCTATCCTTTCCTTTGTTTAGTTACAAGCAGCCTCATAAAGATTAATATATCTGTTGTTACGCAATAGCTGAGTTATCAAGGAGCGGCGAACACATCCAAAGGTATCCAAAGGTAAGGTAAGAGGGACTTTGCAATGTACCGTCACCTGAAAACAAACTATTGTGTATTTTTAAGGGGGGATGGGCGTATTTATTTCATCATTTATATAGCTTTTTATAATTTTATTTAGTTTCCTCCCTAGACCTCCATCAAGCTTAAAATACCCCCCCCCCCCCCCCCCCCCCCCTAATACCCTCCCTCAAGATAATGCCGGTTCCTATTAAATGTTAGGGTCGCTATTGCCCGCCAGGAAAAATTCGACACCTAAATGACCCGAAAAGTCTTAATATTGACAGCGAAATGGGGCGAAAGGTCTTAAAATCGCCAAACTAATGGGCCGAACGTCATAAAATCTTAAAACTAATGGGGCTAAACATGAGGAAGACGGGGCACCAGATAAACGACCCATCTCCCCTTAAGCTGGCGATAAATTAACTCGTTCACGTCTTAATTAGCGAGAAAACTAGTGCTAACAAATACACAACAGGCCTCGTAGTAAGACGGACCTCCTATATTTAGTGGTAAATCTTGTAAGTCCTTCAGCAAACTGACATACATTGTCCCTCTTACAGGGGATAGGTCAGCTTGGGGGCATTTTGTGTATGGCCATAATATTATACAGAGACATAATAGTTTCCAATTGTTTCATTAGTTATTGAGGATTGAGTTGTTACAGGAGTAAAACTAACGCCAAGTTAATTAACCCTTTCAAGATCCGATTACGCATTTAATGTATGGCTTTTCGACGATTTTATTCAGAGTAGGAAAGGTATATGGAAGTCAGAGGGTTAAATGAGATAATCTCTACCCATATCATTCCCACAGATCCTTCCTAAATTGAATAACATCGCCTAATGATAATCAGAATGAACTAGTCGCAAAGACAGAGGCTCCGGAAAGATTGTCAATATAGAATTGTCGATCTAAAGATGCCAGAAAACACTCATGCAATTTGGATTTTACGTTCTCTCTCTCTCTCTCTCTCTCTCTCTCTCTCTCTCTCTCTCTCTCTCTCTCTCTCTCTCTCTCTCTCTCTCTCTCTCTCTCTCTCCTCTTTTTCTTCTTCTATCTCTCTCTCTCTCTCTCTCTCTCTCTCTCTCTCTCTCTCTCTCTCTCTCTCTCACACACAGACCAATGCGGAAGGATGTGTACCGGTAATGGTTTTATTATTACTTAGTCCCTACTTTAAGGGGGGTCACCGTTTTTTTTTTTCTCTTTCTCTCCTTTTCTCTCTTTCCCTGGCTTGTATCCATTCGGCCCCATTCTGCCAACTGTTTTAAGACGGTTATCCCCATCCAGGTGTTGATTTCTTCCTGGCGAGCGTAAGCGAGCCAGCATAGTACGGAGAAATCCGGCTTCGCCCAAGACATTTTTCTATCGAAAAATGTACAACTTTAGCTTGCTGTCAAAACTAAAATATATACAGTATATGCTGGCTCGCTACCGCTCGCCAAGAAAATATTGACACCTGGATGGGGGTAAACGTCTTAAAACAGTAGGCTGAATGGGGCCGAATGGATACAAGCCAAAGAGAGAGGAAAGAGAGAGAGAGAGAGAGGAGCTCCCTTAACCTAACTCCTGCTACAATGTTACTGCTCCCGAGATGCTCTGTACCTCCTTATCCTTCAACACATACACTACTACTACTACTACTACTACACACACACACACACACACACACACACACACACACACACACACACACACACATGACATCCACACACCAACCACACACACACACACACACACACACACACACACACACACACACACACACACACACACACACACACACACACACACACACACACACACACACACAGTTTTTAAGGCCTAGCCTGGAGTATGCAGCGGTTGTATGGAATCCACACATGAAAAAACACATAAGTAAGCTAGAGAAAATTCAGCGTGTGATCACAAGATGGGTGCCAGGGTTAAAACACTTACAATATGAAGACCGGCTGTGTCACCTGGGGATTCCCTCACTTGAACAGAGAAGGGAGAGGGGAGACATGATAGCTTTATTTAGGTGTGTTCACGGAAAGGAATATATTGATCAATCACATTTTGTTTGGCCAGCGGTGGGGAGGACGAGAGGACATGACTATAAACTGTTGAGGAGGAAAGCTAGGAAGGATGTTAGGAAGTTTGGTTTTCCAGATAGAATGGTTGAGAAGTGGAATAAGTTACCAAACGACCTAGTGTGTGCACAAAGTATTCAATCTTTTAAAGTAAATTATGATAAGTTAAAGGCTAACGGGACACTACGAGAGTAATCTCAATCCTGTAAAATACAATTAGGTAAATACAATTAGGTAAATACACACACACACACACTGATGAAATAAATTAGTTAGCAGAGATGAAAACATTGCAGGCAATTGAAGAGAAAGCGGAGAGGACAGAGAAAGACTAGGATGCATTATAGGAGTTAGCAGACATGAAAACAATGATGTGGTGATTGAATTAGTAGAGAAGAAGGGGAGAAAACAAGCAGGAAAGCTAAACGAGAAATACTAGTTAGTAGTTAGGTGTGGGTGAAGACAACAAAATAGTTAGGTGTGGGTGAAGACAACAAAATAGTTAGGTGTGGGTGAAGACAACAAAATAGTTAGGTGTGGGTAAAGACAACAAAATAGTTAGGTGTGGGTGAAGACAACAAAATAGTTAGGTGTGGGTGAAGACAACAAAATAGTTAGGTGTGGGTGAAGACAACAAAATAGTTAGGTGTGGGTGAAGACAACAAAATAGTTAGGTGTGGGTGAAGACAACAAAATAGTTAGGTACAAAGGAGTACAAAGGAAATCAAGCAACAACAGATCTAGTGACCCTTCTAGGCTGCTTGTCCTCCAAAACACTGAGGATCAAGTGTCCAAACAGTGGTTTAGAGTGGGTAAGGGAACATTGGAAAGGGAAACTACTGCCCTGGAACTAATGTCCGTGGCAGGACTAGGAAGTTAGTAGGGGACATATGGGTTAGTAACTGAGGGGAGGATAAAATAAAGTTATTCATTTACAAACGCAGTCAGTCGCGGGTTTGATGCGAGATATTTGTCTAAGCGGAATTTAAATGAATCAACGGTGCTGCAGTCTATAACGTCTCGGGGAAGCCCATTCCACAAGTTGACAACTCGATTGAAGAAGAAATTCTTAGATTCGTGTGAGTTAAAAGATTTACCAATAATTTTGCAACCGTTTCCCCGCGTGTAATTAGATTGGTCGATAGTGAAGTACTTACTACAGTTCATATTGTCGATGCCTTTGATGATTTTGAACACTTGAATTAAGTCACCTCTTAATCTGCGCTGGGTTAAAGGAAATAGATTTAATTCTCTAAGACGCTCTTCGTATGGTTTGTTCTTTAGGCTAGGTATCATTTTGGTAACTCTACGTTGAACTCGTTCTAGCTTGTTTATGTCTTTTTGGTAATAAGGGCACCAGCATTGAACGCAGTATTCCAGAAGAGGGCGGACTAAGGAATTGTAAAGGGTTAGGATAACGTCTTTGGATTTATGCTCAAATGACCTGCCTATAAAGCCAATTATTTTGTTTGCCTTCTTAACAACTTCTGAACATTGTTGACTCGGTTTTAGGTTACTCGATATTGTTACTCCCAGATCGGTTTCTCTGTTTACATTCTTAAGCTGAGTGCCATTCATCGAATAGTTGCTTTCTCATTTAGGTATCCGATATGTAGTACTTTACATTTATCCGCATTGAAACTCATTTGCCAAATTTGGGCCCAATGTGACAATTTATCTAGATTGTGTTGCATATCGTCAACTTGATCTTTTGAGAGTACGCTATTTGCAATTTTTGTATCGTCAGCAAATTTTGAGATTGTACAGGTGAGACCCTCATCTATGTCGTTGATGTAAATTAGAAAGAGAATTGGTCCTAGTACCGATCCCTGGGGTACCCCGCTACTTACATTGGTCCATTTAGATGCCTTACCGTTTATGACTACTCTTTGCTTTCTGTCGCTGAGCCAATTTTCTATCCATTTCAACACACCGTCTTGTATTCCATGCGCTTTTAGTTTTAGCAGTAAACGTTTGTGGGGAACGTGCTGGGTGTAGGTGTGGGTGAAGACAACAAAATAAGCAGAAAAGAGGGATTGGCAAACAAGACAACTAAACAGCAAGTCAGCAGAGAGGAGAGTGGAAGAGAATCAAGACACATAAACAAAACATATTAAGGGGGGTGACCTGCTTTTGTTCTGTCCTTTTCTATCTTTCTCTGGCTTGTATCCATTTGGCCCTATTCAGCCTACTGTTTTAAGACGTTTATCCCCATCCAGGTGTCAATTTTTTACTGGTGAGCGGTAGCGAGCCAGCATATTTCTTATTTTTGTTTGACAGCAGGTTAAATTTGTACATTTTTCGATAGAAAAATGTCTCCGGCGAAGCCAGATAATGCTAGCTCGCTTTCGCTCGCCAGGAAGAAATCGACACCTAGATGGGGATAAACGTCTTAAAATAGTTGGCTGAATGGGGCCGAATGGATACAAGTCAGAGAAAGAGAGAAAAGGACAGACATAACAAAAAGCAGGTCACCCCCCTTAAGTAAACAGAGAGGGAAGGAAAAAAAAACAAATAAACAGATAATAAGTAAGCGGAGGGCAGAACGGAATACAAACAAGAACAATAAACAACACTCAGAGTAAACAGGGAGGGAAGGGGAAGACAAACAGGAAAACAGTAAGCTTGTGTTGAGTGAGGAGAGAGCCGAAAGCATCTTCCCATAGTTTTAATCGAGGTGTGTGTGTAATAGCGGAAAATGACCACACTGGCCTCATAAATACTGTGGCTGTGTGTGTGTGTGTGTGTGGCTGTGGGTATGTGTGTGTGGGGTGTAGCTGTGTGTGTGTCTTTGTGTGGGTATGTGTGTGTGGGGTGTAGCTGTGTGTGTGTGTGTGTGTGGCTTTGTGTGTGTGTGTGGGTGGGTTGTAGCTGTGTGTGTGTGTGTGTGGCTTTGTGTGTGTGTGTGGCTGTGGGGTGTAGCTGTGTGTGTGTGTGAAGCTGTGTGTGTGTGGTTATGTTGTGTGTGTGGGTGTGAGTGATTGTTTTTTGTGTGTGTTTGTGTGTGCAAATTTACGTGTATGTGGGTGAAAGATTTGTGTGATTCTGTTGTGTGTGTGTGTTTCTAAGTCTGCGTGTACCTGTGTGTGAAAGTCTGTAAGTGTACGTTTCTAAGTTTGTGTGTACGTGTGTGTGCGTGTATTTGCATGTGTTAATGTTTGTAAGTGTGTGTTTTGTAGGTATGTGTGTTTGTGATCGTTACGGTGTGTGCTCCCGTATATTAAATTTTAGTGTGGTTTGATATTATATTTATTTATTTAATTTTATTTTTATTTATTTGTTTACCTGGTGGATTATTCAGCCCGTTAGCAGCTATTTTTCACTACTAAGTGCAAGAATGAGAAGCAGATGTGCCTCTACATCATATTAACACCACATCAGACAGACTATACAAATGTGTACGTACTAGCTGAGTAATTATGATGAGTATAAGCCAATTTATCGCCAGCTTAAGAGGTGGTTCTTAGTTTGCTCCCTAGACTTCCATCAAACTTTGAAAAATCCCACTAAGAACCCCCCCCCCACCCACCCCCACACACACACACACACCCTTGGATGATTCATTTTTAAATTTTTCGGTAGAAAATTACCCCGGCAGAAGGACGGCTTCTCCTAAATTACAGACTGAAATAAAATGAAAGCATAGTATAGCTCACTCGTATTTATGTCCATTCTAGTCTGCACTGCGCTCATCCATTCCCTGTAAAGCATTATGTGCTTAACCTTAACTTATCTCGTACACATAAATGTTCAATAATGTTTGTATATACATATTAATGTACCGGTATATATCCTACAGAGCAGTCACCAAACATTACTGTACCGGTATATTGCCTACAGAACAGTCACCAAACATTACTGTACCGGTATATAGCCTACACAGCAGTCACCAAACATTAATGTACCGGTATATATCCTACACAGCAGTCACCAAACATTAATGTACCGGTATATATCCTACAGAGCAGTCACCAAACATTAATGTACCGGTATATATCCTACAGAGCAGTCACCAAACATTAATGTACCGGTATATAGCCTACAGAGCAGTCACCAAACATTAATGTACCGGTATATAGCCTACAGAGCAGTCACCAAACATTAATGTACCGGTATATAGCCTACACAGCAGTCACCAAACATTAATGTACCGGTATATATCCTACAGAACAGTCACCAAACATTAATGTACCGGTATATAGCCTACAGAACAGTCACCAAACATTAATGTACCGGTATATAGCCTACAGAACAGTCACCAAACATTAATGTACCGGTATATAGCCTACACAGCAGTCACCAAACATTAATGTACCGGTATATAGCCTACAGAACAGTCACCAAACATTAATGTACCGGTATATAGCCTACAGAACAGTCACCAAACATTAATGTACCGGTATATAGCCTACAGAACAGTCACCAAACATTAATGTATCGGTATATAGCCTACAGAACAGTCACCAAACATTAATGTACCGGTATATAGCCTACAGAACAGTCACCAAACATTAATGTACCGGTATATAGCCTACAGAACAGTCACCAAACATTAATGTACCGGTATATAGCCTACAGAACAGTCACCAAACATTTGCCCGTAGGCATTATAGTCAAATTCTCTCTCCTTCCAGTTCTACCACCACAGGGTGTTTCAAGCATTACTTTATAACAAACGCTGATCAGGACGATGTATATTTTCTATACCAACCAAATTAGATGAGGTATCTAGTTTAGTTTTCCACGTATAAAATACGTGGGAATTACCTTTAGGCAAATGTTTCACCGGTAGGCTATATCTATTTTGTTCATGGGAGTTTTGTTTTCTTCTTTTATGCCAACCAAAGAAGACGAGGTATCTATTTTGGTTCTCCACATATGCAATACGTGGGTATTACCTAAAGGCAAATGTTTCACAGGTATATCTATTTTGATCATGGTAGTGTGTATTTTGTTGTATACCAACCAAAACAGATGAGGCATCTATTTTGGTTCTCCACATATGAAATACGTGGGTATTACCTATATGCAAATGTTTACAGGTATATATTTTTTGATCATGTGTGTGTGTGTGTTTCTTTTTTTTCTTTTCCTTTTTCTTCGTTTATTTTATTTTCTCTCTCTCTTTCCAGCTGACCGCCTACTATTTAGAGATCCCCATGCACTGGTCTCCCCCTCTCTCTCCATTTTGTTCATTCCCCCGTGATCACACCTTCCACACATCTCATCCTCGCTAATTGTACACTCCCGGGAAATGAACCCTACCGGTGAAAAGAGAGAGAGAGAGAGAGAGAGAGAGAGAGAGAGAGAGAGAGAGAGAGAGAGAGAGAGAGAGAGAGAGAGAGAGAGAGAGAGAGAGAGAGAGAGAGACAGAGGCAGAGAGAGAGAGAGAGAGAGAGTATAGATTTACGTAGATTTACATAAATATACTTACCACGCAGACTTTACGATCCCAACGAGGTGGTCAGGACTTAATTCTAGTTGGAATAGCAAACCGGATAGTAAGGGGAAGTGGAAGGAAAGTATAGCAAAGAAGAGAGAGAGAGAGAGAGAGAGAGATAATTTAACAGGTTATTTGCAGTATTTATTCATCATGTGATAAAAAGATGAACGGTGATATGTTGTGGTTTAAACCCCTTGGGGATTATTATGATTACGTATTTTAACATTTTATTATAGCAATAGATAGATAGATTGATAGATAGATAGATTATGGTTATCATTAGACAATTTTAATACAACTGAGGGAGGATCTGTGAGCATTACAAGGATACATACTATCTCACTTAACCCTCTGACGGCCATATACCTTTCCTATTCTGAGTGCAATCGTCTAAATACTTACTATACCCAGGTCATTATAGGTAGGCCAGAAATCTTTAATCCTAACCTCTGTAACTCAAAAGGGGCTAGAGCAAATGGGCTGTACGTTTTCACACCTATTCCCTGTCCGACTCATACCCATTGGTAGAAATACTAGCTCGATTACTCTAGTTGTTATTGAGGTATAGAGGTCAGTAGTTAAGATTGTTGGCCTACTTGTAATGAACAGGGTATAGTTAACTTCGAAAGTAGCCTATTGCCTGGGAATTGACAATGCGAGGAATACATTTATGGCCGGGATTGTATTAACGGGAGGTATTTAGTTTGTTCCCTAGACCTCCATTAAGCTTAAAATTGCACCTCCTTGAGTCCCTTTCAAGATAAATTTGTACATTTTTCGGTAGAAAAATTTCCCGGCTGAAAGCCGGTTCCTCTTAAATAACAGGCTCGCTATCGCTCGCCAGGATAAAATCGACACCTAAATGGCACGAAAGGTCTTAAATTTGACAGAAATGGGTCGAAAGTTCTTAAAATCGTCAAAATAATGGGGCGAACGTTTTAAAATTAGAAAAGCAATGGGCTAAACATGAGGGAGAAAGGGGTCAAGAAAAAAATCCCTCAAGTGGATATCTCCCCTTAAGAGTTGATTAGTGATTTCATTGAGTGAGAAGTAAAACAACAAACAAGTGAATGAAAGGAGTTTATATACCTACTGTATCTATGCAATTATATGTAGCTACGGTATTTGTTATTTCTTTGTATTTATATTTTCACACACACACACACACACACACACACACACACACACACACACACACACACACACACACACACACACACACACACACACACACACACACTTATCTGCTCTCCAATTCCCTTACACCTTCTCGTTGTTCCCCTGTGGTAATGACGACTCTCGCTGTACTCTTTAAGATAATTGTACATTAACCGAGTGTAAACAACCGCACAGCTCACGGCTGGCAACACACTCACACACCTAGATATATACCTACACACACGCACACACACACACTTAAACTTACACACAGAAGCACACACACACTTTAACTTACACACAGAAGCACACACACACACACACACTTAAACTTACACACAGAAGCACATACACACTTAAACTTACACACACACACACACACACACACACACACACACACATACACTCACTCAAACAAACACCTACAAATGTACCTACAGAGAGAGAGAGAGAGAGAGAGAGAGAGAGAGAGAGAGAGAGAGAGAGAGGTGTGTAGTGAGTTAAATTACGATATATTCCACACATCACGAGTATCTCCTGTGGCATATCTTAATATAGAGTATGAAAGTAGTATTAATATTCCTAATAATATGTTACTAAGACTAAAGTGTAACATATCTGGCATGCATATCTCTATTTAGATAGACATATGGACGAGATGGGTATGGTGTGAGAGAGATCTGCCTTGTATGGGCCAATCGATTATCTACAGACTCCCATTTTCTTATGTTCTTCTACATTTGAAGCAGTAATGGGACTGGTATACAACACTCTTGAGGTATATATACTGTTCGTATCACGGACACAAGTAATCATTTAATAATCACTGTAATTACCAAACTTACGTTACTAGGTACAAATCACCTAACTCTCTCACATACAAACATCTCTCTCTCTCTCTTCTCTCTCTCTCTAGCTCTCACCTCTCTCCTCTCTCTCTCTCTCTCTCTCTCCTTATCTCTCTCTCTCTCTCTCTCTCTCTCTCTCTCTCTCTCTCTCTCTCTCTCTCTCTCTCTCTCTCTCTCTCTCTCTCTCTCTCTCTCTCTCTCTCTCTCTCTCTCTCTCTCTCTCTCTCCTCTCTCTCTCTCTCTCTCTCTCCTCTCTCTCTCTCTCTCTCTCTCTCTCTCTCTCTCTCTCTCTCTCTCTCTCTCTCTCTCCCCCCCTGATGGTAGACGACGATAAACAATAACCACCACTAATACTGTCAGCGTTGGGAGACATCAATGCTGGCAGGAGAAGTGAGCCTGTTTTTTTAGTTAGATAATATTTTGCCTATTTTCAAACACTTATTTTGTAACCTATGACGTTCTTACCTGTTGGATTATTATTTGTTTGTTTATTTGTGTATTTATTTGTTTATTTGTGTATTTATTTGTTAATAAGTTTCCTTCTTAGACCTTCATCAAGCATTACAAAATACCGCCCAAGACCCCCTCCTTCGAGATAAATGTGTGCAGTTTTTGATAAAGAATAAACAAATATATCTATAAATAAATATATTAATAAAAATATAAAACAAAAACAAAAATAGGCCCGACCGAAGGCCACTTTCTCTTACATTGCAGGCTCGCTATCGCTCGGAAGGTCTTAAAATGGCTAAACTAATGGGACGATTGTCTTATAATCCCTAAAGTAATGGGGCTAAGCATGAGGCAGAAAGGAAGCCCATAACACTCCCCCCACCCTCTTAACCTTCTCCGACATATGACGCGATTTTGAGCCTATTGGGGATACTTTAAAGCATTTGTTACCATCAGGGGTATTTATAAACCTTTAGTTTAGTTACTTCAACCTCTGCAGTTGTCTTTGAGTTAGCTGTGGGCAGAAAACTAGTTTTGGAGAGGTAATTATAAGAGTGAGAGAACTCTATTTCTTATTGCTAATCTGGAAACCTCTGCGTCATAAATACGTGAAAGGATTAAAATGTGGTTTATCGGATATTGTACTAATAGTCTTTGATTCGTAGAGTTCCTGCTTATACTGAATAAAAGTAACTGGTAGTACTTAGAGTACAGTCAAAGGGGTTGCTTCCTATATCTCATATAATAACAGTAACTGGTAGTACTTAGAGTACAGTCAAAGGGGTTGCTTCCTATATCTCATATAATAACAGTAACTGGTAGTACTTAGAGTACAGTCAAAGGGGTTGCTTCCTATATCTCATATAATAACAGTAACTGGTAGTACTTAGAGTACAGTCAAAGGGGTTGCTTCCTATATCTCATAATAACAGTAACTGGTAGTACTTAGAGTACAGTCAAAGGGGTTGCTTCCTATATCTCATAATAACAGTAACTGGTAGTACTTAGAGTACAGTCAAAGGGGTTGCTTCCTATATCTCATATAATAACAGTAACTGGTAGTACTTAGAGTAGTACTTAGAGTACAGTCAAAGGGGTTGCTTCCTATATCTCATATAATAACAGTAACTGGTAGTACTTAGAGTACAGTCAAAGGGGTTGCTTCCTATATCTCATAATAACAGTAACTGGTAGTACTTAGAGTACAGTCAAAGGGGTTGCTTCCTATATCTCATAATAACAGTAACTGGTAGTACTTAGAGTACAGTCAAAGGGGTTGCTTCCTACATCTCATATAATCATCTGCTGGTTGCAAATATATTCATTGATGTGTGTGTTTTTTTGTTTTTTTTTTTAAGGGGAGATGGGCCGTTTTTCTTGTGTTCCTTCTTCCTCATGTTTAGCCCCATTAGTTTTCAGATTTTAAGACGTTCGGCCCATTAGTTTGACGATTTTAAGACCTTTCGTCCCATTTCTATATCAATATCAAGACCTTTCGAGCCATTTAGGTGTCGATTTATCCTGGCGAGCGAAAGCGTTTGGCCGGGACATTTTTCTATTGAAAAATGTACAAATTTATCTTGAAGGGGGTCTAGGGAGAGTGTGTGTGTGTGTGTGTTTTTTTTTTTTTTTTTTTTTTTTTTTTTTTTTTTTTTTTTTTTTTTTAAAGTTTGATGGAGGTCTAGGGAGGAAACTAAAAAATAAATGAATATATAAATAAATAGCCCCGCAAAATAACCACTGTCCCCTTGAACCATAGTTAATTATTTGTGTTTGGCTCTTGCAGATGTTGGTGGCTAGCGAGGGAGCTTAAAGGCGAGAACATCCAGAAGCAGGTAAGACTATTATAGATCTCTGTGGTTTGGTGGGTGTGTGTGTGTGTGTTTTTTTTTTTTTTTTTTTTTCCTCATAGTACTGGTATTGTTTTGCTAAATGTTTTGCGTTATTTCCACATAGTGATTTTGATTAAGTTGTTTGGTCTGTATACTGTGCGGTTCCTGTGTTTGATTTGTTTTGAAAGTTTGACATTTTATAGTTGTGTGTGTTTTTTCTTTCTTCATAGTGTTTTGTTGTTAAATCTTCAATGCGTTATTTCTACATAGTGTGTTTGATTATTTTGCTTTGTCTTCATATTGTGAGGTTCCTATTTTGGTTTGTTTGTTTTGCAAGTTTTACATTTTAATAGTGTGTGTCTGTGCGTGTGTATATGTGTGTGTGTGTGTGTTCACATTCAGTAAAGTAAATTTCTGAGTAATATAGTGAAGAAATATCGACTGGAATTTAAATTGAGCATGATCATAATTATATGATATCATTAATTACTATGCAATACATGGAAGTGCAAAAGTGATATCATTAATTATTATGCAATACATGGAAGTGCAAAAGTGATATCATTAATTACTATGCAATACATGGAAGTGCAAAAGTGATATAATTAATTACTATGCAATACATGGAAGTGCAAAAGTGATATCATTAATTACTATGCAATACATGAAAGTGCAAAAGTGATATCATTAATTACTATGCAATACATGGAAGTGCAAAAGTGATATCATTAATTACTATGCAATACATGGAAGTGCAAAAGTGATATCATTAATTACTATGCAATACATGGAAGTGCAAAAGTGATATCATTAATTACTACGCAATACATGGAAGTGCAAATGTGCGAATGGCTTGAAACTCTTGACTTGGAGAAATTCTTCTTAAGGTGGATAAAATCTGTTTGCGGTAGGTGGAATGACATATCTAGATCTTCATCGTCGACAGACAATGATGACATTTCTTGTCCCTCTGACTCCAAATTGTCCTTCCTAAGTTGAATTGATATGGTTATTAGTAGATAGAATCTAGAATATAGATACCCGGTAATGTTAAAAGGGTCTCTTGACTAAAAAGGCCCTAAAGGATTCTCCGCGTCCAAGAGCTATTTCCGAAGCTGAATTGAGATAGACGGTTGGTAGCTTGGTTCAGTACGAGGATCTCACGAACTGTTTTTTTTATTTTTTATTTTTATTTATTTATTTATTTGTTTTTCAGAATAGGCCTATGTCGATTTCAAATTGTATATATTGACGTCGTAACTAGACAATAATTATGAATTATTAGACGACTGATGTCTTATGAAATTTTAGTTAAGAAGTTGCCACCCCAGATACATAAAAGGCATGTTTATAGAAGTGATGGTGCGACTCCATATTTAACGCAGACATCATCATTTACTTTAATCTGGCTATTTTATTCAGCACTAGAGCGATTTGTGGATTTTTAAGAGTTAATAGAGATCATTCGTACTCTATTGATTCCTAGAGGTCTTTTCTAAACTGGGGAAAATCACCTAATGTCAACCAGAGCAGATGGCAATACTAGGATGGTTATGAATGGGTAAAGACAGTGCGAGAGTGGGAGTGGTAAGACAACGGTTGCTGACCTATGCTATTACAACCATTTGTTTCCTCATAGTCTTACTGGCTGTGTGTGTGGGGGGGGGGGGGGGGGGGGGGGAGGTCGGCGGCTATGCTACTACAATCATATATTTCCTCTTGGTCTTACTGGGTGTGGGGGGGGGGGGGGGGGGGGGGGGGGGATAATGGGAGGTGTGTGGGTGAGGAATAATTAACGGCTTTGGAGTGGTTGGGTAGATACAGAGGTGGGCAGAGGGAAAGAGGTGGTGGGGGGGTGGTAAGGGGGGTAGGGGATTGGAGAGGTGGAGGGGATGGGGAGAGGGAAGGAAAAACATGTGGTGTATGGGGGTGATGGGGATATGAGAGATGAGGTAGGAACGGGGAAAGAGGTTGTGTGTGGGGTAAGGCGGGCAAGGGGGTGGGGGGATTGGAGAGGTGGGGGAGAGAGGGAGCAGTAGGGGGAGGGAGAAAGTGGGAGTAAGGAAGAAGGAGGGTAAATAGGGGAGACTAAATGAGCGAAAGGAAATGACTTGAGTGATTAGAGGAGAGGGAAGGGACTGCAAAATAGGTTGACAAAAGATAGATGCAGAAGGTAGATGAATAAAAAGATAATATAGAAGGTAGATACAAATAAGTGACAAACTATAAAGTGAATGTTGGAAGATATTAGATAGATAAAAGAGATAGATGGAAAAGGTAAATATAAAAAAAGTGACCATCAATAAAGTGAATGCTGCTGGAAGGTATTTGAACTTGGAGGAGTGGTGGCGGGCGAGACTAATTGCTAGACTAAGAGTGGAAGAGGAGAATAGCGGTGGTGATGACAAGGAGGAGGGGGGGGGCCGAGGGTGAGGGAGAAGGGGTGGTGGAGAGGCGTGTTGGTGAGGGGGGGGGGGGGGGAGAAGAAGTGTGGAAAAGGCGTGGTGGTGGTGGTGGAGGGAGGGAAGTGGTGGAGAGGCTTGGGGAAGGGGTGGTGGAGAGGCGTGTTGGTGAAAGGGGGGGGGGGGAGTGGTGGTGGAGGGAGGGAAGTGGAGGAGAGGCTTGGGGAAGGGGGGGGGTGGAGAGGCGTGGTGATGGGGGAGGGAGGAGAAGTGGTGGTGTGGGAGGTGGGGGAAGATGTGGAAGTGGTGGTGGAGAGACGTGGTAGTGGGGTGGGGGGGAGGAAGAAGTGATGGACAGGCGTGGGGGTGGGGGAGGACATTAGTGGGTTAGTGATGGGGGGGAGGTGGTGATTGAGTTGGGAGGAAGGAAGATACGTGGAAAGAATGGGGAGAATGAGTATCTACACTTGTGGAGGGAAAGATAAAATTAATATCTAAATTGTGAACATTGTCAGTTTGGTACATTCATTAATCCCTTCTGTACCGCGACGTCTTTTTAACTTTATTCTGGCTGCTATTAGACGATATTATTCAGTTTAAAAAGCGCCCCCCCAGCAATCAACAGGCTTCGAACTATCTTAATGAACCCTTTTTACTACTACAGATCCTTCTTAAACTGCATACAATCGTCTAAATATTGGTATAATAAAATGAAAAAGACGGCACCGGTACTATACGGATTAATATGTATTAATTTTGCTGCTACTTATGGATCCAAGGGGGCTGTAGTGTGCTTGGGAAAAATAGTTTGAATGATCAATTGTGAAGTATTTGTTGACATTCATACTGTCAGTACATTTAATAATTTGATACACTTGGATTAGGTCCCCTGGTAGTCTGCGCTTTGTTAAACTAAACAGATTTAACTTTTGTATACTCTTCGTGTGTGTAGAGAGAGAGAGAGAGAAAAAAGAGAGAGAGAGAGAGAGTGTGTGTGTGTGTGTGTGTGTGTGAGACAGTGTACTGTGTGTGTTTGAGAGAGATAATGTGTGTGTGAAAGATAATGTGTGTGTGTGTATGTGTATGTGTATGTGTTAAAGAGGTGGTGGTATGGTTGAGCGTGGTGAGTGCCTGTGACATGGTTGGTGGAGTGGTAAATGACTCTCCTTGTCGCACCAATGGTCACTCCTCTCACTCTCTCTCACACACACATACACTCGTTCACACTCGTTCTCTCTCAGGTCAGGTGAAGGTATTGAGGGACAAGCCTTTACAACGGCACCTCATAGCTACTTTCTACTTTCTGAAGAGTGTAGAGAGGGGAGAAGGGGTGTTGGAGAGAATATACCTTTAAATGTGTAAATTATTATGGACACATGATAAACCCTTTCCATACCCCTAATGTTTGAGAGTATAGGATAATTTACTGCCCATAGTTAGCCTCTCCTTAATGATCCACAACATCGTCTTCTAAGAAAGTTCCCCAAGCGTAACTAATCACCCACACTAGTTTTTTTTCCCCCCTGCGTGACGTTTTAAATGAGGGTGACAAGTAACACCTTGACCACGAGAGGCCTTTCCTGAGCTGCGTAAAATCGTCGAATGTTAGCCAGAATAATGTGGAATTTTGCGTCATTAACCCCTTCTGTACCGGAGACGTCGTAGTAATTTTATTCTAGCTCTATTTAGACGATTTTATTAAGTTGAAGAAAGGCCTCCAACAATAAAGGGCTTCGAACTATCTTAATAATATTTGTTTACTACCACAGATCCTTCTTAAGTTGCACAAAATCGTCTAAATATAGCTAGAATTGAATACAAATGACGTCGCCGGTACAGTCGCGCTAATAAGTGATGTCTCGGCAGCAAGTATGTTTTGATCAATAATTGGTATCGGCAATATCTAAGCTTCATGTCTTCATATCGAGTGAAATATACAAACATGTTCCTACACTTACCCACCCTATTCAACATCTGGCAGACATTAATACAGCGCAGAGAGAGGGAGCCACACTTAATGACAGCTGGGTCATAACTTATTAGCGCGATTGTACAGGAGGGGTTAACCTGCACATACACTGTTCTCAAGAAGGTGTAATGGAAGCAGGATGTCAAACGAACGCTGATTCCTAGCTGTTTAGTTTTTATTATTGTATATGCAAGGATAGAAGTTTGGTTTATAGTTTAAGGGGAGGCTTTTAGTTTGTTTCCTACTCCTCCAGCAATCTAAAAATGTCACCCCCTTGACCCCCTTTCAAGATAAATTTGTACATTTTTCGGTAGAAAAATGTTCCGTCCAAAGGCCGGTTCCTCTTAAATTACAGGCTCGCTATCGCTCGCCAGGATAAAATCGACACCTGAATGGCACGAAAGGTCTTAATATGGGGTGACAGTTCTTAAAATCGCTAAACTAATGGGGCAAACGTTTTATAATATCAAAAGCAATGGGGCTAAACATGAGGGAGAAAGGGGTCAAGAAAAAAATCCCTCAAATGGAGATCTCCCCTTAAATTGT
The DNA here is from genome assembly GCA_032716605.1 of Paralithodes platypus. NCBI lineage: Eukaryota > Metazoa > Arthropoda > Malacostraca > Decapoda > Lithodidae > Paralithodes > Paralithodes platypus. The sequence continues at coordinate 2,862,288 of CM064525.1, read as the reverse complement.
CTCCTTGGAAGGGATAACATGGCCAACACAATGCTATTTCATGTGCATTTAAAGGGAGGTGTTTAGTTTGCTCCCTAGACTTCCATCAAGCTTAAAATTACACTCCCTAAACCCCCTTTCAAGATAAATTTGTACATTTTTCGGTAGAAAATTTTCTAGGCCGAAGGCCAGTTCCTCTTAAATTACAGGCTCGCTATCGCTCGCCAGGAAAATACACCTGAATGGCAGGAAAGGTCTTAAAATTGACAGAAATGGGTCGAATGTTCTTAAAATTGCCAAACTAATGGGGCGACCGTCTTATAATCTCAAAAGCAATGGGGCTAAACATGAGGGAGAAAGGGGACCAGAAAAAATCCCTCAAGTCGATATCTCCCCTTAAATATATTCCTTCTTTTATTTCATATTTTTTTTTTTTTAGTAAGCGTTGTTTCCACATACCGATTTTGATTAGTATTTTGCCTTTATATTGTCTTTGTCCGAATTTTGGTTTGTTTAGTTTGCAAGTTTTACATTTTAATTCCCATATTCATTCAAGTCTTCAAACAAAATTGCTCCTGTTGGACACCCTGAATAGAGGTAATATAAGATCATTGAGTATATTGATAGTAATATACGATATCTATAATATATATGAGTTTATTACTGTCAATATACTTGGATAAGACCGTCTAATTAAAGCTATACCCTGTGCCAAAGAAGTAGGCTAAAACGCCTTAACATTAACCTCTATAACTCACAAACGACTGGAGTAATCAAGCTGATACTACCATTTGGGAAGAGTCAGCCAGGGAATAGGTGTGGAAATTTACAGCCCATTTGCTTTAGCCCTTTTATGAGTTACAGAGGTTAGGGTTCACGATGTCCGGCCTATCAATTTGGAACGGAGTATAAGATGAAATATAAACACTAAAACAAACCCTGCGCCAGCGTCCAGGGAGTGTTATGTATAGAGTCCATCATCATCTCCGCATACAGAGGATCAATGAACCAGTGAACAGCTCTCAAAGGGTTCCCAGGCGAATCTCCTCTTAAATTGGGAGGCGTGTGTGTGTGTGTGTGTGTGTTT
>CM064525.1:2831222-2858722 GCA_032716605.1 Paralithodes platypus | reverse complement strand
TTAGATAAATCACAAAAATACACGTGATAAATATACTTCTTGAACTTGCTGTTGGTAGAGAGTATTAGCATAGTATGGGAAGTCTAGTGGTCGCCTATATAGCACTGTAGGTGGACCATTGATTCTTGAGGCTGCTATAACCATAAATAACACCAGTAAATAAGGGTTATATGCACTTACCAACAGACAATACTCGCAATCACTAACACACGCATCAGTACTCTCTCTCTCTCTCTCTCTCTCTCTCTCTCTCTCTCTCTCTCTCTCTCTCTCTCTCTCTCTCTCTCTCTCTCTCACACAAGACATTTCTGAACGTTTTATCTCAAATCTATATATTTAGATACCTAATATTATTTGTATTATCTATCAATAAAATACCACTTATGTTTTATCTGCCTTTCTATTTAACTGTGTCAGCTTAGCCTCTTTATATATATATATATATATATATATATATACTAGGCCTATACCGTTTATATATATAATATTAATCAGTGAGCGTTGTAATAGGCCATCTAGCACCTGAAGACTTTGGTGACAGGGCGTGGTGGACAAATGGAACCACTCACTCTCACAAAAATGCGCCTGGACAATTTGTTAGTTCACTCGAGGGCGACTCCTCATAAAATCAATAATGTTTTAAGATGATGGCTACTGCAGAGTCCACTTCCGGGTGGAGGGATGAGTTGGTGGATGTATGGATGAGCTGTGGGTGGATGAGATACTGAGCGTGTTGATATATTAGTTGGTGGATGTATGGATGAGTTGCGGGGTTGATGGATGAGTTATTGAGTGTGTTGATGTATGAGTTGGTGGATCAATGGGTAAGTTACGGGATGGATGATTATAGGTATGTTATTATTACAAAATATATATAATAAACATTTGGTTGACTACAATCAACTAAATTAACTACACTAATTGGTATGAAATGTCGGATGAAGGAAAATCGGCGAGACCAAAGAGCCCTTTAACCAATCCTCCATACGGCACCATATAGACAACACACCCTTGACTCACGTCACACCATCTTAGACCAAAGAGCCCTTTAACCAATCCTCCATACGGCACCATATAGACAACACACCCTTGACTCACGTCACACCATCTTAGACCAAAGAGCCCTTTAACCAATCCTCCATACGGCACCATATAGACAACACACCCTTGACTCACGTCACACCATCTTAGAGGGTAACTTTTCAGTTCTGAAGTCGTTTAGGTACGGAGAGGAACTAAGCACCATGGTTGGTTAGGGCTGGTCCTATCCAGAGTGAGGTTTGGCATGTTCATCCCAATCCTCGCCGTTTCAATCTGTCTCTTTTCCTGTACTACGTTTCCTTGTAGGTGTTGGCGAGATCGCCCGATTGGGTGGCACTGCAAGGTGGGCTGCAGACGGTGGGGGCATTGGCCCAGGGGGTGCAAGCCCGTGGGCTGATGATTCCCTCCCCCGTTGCCCTCTCAGAGACAAATTTCATCTCACCCTGGCCCCTTTTGGGGCCCGAGCATCTGGAGCGGTTTCGGTCTACCAGACTCGGGACTGTTCGGCCAGATAGTCTAGGGAACTACAACAACAACAACAACAACAACAATAACAACTAAGCACCATGTAGCCCCTCTTTGCTGCAAAATGTTATGCCTGCATTATAGTCCATTCATTATAGGTAGGCCAGAACATGTAACTCAAAATGGGATAGAGCAAATGAGCTTTTAAAATCCCACACCTAGGCGGCCTACCGGTACCTATATTGATGGAGAATAGGTAGCAATGAAAAATCAACTGACTTCCAGTGCTTCTAGTTTTGTCTAGTCCTTCATAATGTAAATTATTCCTCATATATTTCCGTAGTTTATAATATGTGGGAGTTTTGTTATTAACTTATTGTGTATCTATTTATCTATTGTATCTATTGTAGAGTTCGCCACCTGCATGTGGCACCGATGAGCGTGCCGCTCTTCGGTATTTTGTATAAGGTTTACTCCCCTAGACTGGTTGCTGACCAAGGCTAACGACTCCCATCCACCCGGATCTTTATAAATGGTTGTCTCCCCTAGATGGATTGCCGACCAAGGCTGACGAGTCTGTACTTAGGTTTACCACGTAATCCTTTTTCACAATGTTCATACTGTCATTTTTATTAGGCTTTTTACTTCACTATAATATTAAGTTATCGTATTTTATGTTTGTGAATAATGTCATTAATGTAGGCTATAGTATTTAGGTTTACGAATGTAATATTTGTTCACATGTTTCATACTATGTCTATTTTCTTTGGCTTTATGAAATAATTGAAATTCACTTTGATATCAGTGTTTCTTATACGTGATTGTATTTGTTGTTGTCTATATCTGTTTATCTATATGTCTATATATCTGTTTATCTATCTTATCTATCTATCTATGAGGAGGAGGAGTCAGTGGGCGGGTGGAGTGTGGTCGGTAGGTTTAGATGTGTGTGTGTGTGTGTGTGTGTGTGTGTGTGTATGTGTATGTATGTATGTATGTATGTATGTATGTATGTGTGTGTGTGTGTGTGTGTGTGTGTGTGTGTGTGTGCGTGTGCGGTACGTTTAGATGTGTGGCCGTGAGTAATACATCTCCACCATGATGAGTGGGTCTGGTTGCTGGGGAGGGAGAGAAGGAAGTAGGATAGGATAGGATAGAAGGGAGGGTGGTAGAGAGAGAGAGAGAGGATGAAGCTAGGATAGAGGAGAGGGAGTTAGAATAGGAAGGAAGGGAGGGAGGAACGTAGAGAGAGAGGGAAGGTAGGAATGTAGGGATAGAGGGAAAGAATAAGGAAGAGAAGGAGGGAGGGATAGGATGGAAGGAGGATAGGATAGGGTAGAAGGGAGGGAGGTAGGATAAGGAGGTAGAGAGGGAGAGAGGATGAAGCTAGGATAGAAGAGAGAGAGGGAAAGAATAAAGAAGAGAGGGAAGCAGGGAGGGAGGGATGGGAACGACAGAGAGCGAGGGAGAGGGAGAGAGAGAGAGAGAGAGCGAGAGGAAGAGGAAGTTATTAAAGTTGTGAATTGAAAGAAGGATGAAGGATAGGAAAGAAGGAAAGGAAGGACATGAAATGAGAGAGGGGGAGGGTGTATAGAAAGGAAGGAAGGGAGGGAATGAGGATGGGAAGGTAGGAAGGAAGGAGATGGGAAGAAAGGAAGGAAGATGGAAGGGAATAAGGATAGGAAGGAAGATGGAAGGGAATAAGGATAGGAAGGTAGGAAGGAGGGAGATATGAAGGAAGGAGGTAGGAAGGAAGGAAGAGAGGGAAGAAGGAAGATAATAAGGATAGGAATGAAGGAGGTGGGAAGGAAGTGTGATCGAGGGAGTACAAAGGAGTACAAAGGAAATCAAGCAACAACAGATCTAGTGACCCTTCTAGGTTGCTTGTCCTCCAAAACACTGAGGATCAAGTGTCCAAACAGTGGTTTAGAGTGGGTAAGGGAACATTGGAAAGGGAATTACTGCCCTGGAACTAATGTCCGTGGCAGGATTAGGAAGCTAGTAGGGGACAGATGGGTTAGTAACTGAGGGGGGGATAAAATAAAGTTATCCATTTACAACCGCAGCCAGGCGCGGGTTTGATGGGAGATATTTGTATAGGGGGAGTTTAAATGAAATCAACGGTGATGCAGTCTATAACGTTTCGGGGAAGCCCATTCCACAAGTTGACAACTCGATTGAAGAAGAAATTCTTAGCTTCGTGTGAGTTAAAAGATTTACCAATAATTTTGCAAACATTTCCCCGCGTGTAATTAGATTGGTCGATAGTGAAGTACTTACTACAGTACATATTGTCGATGCCTTTGATGATTTTGAACACTTGAATTAAGTCGCCTCTTAATCTGCGCTGGGTTAAAGGAAATAGATTTAATTCTCTAAGACGCTCTTCGTATGGTTTGTTCTTTAGGCTAGGTATCATTTTGGTAACTCTACGTTGAACTCGTTCTAGCTTGTTCATATCTTTTTGTTAATAAGGGCACCAGGATTGAACGCAGTATTCCAGAAGAGGGCGGACTAAGGAATTGTAAAGGGTTAGGATAACTTCTTTGGATTTATGCTCAAATGACCTGCCTATAAAGCCAATTATTTTGTTTGCCTTCTTAACAACTTCTGAAAATTGTTGACTCGGTTTTAGGTTACTCGATATTGTTACTCCCAGATCGGTTTCTCTGTTTACATTCTTAAGCTGAGTGCCATTCATCGAATAGTTTGCTTTCTCATTTAGGTATCCGATATGTAGTACTTTACATTTATCCGCATTGACAATCATTTGCCATATTTGGGCCCAACATGACAATTTATCTAGATTGTGTTGCAAATCGTCAACTTGTTCTTTTGAGAGTACGCTATTTGCAATTTTTGTATCGTCAGCAAATTTTGAGACTGTACAGGTGAGACCCTCGTCTATGTCGTTGATGTAAATTAGAAAGAGAATTGGACCTAGTACCGATCCCTGGGGTACCCCGCTACTTACATTGGTCCATTTAGATGCCTTACCGTTTATGACTACTCTTTGCTTTCTGTCGCTGAGCCAATTTTCTATCCATTTCAACATACCGTCTTGTATTCCATGCGCTTTTAGTTTTAGCAGTAAACGTTTGTGGGGAACTTTGTCAAAGGCCTTTTGAAAATCAAGGTATATAATATCTACAGCTTTACTCTCATCGTAGAGGTTGAGGATATCGTGGAAGAAGTCTAAGAGGTTAAGGAGAAAGGTAGGAGGGAGGGGAAGGGAGGAAAGAAGGAAGGCGGTAAGAAGGAAAGGGGTAGGAAGGATGAACACTCTTACAGACATTATAACATCCTCGTTCGTCACAGCGTTTAACCCTTTCAATCAGATTACTTTTTAATTTACTCCACTTACCGACAGACCAATGTACCAACCTTGAGAACAAAGCAAAGGTAACAAATACTACACACACACACACACACACACACACACACACACACACACACACACACACACACACACACACACACACACACACACACACACACACACACACACACACACATCAGACACACACACACACACACACACACTGTAAAGAAAAATACATGATAATTTAAAATAAAATTAATGTGAAATTAAAAGAAGGATAGTAATGCAATAACTGAAGATAAATATAAATAGGGAAATTATATATGCATGTGTGTAGCCTATGTGCATGTACGTTTATATATTATTATGTGCGTGTGTAGGTCTGTGGTGTGTGCAGATGTGTGTGTGTCGTGTGCTCATATGACTGTCTGTACGTGTGCCCATTTTCTTCAATATAAATGTCCTTCCTCCTGGGCCATTTTTTAAGGGGGTCACCTTTTTTGTTTTAATCTTTCTCTCCTTTCCTCTCTTTCCTTGGCTTGTATGTATTCGGCCCCATTCAGCCAACTGCTTAAAACGTTTATCCCCATCCAGGTGTCGATTTCCTCCTGGCGAGCGATAGCGAGCCAGCATTGTATGGAGAAATCCGGCTTCGCCGGATACATTTATCTATCGAAAAATTTACAAATTTAGCTTGCTGTCAAAAAAAAATATATATATGCTGGCTTGCTACCGCTCGCCAGGAAATCTTGACACCTGGATGGGGGTAAACGTCTTCAAACAGTAGGCCGAATGGGGCCGAATGGATAAAAGCCAAAGAGAGAGGGAGAAAAAGAGAACAAAAGCGAGGTGGGCCCCCTTAACATTATTATCCTCTGCGCCCACCCTTCACCTTAACCCCTTCTGTACCGGCGACGTCCTTTTCATTGTATTTTAGCAATATTTAGAAGATTTTTTGCAGTTTAAGAAGGATCTGTAGTAGGAAAAGGGGTTAAGTGAGATAGTTCAAAGCCTGTTAACTGTCTTGATAGCGTAATGCGTAAATGTGCGGAATTTCGGTGTGAGTAGCCTAGGTTCGAGTCCTTGGAGTGCCACATGTATTTGTTGATTTCATTAATTGAGTTTAGAGGTAAAGTTGGTTGGTGAAAAAATATGAATTAACCACTTCCGAGTTTCGGTCTATAAGGAAGTTGGAGCTGTAGACATCGATAATTAACAGAATTATTGCCTAAATTGCGGTTGTAGTGCTTATATAAATACATGAAACCCAATTCAACATACTTGTTATCCATCAGAAACCTACATTATTATTGCATTTCAGTTTAATATCGATGTTTACGGCTCCAACTTCCTTATAGCCTGAAACTTGCAAGTGGTCAATTGCTGGAGGCTCTTTTTAACCCTCTCCGACATATGACGCGATTTTGAGCCTATTGGGGATACTTTAAAGCCTTTGTTACCATCAGGGGTATTTAGAAACCTCAAGTTTAGTTACTTCAACCTCTGCAGTTGTCTTTTGAGTTAGCTTTGGGCAGAAAACTAATTTTGGAGAGGTAATTATAAGAGTGAGAGAACTCTTATTTCTTATTGCTAATCTGGCAACCTCTGCGTCATAAATGCGTGAAAGGGTTAAGCTAAATAAACCATCTAATAGTAGCCAGAATGAAGCTAAATGAACGGCACCGGTAATGAAGGGGTTAAACAAAAAATGTGATGGCTCTGTGGTTATAGTGGTTAGGAAGCCCAGATGGAAGGCTATTGCTGGAGGGGGGGGGAGAGGGGGGGGGGGTTGTGGTGGTGGTCTACATGGATGAATGAACGGGTATCTCAATCTATATCTCTCCCCCCCTCCCCTCCCCTCCTATCTCACATACTCACACACACACACACTCTCTCTCTCTCTCTCTCTCTCTCTCTCTCTCTCTCTCTCTCTCTCTCTCTCTCTCTCTCTCTGTTGAATAAGAGAGAGAGAGAGAGAGAGAGAGAAATAGCGCACATTAGCGTTGTATGCTTACCATTATTTGAACTTAAAATAACCAGTAAATATTCATGTTAGTGTTTAAGAAATACCAAAATAACGAGTCCTGCCTGTTTATATAAATAGGGTCAACCCTATTAGGTGCAGGGCGGGCCAATTTGGATACTCCCAGTTTTACTCCATTAGCTTGGAGATTTTAAGACGTTTCATCTCATTAGTTTGGCGATTATATGATGCTTCAACCCAATAAGATGTCGATTTTTCCTGGGCGAGCGATAGCGAGCCTGCAATTTTGGAGAAACCGGCCTTTGGCCGGGACATTTTTCTACCGAAAAATTTACACATTTAGTTTGAAGGGGGTCTGGGGGACTCTTTTTAGTTTGAAGAGGGGGTTTGGAGAGGCTTTTTTCAAGTTCTAGGGGGTAAACTAAAAGCACAGGGTTCGAAAATGGCAAAACGAATTAAAACTCTCAATAATAATTAAAGAAAATATCATAATAACCCCCCAGACGTTGCACCAGATAGTGTTAAGAACATAAGAACATAAGAAAATGGGAGTCTGCAAAAAGCCGATCGGCCCATACAAGGCAGATCCCTGTCACACCCAACCCCAATTACAACACTCAGATATTTCTAATTTGTATAGACCTAGGCCTACTAATGCTTTACACTGCTTACAAATTACCCTTAGCCTACATTTACATCAGCTCAGTCAGCTGAGTGCTGACTTAGTTTGTAAGGTAAACCTGACTTTTTGGACCGACAGCGATTTCAGTAAGTTTTATTTTGTTTTTTGTATTTTTTCCTTCAGATATAGTGTTGTTTTATACTGAAGAGGAGCGGAAATGAGTATTTACCCATTATCCAATAATCTAAAAACACGCCCCTATTAGACTTTTTTTTTTTATTTTTTAATGTTCTAGGCTATTAGCCTAACCTAGCACCCTTACCTAACCTAACCTAGTATATGGGTGGGGGCTGCCACCCCCACACCCCCGCTGGTTGGGTTATTTTTTGTTTTTATTTATTTTTATTTTTTGTTTTGTGCCATTAGCCTAACTTAACAACCTAACCTAACCTAACCTAGTATATGGGTGGGGGCTGCCGCCCCCACACCCCCGCTAGCGGCTAGTTGGGTTATTTTTTTATTTTTTATTTATTTTTTTATTTTTGTTTGTGTCATTAGCCTAACTTAACAACCTAACCTAACCTAACCTAGTATATGGGTGGGGGGCTGCTGCCCCCACACCCCCGCTGGTTGGGTACTGGCTGAAAAACTTTTGTTTTACAGTAGCCTAGGCCTATACATGTATTTTAGCGTTTTGTTTTGTTTTCTCCCTTGCAATACATTTCCGCTCTTAATGCCATATATAGCAATGATGTATATGCTCTACCGGACCTATTAGGCCTAAACAGATCGATGGGCTAACTGTCGGTCCAAAACATCAGTATAGCCTAACCGTTTGGAAATCTAATACTAAGCAAGTCTGTCCCAGCCCCCACATCACATTCAACACATATAGGCTATTATACACATTCCCCTGCAAGTTCTGCAACATTACTGAAGTAGGCCTATCTGCAACTCAGCATCCTTGATTCACTCATCTCCCACTCCCTCTCACTACCATCTCTTTCAGCATCACTAGGCCTGTCAGAGGCAGTCACTTTCAGTATAATGGTCCTGTAATAGCCGTTCACGAGTCAACAATGTCTCTTTATTTGTCCCTATGGTCTTTTCTCATTAGCCTATAATGTAAAACTTTCAAAACATACAAACCAAAACAGGGACGCCACTGATGAAACAGGAAGGTCAAGCCACCCACCCAGCCTTGTTGTTTTGCTCAGTCACCCACCCGGTCTTCTTACTTTTTCCGCTTCCTAGGCCTCTCTGTTTCAAAGCACACTCAGCCTGCAGTAATTAAGCCTGCAGTGTTAAGGGGAAGTATTGTTTTTTTCTGGAGCTCCTTCTTATGTTTAGCCTCAGTAGTTTTAAGATTTTAAGCCGTTCGCCTCATTAGTTTGGCATATTTAAGTCCTTTCGCCCCAGTTCTTTGTCAATATTATGACCTTTCATGCCAATTACGTTTCGAATTTTTCCTGGCCAGCGATAGCGAGGATGAATCGGGACATTATTGTACTGAAATATGATTAGTGTTGTCATAGATTCCAGTGGTTTTCGCTCAAAAAGTGTTATTGGTATCTTTATAGTTACTGGGAAAATTGATTATCCCTCATGTGTCAGTGTCAGTGTCCGTGTCAGTGTCAGTGTCCGGACAGTCAGTGTCCGAAACTTTGTGAAATATCTGACAACACTTTTTAACCTCGACCGTACACATTTATCTCGAAGGGGGGTCTTGGGGGTATTTTGTAAGTTGATGGGGGTCTAGGCAGCAAACTATTTTTTTATATTATTTTTTAACTTAAAAGTACGATAAGATTGAATGTGACCTGCGACCATTTGTTCAGCATAGTCTCTGTTCGTCTATAGTTCAGTGTGTGGTAATTATAGGTTATATATAAGATGAATAACTTCGTCCATAATATTGGTTCTGATAGTTATGTTTATAAATGTGTTTTTGTTTATTTTTGTTTTCTATCAAATTTAAGGCACGCGACCACTTGTTCATCATATTTTGTTTGTCTAGTACAATATGTGGTATGTGTAGGTTGTTGTTGTTGTTGTTGTTGTTGTTCCCCAAGCTACCTGGCCGAACAGCCCCAAGGCCCCGAGCAAGGCCAAGGCCATAACCGAGCGGCCCCACAGAACCCTCCCCGCCGACCACAATAAAGCCTGGGTGACCGAAGCCACTCCATGGCGGGGAGCTGAGGAGGGTGCGGAAATGCCCGGGAAACCAAAGCCCCACCCAGGGCCCTGTGTCCTCAGCAATTATGAAGAGAAAGTTGAGGGGCAAGGGAAAAATGTGACGCTATGGCTTCCAATCTTGGTAGATTGGGAGGTCAATCCACGTTAGAGACGCCGTCACTTGAGATCTAGAAAATATATAAGTAAAAGGAACAGTCAGAGTAAGCTATGGGTATGGCAGAGATTGCTCAGTTCTCACTCTGATAGACCAGCCCATCACCACAATTATATAGGCCTATAAGATGTACAATATGTGGTATGTGTAGGTTATATAGGCCTATAAGATGTACAATATGTGGTATGTGTAGGTTATATAGGCCTATAAGATGTACAATATGTGGTATGTGTAGGTTATATAGGCCTATAAGATGAATACCTTCGTCCATAATACAGGTTCTGAAAATTATGTGTATAAAATGGGTTTCAATATATATATTTTACTCATTGTTCTATCAAATGTATGGCACGCGACCATCTGTTCATCAAAGTCACCGTTTGTATAGTACAATATGTGGTCATTATAGGCTATGTATAAGATGAATAGCTTCGTCCATAATACAGGTGCTGATAGTTATGTGTAGCAATGGGTTTTTGTGTATTATTTTATTTTATTTTTAGATTTTGTATATCAAATTTAAGGGGAGGTTATTAGTTTGTTCCCTATATTTCCATCAAGCTTACGATTACACCCCCTAGACCTCCTTTTAAGATAAATTTGTACATTTTTCGGTAGAAAAATGTCCTGGCCGAAGGCCGGTTCCTCTTACATTACAGGCTCGCTAACGCTCGCCAGAAAAAAATCGATACCTAATTGGCACGAAAGGTCTTAAAATTGACAGAAATGGGGCGAAAGTTCTTAAGATCGTTAAACTAATGGGTCGAAAGTCTTAAAATCTCAAAAGCAATGGGGCTTAACATGAGGGAGAAAGGGATCCAGAAAACAATCCCTCAAGTGTAAATCTGCCCTTAAGGCACGCGACCACTTGTAATTCATCATAGTTTCTGTGTGTCTAGTATATATAGTATTATGGTCATTATGGGCTATGTATAAGATGAATAGCCTCGTTCATGATACAGGTGCTGATAGTTATGTGTAGAAATGGGTTTATATATATTTATTAACTTATTTTCCCATCCAATTTAGGACACGCGACCCCTTGTTCATCGTAATCTAGTATGGTGTGTATGTGTGTGGTAATTGTGGGTTATGTGTAAGATGTAAAGCTTCGTGAATAATACTGGTTCTGATGATTATGTGTGGAAATGGGTTTTAATGTGTGTTTTTTTCTATCAATTTTAAGGCACGCGACCTCTTGTTCCTCGTGGTCCCTACATACATCTTGTGGTGTATGGGTTTGTTATGTAGCTGTTGATGTATAAGATAGGAAGGTTTGTTCATTATACATTTATATTATATGTATATGTACTTGCGTTACTGTGTGTGTGTGTGTGTGTGTGTGTGTGTGTGTTAATAAAACTTACGGCACGCGACCTCAGTATTGTGCCACGCGTCACCCCCTCATACGGGAAACAAGGCAATTTAGATCCGTAGACTTTATAATGTATACAACCCTCGCTCACACACTCTCTCTCTCTCTCTCTCTCTCGCTCGCTCGCTCTCTTTATCCCCCCCCCCCCAGGTGGCTCATTCTCTCACACATACACACACTCTCACACTCACTCTCTCTCTCTCTCTTATGTCACTATCGGCTGTTTTATTATTAATTAATATTATTATGAATAAATGATATAATAAAGTTAATAATTATTTAGCCGATAGGGACATGACAACAAATTAATGAAGAAATGTTGTAATGAAGGTATTAATATTCCAGGATGTAATATTATCATGTTATTATGTTCTGGAATGAATGTATTATGTATTATTCATGGTAACTGTATCGCTATTAAATCATGTGGGCCGGTATACCTGGTCCGGTTTGTACCCTTGTTATGTATATTGACTGCATGATTAACATATACAATCCCCCCCCCCCCCACCTCTCTCTCTCTCTCACTCACTCACTCACTCATTCACTCATTCTCACTCTCAATTTCACACACTCACAATCGCTCTTTCTCACACACACACACACTCACACACAATCTCTCTCTCTCTCTCTCTCTCTCTCTCTCTCTCTCTCTCTCTCTCTCTCCACGACGTAATTTTATGTATGGAAGGAAACGCAGTATGATTGACTTACAAGAATAATTTGCTAAACAAACATTAATTTGTCATATTACGTAATTATTACTTAAGAAATACTTATTGCAAGAATAATTTACTATAAACCCGTTAATTGGTCATATTATGTAACTATTAATTTGCTATAAACCCGTTAATTGGTCATATTATGTAACTATTGTATAACAAAATACACTTCTAATTCAATCTTAATAATCTTTGCTAGATTAATTTTCTATAAACCCGTTAATTGGTCATATTACGCAACTACTGCATGAGAATATACACTTCTATTTAAATCATGATAATTTTTACAAGAATAATTTGGTATAAACTTTCTAATTGGTCATATTATGTAACTATTGCATAAGAAATTACACTTCTATTTATATCATGATAATGTTTACAAAAATAATTTGCCATAAACCCGATAATTAATCATATTATTTAACTATTAATATAGAAAATACACTTCTAATTCAACTATACTCATGTTCCTACTATACAGTACCTAAACTACATAGAGGGTATACGAATGAATGTGGCCAACTTTATGTACTAATGATTGTGTATTGTTATTTGCAGGCATCCATGGTGGCCGTTGATCTCGGAGCGGTAAACGACTCGAGGTAAGCAGGTTCCAGGTTTTTAGTGTATTTGTAGAGTTGGTGCTTTATTAATATTATTGATTGTGTATGTATTATTATATATTAGTATATATGTGTGTTGCGTTTAGTACACTTTGTTGATCTAGGTTATTCGTCTATTAATTTATATTTTGTTTATTATTGATATTTTTGTATTATTTTGTATGTATATTTATTATTTTTAGTTGTTGTGTGTTGCTGTTTAGTTGTTGTTTTAGTTGTTATGATACTGGGTTTTGTGTATTATTATCGCGTCGTTTATTTGTTTATATAACTACTGGAGTAGCAGACCAGACCAGATGGCTGGAGTAAAGTAGGAAAGAAGAGTAATTGGACAGAGGAAGAACAAGCTGAGAAGTGAGATATACAGTAGAAGATTGAAAGTTCTCGGGGAGTAGCAACCTGGTGACATATACAGTAAGTATATAATTTAACTCCTGAGACACCATAGGGTATTTGATCCCATGGCAGGCCACTCAAAGGTTTACACTGGTCATCACCTTTTACATAACGCTCATTATGATCATTGGCGATTATGACGTGGTTTATCACTTTGTTTTGCTTATTATTTAACGATTTTCTTAAGATTAGGAAGGGTCTGTTGGTGTTAAAGGATTAATTGAGCTCGTATTTACCTGTCTGATTGCTTGAAGTATTTACCTGTCTGATTGCTTGAAGTATTTACCTGTCTGATTGCTTGAAGTATTTACCTGTCTGATTGCTTGAAGTATTTACCTGTCTGATTGCTTGAAGTATTTTTTAAGCAGCCAAAGAAATCTGTCAACACGCGTTGTAGCCTATTTCTTGTGGGATCATTTGTGTGTGTTTGTGTCTGTGCTTTAGTGAACAGAGGTGTAGGGTGTATCCCAGAGAGAGAGAGAGAGAGAGACACAGACAGACAGACAGACAGACAGACAGACAGACAGAGAGAGAGAGAGAGAGAGAGAGAGAGAGAGAGAGAGGGGGGGGGGGGGTGGAGTTACGTAAGTGAGCAAAATGTACATACCCGGTGATTCGACCGAAAAAACGCGATTTTCATTTTAGATATGTTATAATTAGAATGTGTGTATATGTGTGTGAGAGAGAGAGAGAGAGAGAGAGAGAGAAAGAGAGAGACAGACAGACAGACAGTGAGTGAGGGTGGGAAGTATGAGGTAGAAGGGTGGTGATGGTAGTATGACAGCAGAAAGGAAGCTGGAATTTACTCTGCTAACTAGGAATACAATGCTGGTTGATAGAGAGAGAGTAAGAGTAAGAGAGAGAGGAGAAGGAGAGGAAGAAAGAGGGAGAAAAGAAAACAAATGTAAGAGGAGAGGAGGGAGGATGAGGATAAAAACGAAATACTGTAAAAGAGAAGGTCGAGAGAGAGAGAGAGAGAGAGAGAGAGAGAGAGAGAGAGAGAGAGAGAGAGAGAGAGAGGGGGGGGGGGGGGGGGGGAGGAGAGGGGAGGGTATTTAGGAATGAAGGAATGTGGGAATGACTTATAGTGGGTGTCAGTAATGGAAGGGGGGGGGGGTGGGGGGGGGGAGGGTATGGTACTATTATAGGAACTTGACGCACCTCACATTCAATCACTACCTCCAGTTTAATGCAGTTAACCCCAAGCACACACTATATATACAGTATATATATATATATATTTATATATATATATATATACTGTATATTATAAATAATGTGTGGTATTATTTCTTATACGATAATTATTTTAGATAACATTGTCCTTTTACTCAGTGTGTAGTTGGGTCTGAGTACATGATTAGATTGATTCGATAAATGGATATAAAATCGTATTCATGTACTTAACCTTTAACTGTCTTGATGGTGTAATGGTTAGTGTGTTTTAGATCAGTATTTGGTAACCCAGATTCGAATCCCGGAAGGATCACCTGTTTTAATGAATTTCATTGGGAGGTGTACGGTGTTGGGAGTGAAATTAATACATTTGATTATTGCGGTACACTGAACGTTAGTATGTGCATGTCGCACTTTAAAAAGGAATGCAAGCAGCAACCAACCTACGAATCTCTCTTGTGTTAAGCTGTAATACTTTACTTTCATAAAGTTTAATGTTTACATTCACACATAATCACGTGCGTGTTTTCTTTATTTTCGAATATTGCATAATGTGAGTGCTTTATTTCTAACGAGAGAGAGAGAGAGAGAGAGAGGTCGCGCGCGGGAATGAGGAAGGAAGGAAGCAGGCAAGAAGAGAGGAGGGGGGGGGGGGGTAAGAAGGGACAAAGGGTGTGGCCTCTCCTTTTACATCCTCACCACCTGGTCTCTCTCTCTCTCTCTCTATATATATATATATATATATATATATATATATATATATATACTGTATATATATCGGTATATATATATATATATATATATATATATATATATATATATATATATATATATATACTGTATATATATTCTGTATATATATATATATATATATATATATATATATATATATATATATATATATATATATATACTGTATAATATATATATATATATATATATACTGTATATATATCGGTATATATATATATATATATATATATATATATATATATATATATATATATATATATATATATGATTATATACTGTATATATAAATATAAACGGTTTACCATACATAAGTTATAAATATATTTCACATTAATTCTACATTATAATTATATAATTATATTATTTTATTCTCAAAGTTAATTACTTTGACATTAATCATTTGTCCTTATATTTCTATAGTTACGTTTAATATATTTATGAGTTTATCATACAAATACACATGGGCTACTAAATGTTTTTACACGCTCAGCCAGGCTCTAACTACCCACAGTCAGGACGATTGTCCATGCTTTGCCCAACTCTTATCACGCCATGGTAGAGTTGGAGCATGGACAATCCAAGATTTATAGATACTATCTGTGGACCTTGGGGCACTCGTCCTGACTGTCTGTGGTTCGAGCCCGGCTGAGAGTATAAAGACATTAATCTATTTATATATTAATTATATTATATCTTGTGTATCTGGTATCAGATTTGTCTTGTCGTAGTAGCTTATATTGAGTCCATTCATCTATTAAGGGGGGTGACCTGCTTTTTGTTATTTCTGTCCTTTTCTCTCTTTCTCTGGCTTGTATCCATTCGGCCCCATTCAGCCAACTATTTTAAGACGTTTATCCCCATCTAGGTGTCGATTTCTTCCTGGCGAGCGATAGCGAGCCAGCATTATATGAAGAAATCCGGCTTCGCCGGAGACATTTTTCTATCGAAAAATTTACAAATTTAGCCTGCTGTCAAACAAAAATAAAAAATATGCCGGCTCGCTACCGCTCACCAGTAAAAAATTGACACCTGGATGGGGATAAACGTCTTAAAACAGTAGGCTGAATGGGGCCAAATGGATACAAGCCAGAGAGAGATAGAAAAGGACGGAACCAAAACAGGTCACCCCCCCCCTTAATGTTCCGGTGTCTTTATCTTGCCATTAATACCGCTCGTTTATCTTAGTACTGCCATATATAATTATGATATAAGGGAGATCCGTGGAAAAGGTCATCTATCACCAGACCAGACCAGCCACAACCAACATATTTTAAAAATGGATACCCTAAAATCACGCAAATCAGAAACTTCAAATTGTAATTGCTAATGATAAGTATGTAACTAATAGGTTTAATTGATGTAATGGGTATGTTAAGACCTATATCATGATGATGGAGATGATTGTGATGTTGCAGGTATTGTTGGCTGTTGAAAAATAATGCAGGTCATGACCTAGATGTGTGTGAATTTGTGTGTGTGTGTGTGTTTTTTTTTTTAGGCTCTGTCTCGAGTCGGCCACCACCAGCTAAACAAAATATAATGAAACAAAACAAATAATAAATACAATAAAATAAAATGGTGATATAGTCTGAAACGAAGATAGTGACTACGAAGACATGCACTACCACCATAAATATTGATGGTGTTGGCGGTATTGATAAGGATAAAGGTGATAGTGATGAAAGTAATGGCGTTGCAAGATGTACAAATTTATCTCGAAGGGGGGCGATGTTGGTAAGCTTAATAGAGGTCTAGGGAGCAAACCCCCCACCCCCCACCCCCCGCTGACGAAGGTGTGTCGCTGGTGTTGTTCCCACGAGAGAGAGCAACACGTGCAGGACATGTGGTGGTGGTGGTGGTGGTGTACAGGAGAAGGAGGCTGTGGGAATGGACTAACTCACAAATCCTGGAAGGAAGGGGGGAAAGAAAGGCAAGATGGAAGGAAGGAAGAAAGAAAGCAAGGAAGGAAGGAAAGAAGGAAGGTAGGCAACAAATAGGAACAATAATATTTAATGGAAAGTTATTAAAGAAAAATTGTTGATATAAGAACATAGGTTATATAAAGAAATAATACAAATGTGACAATAATAAAATAAACTAGGAATGATTATACCGGAGGTGAGGACGCCCATCACCAAGACTCTGCGGTCAAAGACTGCTTCTTTGGTGGGAAGTGTGTGAGGCCAGTTGATCAGTCATATTTTTTACCATCATGTCAGGGTGGTTGACCTATAACCCAGATGAGTGGAGGGATATATATATATATATATATATATATATATATATATATATATATATATATATATATATATATATATATATATATATATATATATGTAGGTGAATGTTTTTTTTTTGGTTTTTCCTAGTTTTGTGAGATTTTCTTATTTTGACTTCTTGTCTACAGTTGTTTTGTAGGATTCGTTTCACTTCCTTCTTATCTGTTTCTCCTCCAAATCAAAGAAATTCCATTATTATTTTATTTTTATTTTATTTTTTATTTTAGATTATCTCATTATCCTCTCCCGTGCCCTTTATAAGTCTTATAAGTCTTATAAGTTATGGGTGTCCCTTTCTATTATAAATATTGTTTTATTTTACTGTAGAGTCTGCCATTACCCTCTCCCTTACCCTTTATACTATAAGTCCTTCATAAGTTACGGGCGCGTCTTTCTGCCTACACCACTTTCTTGCCGCCCTCCTTGTCAGCCCCATATACCTTCTCTGTGGTGCGGGCGGCTGTTAATGTCTGTATTGTGTGGTCCTTACTTGCTGCGGCTCACACTTGGTGTTCGGTCTGTCTGATCTCCAGAGGTTTGCTGTTGTCAACCCTCGTTTTGTTTTAACCTATTGGGAGGAAAAAAAAATATATATATATATATATATATATATATATATATATATATATATATATATATATATATATATATACTGTATATATATATATATATATATATATATATATAGTATATATATTTATATATATTTATATATATGTATTATGTTCTCTCCACCAACCAACTTTACTCCTAAATTCGATTAATGAAATTAACAAACACATGTGGCAGTCCGGGGATTCGAACCCAGGACGCTCACACCGAAAATCAACACACGTATGCATTGTGCCACGAAGACAGTTATATAATATTACATAATTATATATAATATTATATATAATATTATATATATATATATATATATATATATATATATATATATATATATATATATATATATATATATAATATATAATATATATACAGTATATATATATATATATATATATATATATATATATAATATATATATATACAGTATATATATATATATATATATATATATATATATATATATATATATATATTGTCGGTTTGTGTTCGGTCTTGTTTAGTCCTATCCACTGGATGGTGAGGATCTCAAAGTATATAAACACATACTTATAGTGTATATAGTATACTTATAGTGTATACAGTATACTTATAGTGTATACAGTATACTTATAGTATATACAGTATCCTTATAGTATATACAGTATACTTATAGTGTATACAGTATACTTATAGTGTATACAGTATACTTATAGTGTATACAGTATACTTATAGTGTATACAGTATACTTATAGTATATACAGTATACTTATAGTGTATACAGTATACTTATAGTATATACAGTATCCTTATAGTATATACAGTATACTTATAGTATATACAGTATACTTATAGTATATACAGTATACTTATAGTGTATACAGTATACTTATAGTGTATACAGTATACTTATAGTATATACAGTATACTTATAGTATATACAGTATACTTATAGTATATACAGTATACTTATAGTGTATACAGTATACTTATAGTGTATACAGTATACTTATAGTGTATACAGTATACTTATAGTGTATACAGTATACTTATAGTGTATACAGTATACTTATAGTGTATACAGTATACTTATAGTATATACAGTATACTTATAGTATACAGTATCCTTATAGTATATACAGTATACTTATAGTATATACAGTATACTTATAGTATATACAGTATACTTATAGTGTATACAGTATACTTATAGTGTATACAGTATACTTATAGTGTATACAGTATACTTATAGTGTATACAGTATACTTATAGTATATACAGTATACTTATAGTGTATACAGTATACTTATAGTATATACAGTATACTTATAGTGTATACAGTATACTCATAGTGTATACAGTATACTTATAGTGTATACAGTATACTTTGGGGTTGTTCACCGTACATTGTCAGCACCCGTCAAGTTACATAGAAATGTCACATAGGTGCTGCAGTGACTGCAGTCTGGGGCTCCACATAATTACTGTGTTGTTGGGAATTGACCTTTTTTATTCTGCCACTAAGAGTGCCTCGTCTAGAGAACCAGGTTGCAACTTAATTATTATTATTATTATTATTATTATTATTATTATTATTATTATTGCATTAAAATAGTTTACCTTATATTTCAATTTCCAAAGAGAAAGAGCATAAATCTGTTTCTACCTTCGTAAATGTCTATGTTTGTGCCGTGCCCATATGTGTGTGTGATGTGTGTATGTGTGTGTGTGTGATGTGTCTGTGATGTGTGGTTGTGTATGTGTGATGTGTGTGTGGCAGGTGGTGTGTGTGTCAGTATTCCCACGCCACCATTCCCGAGATTCCTGGCCGCAAGGTGTGCCCAACCCACATCTGCTGTATTATATGGAGTAGCTGTGCCTCCTTCCTTCCCTCCC
This sequence comes from Paralithodes platypus, assembly GCA_032716605.1. Lineage (NCBI taxonomy): Eukaryota > Metazoa > Arthropoda > Malacostraca > Decapoda > Lithodidae > Paralithodes > Paralithodes platypus. Next base: position 2,839,128 of record CM064525.1, on the reverse strand, counting down.
CTCCCTCCATCCCACCCTCCCGCCCCCTTGTCTGCCCTTCGTTACCCCCACTCCACCCCCCTCATATATATATTTATATATATAATTATATAATGTGTGTGTGTGTGTGTGTGTGTGTAATTTAACATCTACTTTCTCTAGTTGTACATACAAGATTAGACAGTAGATTGTATATTAAAGATCAACTTGACCTCGATTATATTATACTATATATACAGTATATATATATATATATCAGCCATGACTTCCAGTTATAACCTCTTGTCCATAATAGCAACACCGATTGTAGTCAATCTTAGGCTAACCTAATCTAACGTATTTTTTTATATTCCATCTTGAGTATAACCTAGTCCTACTCTAATATATTTCAACCTATTCCATATCTGTATAAATGTACCGCATATATAATTATATAAGAAAGAGTATATCTGAGGTTTGTTACGTGGGTGTATGGAAGAGGCGGGATGCTGTGTGTACAGTCGCGCACAGGAATATCTGGACAGTACCTGGAGGTACAATTGACCACTTGCCAGGTTCAGGCTATAAGGAAGTTCAGCCGTAATCATCGCTATTAATTAAACAAATATGCAATAATATTGTAGGGTTGTGTTGGATAGGAAGGATGTTAAATGGGATTGTATGTATTTATATTTGCACTACAACCTTATTTTAGCGGGTAATAATTCCGCTAAATATCGATAAATATTAAATTTCCTTATAGCTTGAAACTAGCAAGTGGTCACCTATTCTGATAAGCTACGTGAACCAGAAAGATTGTCAGAGATGGGTTGGGTTGTACAAAATAGGCTCGTCTCCCCTCAAGCCACCTCCCTCTCCAAATGTTCTTCCTTTCCCCCCCTCCCTCTCCTCCTTTCCAAATGTTCTTGTCTTTCCCCTCCCATCCTTCACCCCCTCCCTCCCCCCTTTTCCAAATGTTTTCCTTTTCAACCCCTCCCAGCCTCCACCCCTCCCCCAACCCCTAACCTCCTTCCCTATGCCAAATGTTCTCCTGTTCTCCCCCTTTCCGTCTCCCTTCCCCCCCCCCCCCGCCCCCTCCCCCCCACATCTCGGCCATCCAACCATTATTCTAGACAGTCTGGCCCGGTGATCTCTTTACATTTAGGATTTCTCATAGTTTTTTTTACATAAGGTATCGTATTTCTGGACATTCTGTGCTGGTATGTCAGTTTTTATATGTGATTCACAGCTGACCACGGCTAAGATAATATTTCAGACTAACGGGCGATACAATGTATTGTAATATATGAAGAATACCGAATATGAATATATACTGTATATATACTGTATATATACTGTATATATACAGTATATTATATGTATAAAGTGTCTTCAATGTCCTGGAATGCAGGCCTATTGTGATGCTTTCTATGGTTGTTGAAGATTGATTGATTAATCCTTGTGTGGGTGTGTGTGTGTGTCTGTCTGTCTGTGTGTGTGTGTGTGTGTGTGTGTGATAAGTAGATGGGCATGTTGTCAAAGATGTGCAAGACTATGAAGATGTTGGGAAAAAAAAAAAAAAGAGAATACAAATGAGTCACAGGTTGAAAAATAATAAAAAAGTACCGGTAATTGCAACGTCGGTATGAAGGTTTGGTGTTTGTTGTGTGTCATCCGATAGTTATGTCGGTGGGAGCATCCTAGGTTCGAATCCCTGGACTGCCACATGTATTTGTTGATTTCATTAATTGAGTTTAGGAGTAAAGTCGGTAGGTGGAGGGAACATAATAATATAGTACTTCAGAGGCTATCAGCCCTATTGGATTATTAAGCCAGCACACTGTAAGTCAAGAATAACGTCAGGACTGGAGCCTCTCTGCAAGAACTCCAGTCCCTTGTGTCATCGGGGGCGGCTGAGGTGTGGGGGCGTGGGGGAGGTTGGGGGAGGGGAGAGGGGGGCTTATGGGGGGAGAGTAATAGGCTGGGGGCAGAAATGTAGGAATGATGTGAAAGGGGAGATGTGGAGGGGAGATTGTAAGCCCCCTTGGAATGTTTGTATTGGTAGGGGGGGGGGGAGATATTGTCCTCCACACCTGTCCAAGTTTCTCACACTAACATTACTGGGGTGCCTTCACTGCCTCCATCCACCCACCCACCCACACATACCTACACCCACCACACACACGTACCCCCACACCCACCCATACATACCCCCCACACCCACCCATGCATACCCACACCTTCCCATACATACCCACAACCACCCATACACATCCCCGAACCCCACCCATACATACCCACCTACACACACCCACAACCCCACCCCACCCACACCCCCACTCCCCACCCACCCATACATACCCACACTCATACACACCCACACCCACACCCACCCTCGTTTTTCTTCCCTCTATTTTTCCCTTTCTTACTCTATTCCTTTTATTTCCTCGTGCCTCGATTTTTCTACCTCCGTTTTGCTTCTCTCTATTCTTCTCTTTCTTTTTTATTTTATCCTCGCCTTTTCTTATTCTATTCATTCTCCTTGTTCTCCCTCTTATTTTTCTCTCTGTCTTCCCCCTTCCTCCCTCTCCCTCTCTCATTTCCCCTCCCCTTTTCTCTCTCTTCCTCCTCATTAATCCCCCTCTTGTTCTCCTTCCTCTTCCTTCCTTCCTCTTTGTCTCCATATTCTTCCATCCTCTTTGTTTCCATCCTCTTTTCCTCCTCGCCTCTTCCTTCTTTCCTTAACCTGTCCTTTAGCTCCCCTCATCCCCCTTCAATTTCCCCTCACCCCACTTAACTCCCCCTAAACCCTCCTTCCCTCCTCTTCTCCTCTCTTCATCCCCCACCTACCCCAATATATCCCTTCCCCTATTGCCCCCCCCCTCTTCACCACCACTTCCTCAATCTCCCCTCTTTCCCCTCATCCTTCCTCCTTGTCATTCCCATTTCTCTTTCCCCATCCTTTCTGTCTCACATTCTATATATATTCCATCTCATCCTCCCTTTCTATCAATTTCCCTTCTCCCCTCCTTTCCCTTCTTACTCCATTTATTCTAGTTTCATCCCTATACAGCCTCCTTCCTTCTTTCCTTCCTTTTTTCCTTCCTTCCTTCCTTCTCCTCCTCCTCCATTTATTTTCATTCCTCTCCTTATTGCCTCCTTTTTCCTTCCTCCTCTTCTCTCCTGTCTTTCCCTACCACCCTCTTCTTTCCCTCGTGTTTACTTATTTTCCTTCCATTGTCCTTCTTATCCTTCCCTCGTTTCTTTCTTCATCTTCTCCTCCCTCTATCCCCCCTCCCGCTCACACTTCATCCTTCTCCCGTGTCACCCCATCTGTCTACCCCCTCTCCCCTCCCCCACCCTCTCTTTTATTCTCCCCCACTCTTATTCTTTCACATTTGCATCCATTCTCTTCTTCTCTGACATTCTTCTAGTCCACGGAATTTGCTGCGCCTTTGAGAATGTCGCCTTTTTGGGGGGGTTGTTCTTGTTAAGGGGAGATTTCCACTTGAGGGATTTTTTTCTGTACCCCTTTCTCCCTCATGTTTAGCTCCATTGCTTTTGAGATTTTAAGACGTTCGCCCCATTAGTTTGACGATTTTAAGAACTTTTACCCCATTTATTTAACTTTTAAGACATTTCGTGTCATTTAGGTGTCGATTTTTTCCTGGCGAGCGACAGCGAGCCTGTAATTTAAGAGGAACCGGCCTTCGGCCGGGACATTTTTCTACCGAAAAATGTACACATTTATCTTGAAAGGGGGTCAACGGGGTGTAATTTCAAGCTTGATGGAAGTCTAGGAAACTCACTAACAACCTGCCCTTAACTGTGTGTGTTATCTGTAGTTTACTTTATGTGTTGGGTACAATTGGTAATTGGTTTAGCTTTATGTGTTGGGTACAATTGGTAATTGGTTTAGCTTTATGTGTTGGGTACAATTGGTAATTGGTTTAGCTTTATGTGTTGGGTACAATTGGTAATTGGTTTAGCTTTATTTGTTTTATGTTGTTTGAATTTTATTTGTTATCAATACTAATTAGTTCATTAATTGATATACTTTTCCTATTTATGTATAATAAACTTATGTATTTGTATTTCATTTAATTTTATTAACGAATGCCAATTACCTATGTATAACGGTAAATATAAATTAAATTGGGGTACTTCTCTAGGGGAATTTCTTTAACATTTGATACCTAAATTTTAAATATTATAGTATATTTTAAACATTGCGTGAATAATTGTATGTGCATGTCTTGCTTATATACACAACTATATACAGTATACTGTATATATATATATATTGTGTGTGTGTGTGTGTGTGCTTGTAAGTGAGTAAGTGAGTAAGTGCGAGACAGAGGGGGATCCTCTTTGATATGGCAAAGGCTTTCATATATTTTAGTTGAAACTAGTACGCGATTGTATGCACTTTTTGAAAGGGAAAATATATTGTTCAGACGACTATAATCATTACTCTCATCGTTCAAAATAACTACCAGTAGAATATATATTTTGTTTTAGGAAGGACCCTTAGAGTTAAAAGTCAAATATAAGTAACATCCAGGTGCCTCTCATCAGTCTGTCATTGCAGTTAAGCGCACCCTTTCTTATTTTCATTTTATTTTTCTCTGATATTTCCCACAGTCTGAGTCCTGTCCCCCCCTTTACCTCATGGGGGCCGCCCCTCCTGAGGCACCCCTCATGACCTCTCCTATAGTGCCACCAACACCACCTGTTATACTCCCCCCCCCCCCCCCCCCCTCCCTCTCTCTCTCTCTCTCTCACACACACACACACACACACACACACACACACACACACACACACACACACACACACACACACACACACACACACACACACACACTCTCTCTCTCCCTCTCTCTCTCTATATATATATATATATATATAGTATATATACTGTATATACAGTGTATACATTATATATAATATATATAATTTTGTTTTTCTTTTTTTTCCTGTGTGAATGCATACCACCTTATTTCTTGGGAAAAATATATTTTGAGTGCTGGAAGATTGTGATTGCTTTATTATATTACAATCTGTAAACCATTTATGCTAGGTTCTTAACCCTTACTGGTTTTAAAAATATGTATAATTAACTTAAATTTTCTAGTTGGACATGTATATATAGTCAGCTATAAATAAGCTGACGATAAACTGAATGATTTAGCAACTGATTTATTGATATATTAAATGATATTGATATTAATGACAGGTGTTCATAATCATCAATCTCTTTCGCTACACAATCTTGGCAACAGCCGAGTCAACAAGATGGGGGACATGGAAATTGATCGTCAGCGGGAAAATGTAATCGTTCTACAGTGTGCTTAAGGGGAGATGGGTAGTTTTTCGGGTCCCCCTTCTCCCTCGTGTTTAGGCCCATTAGTTTTCAGTTTTTATGACGTTTGGCCCATTAGTTTGGCGATTTTAAGACCTTTCGCCCCATTTCATTGTCAAAGTTAAGACTTTTCGGGTCACTTACTGTAGGTGTCGAGTTTTATGTTGGGGGTTATTTAAGCTTGATGGAAGTCTAGGGAGGAAACTATATATACGGTATATATATTATCAAATATATATGCCTATCCCCCCTTAAGCTAAGTAGAATGATACTTGGATTTGTCTGCAAGTTAAATATACTGTATATAAGATGGGAAGAAGAGGCAGACTAGAACAAAAAGATGTGGAGGGGAGGAGACAGTTGGGAAAGAAGAGAATGGAGGATGACAGAAGGGAAGAGGAGGAGTAAAAGGATGAGAAAGAAGAGAATGGAGGATGGAAGAAGGGAAGAGGAGGAGTAAAAGGATGAGAAAGAAGAGAATGGAGGATGGAAGAAGGGAAGAGGAGGAGTGGAAGGATGAGAAAAAAGAGAATGGAGGATGGAAGAAGGGAAGAGGAGGAGTGGAAGGATGAGAAAGAAGAGAATGGAGAATTAAAGAAGGGACAAGGGGGAGTAGAAAGATGAGAAAGAAGAAGGCAAATGAACGAATGGAAGAGGGGCAGTAGAAGGATGAGTAAGAAGAGAATGGAGGATGAAAGAAGGGAAGAGGAGGAATAGAAGGATAAGGAAGAAGAGGAGGGTTGATGAAAGAAGGGAAGAGGAGGAATAGGAAGGAGAATAAAAGAAGGGAAGAGGAGGCAGACTGGAAGAGAAAAGGCAGCGTTGATTTCTTTGTTGATGTTCTCTGACGCAACTTTAACCTCCACCCTCCCCTACACTTACCTTCTCTCTCTCTCTCTCTCTCTCTCTCTCTCTCTCTCTCTCTCTCTCTCTCTCTCTCTCCTCTCTCTCTCCTCTCTCTCTCTCTCTCGCTCTCCTCTCTCTCTCCCTCTCTCTCTCGCTCTCTCTGTTCTCTCTCTCTCCTTCTCTCTCTCTCTCTCTCTCTCTCTCTCTCTCTCTCTCTCTCTCTCTCTCTCTCTCTCTCTCTCTCTTCCATTTTCCTGACCTTACTGTTTCTTCCCTCTATTTCCTTTCCTTCCCCTACTTCAATTTACTATCCTCCCTCTCTCCTCCACGTCTCTCTTTCCCCCCTTCCCCTCCCCCCTTCTCCTCTATCTCCTCACCCTTCTCCACCTGCTTCACCTCTCCCTTCCCCTCCCTCCTCACCTAACCTCTCTTCTCGTGTCCTAAAGTAACTCATGGTGTTACCCAGGGATCAGTCTTTGGCCCAATACTTTGCACTCAATGATATATCAACACCTACAGTAAATAAATGGTAACTTATACACTATGCTGACAACACACCGTTCATTCACAGTGCTACAAAAAACAAATTATACCAATTAAATAATACAACAGAAGAAACCTTTCCAATTCAACATTGCTCACAAATGTTCAGAAACTAGAAAACTGTCTTAAATAAACTGCAATAGTTAAATGTAAAGAATGAAACCATGTTTAATTAGTTACCACATTCTTTAAACACTTCCAAAACCCATAATCAGATCTTAACCTCTCTCGCCCTAAATAATCTTCATAATCTCCTTGGTGCCGCTAGAAGAGCGGCGAACACATCCAAAGGTAAGGTCCTTCAAATTAAGGCTACACAAGAGCCAGAATTGCTTTTGTATTAGGTCCTACATTTTAAACATTTTGGAACTAATTGTAGTCAGATAACAAAGGGCAAATAACATACTCATATACAAATATATGCTAAATATACACATTTTAGATACTGTATAATATTCTGACCTCTTTGTATGTATTGATAATTTTTGTTTTGTTAAAGAGCAATACATGTAATCTGTTGTAATTACCAATGTCTCAAAGAAAGTATTTCATTCACAATTATATTTGTTACGATGTAAATTATCTTAGTAAGCAGAATAACCAATTTATAGTGGTAATAACATATTTGAATTAAGCAAATTTAGTATAATTTTATTCTCCTCTTCCCCCCTCTCTACCTCTACTCCTTCTCTCTATTCTCTCTCCCTCCATACTCTCCACTCCCTCAGTCTTTTCCTCCTCTCTATTTTTTCTCCTTCCTTTCTCTCCACTCCCTCAGTCTTTCCCTCCCTCGCTCTATTCCCTCTCCCTCCATCCTCTCCACTCCCTCAGTCATTCCCTCCCTCCTCCTCCCCTCTCTACTCCTTCTCTTTCTTCCTCCCTCTCTCTATTCTCTCTCCCTCCTTACCCTCCCTCCCCAGAAGTCTCCCTCTTGTATTATTCTTGCTCCCTGCCTCCCTATGCCATTCTTCGCTTGTTTTTATTAGCTCCCTCTATTCTACCCTCCCCCCCCCCCACCCTAGCCTCCTCCTCTCTCTTCTTCTTCCTCCTCCTCCTCCTCCTCCTCCTCTTCCAGTTGTTTATATTCACCTCTTCCTTTTTCTCCCATTTCACATTTTCTTCGTCAATCTTCTTTTCCTCTTCTTTCTCCTATTCCTCCTACTGTTGATTATCGTCATTCTTTCTCTTCTCAAA
>CM064525.1:2726729-2831122 GCA_032716605.1 Paralithodes platypus | reverse complement strand
GAGAAGAGCTTAACCCGTACAGCCCCAGCGACGACGTCTGACGCGTCGGCGATGTTATGTAAACGCACAGCCCCAGAGACGCGCCCTGACGCGTCACCCTAATTTGCGCACGACCGTAAACCTCAGGTGTAGCCACTCAGAGGGCTCAGATTTGTATGGGAACTGTGTACGTATCCCACGCACCGTGACCGATGGGTTGAAAACCTCTCAAAGTCCACGTGCTGTGCGCGTGAGCGCGCAATAATCCTGGTTTTTTGGGGTAATTGCCTTCAATTTTTTACCTCCTGTAAAATACGTTTTGGGTGGGGGCTCTGCAGGGGACCAATTTTTTAAGCTTTTTTGAGCGGTTTTTCGTGGTTTTTCCTTCATTCCTAACCCATTCGCTATTGTTTCTGGAATAAAACAATTTTTTGAAAACCGGCCGGGTTCTGGTGAACAAACATTACAAAACTAGCCGGGGCTCCACGGGTTAATATTAAAAATGACAAAGTCCCATGTAAAAGTTATGTTTGCTGCAGGTGACGTATGGTACTCAAACGTTTTGGTCTTGCCAGCTGACTTGGTAACACCGAGTCGCTCTGCTTGTAGCCAGACACGTCTACAAGCTTTCCCTCTCATGCTAATGTCAGTCTGCTACAAGCATCGGTTGTTGTTGTTGTTGTTGTTGTTCCCCAGGCTGCCTGGCCGAACAGCCCCAAGGTCCCGAGCAAGGCCAAGGCCATAGAGCGCCCCCACAAGCATCGGTTGTGAGAGGGGGTGTGTTCAAGCAAGAAGTGTTTTAGAAGCTGAAACAAGGAAAACAGGTCCAATTCAACATTTACTTGTGACCGCTGCAGTATGAACTAGGTATGAATGTGAGATTTATTTCATATTACAAGCTACAACAAATACTGTCTTCCTAACACAAAACTTGAAAAAAATAGTGGGTTATCTTATCAATTTATCGCAAGCGTAAAATTATGAGAGGGAGAGAGAGTGATAACACGCTTGGTAATGGGCCAGGCCGCTCACTATAAACAGTAAAGTTCCGCTTGATATTTTCAAGGCCAGAGAATAGGAGAATGAATGAAGTACAAATTTATAGAGATTTCTACATGACCTTTCCATGGAGACTCGTTTGAATTCATTCAGGACTACAGACATGGTGCTAGAGCCACGTATATTTTGTGATAATTGCAGGAAAGTGCCGGCAATACTGTATTCTTCCTTTATTGAACGCCCTGCTCGAAAACTATCAAATAAACTCTCTGAATTTGTTATAGCATTCCTAATCTGAACAAAAAATCACTTAATAATACCATAGGAGTATATGATTATGCATTATGCATACCGGGTATAATGTGGTAAATGTGGCCTTCTCTAATCCAACAAAATAAGGTACTTACAAAAGTTGCATAAAGGTATGACTGGCATAGTTAGATTTTATAGAAATACGATAAAATTATAAGAAAAACAAGTGTATGAGACCACATGGAAGGGAGAGTGATGGGAACCAGAAACACAGGGAAGGGAATGTTTATTAGTCCACCATCAAGAAAGGAAGTACAAATTATAATGTAAAACTTGGATAATAAACAAACCAAAACAGGGACGACACAATATAAAGGTAAAAGAACTAATCAAAATCGCTATGTGGAAAATCAAGAATCGACAGGAAAAACGACCACAGCTAAGTGTCCCATTTACTGACCTGCCTCCCGCCCAGCACAATGGAGGTAGCCTAGTTACATTGTATAGAAATACGATATAATGATATGCAAATCAAGGGTATGAGACCACACATAAGGTGATGGGAACAAGAAAGACTGGGAAGGGGGCATGCTTTTAAGTCCACCATCAAAAACAAAGGAAAGTGAAAATCAAGAATCGATGGGAGAAACGAGCACAGCCAAATTATAATGTAAAACTTGCAAAATAAAGAAACTAAAACTGGGACGATACAAGATAAATGCCAAAGAACTACATTTACTGACCTGCCTCTCTCCCAGCACTACGGAGTTCACTACCAGTATTTCCCATGGTACTACTCTTCCTCTGGACCCTTTCGTCACCTGTGTCAAAGGTGGTGGTACTGGACCACCACCTGGGGGGAAGCCGGTCCTCTCCAACTATGTTACCTGGAAAAGGGAAACTGATATGAGCAAGGGAATATTAGGACCAGCAGTGGTTTTGGTGATTTACAATATACAGTACTACAATACTCAAAACATTAAACTAAGAGAACAAAATAAATAGCAAGACATCATAAAGTCAAAGGAAGCCGGGAGTAAAAGAGAAAAGGTAAGAGAGCGTGCTTTCTGTCAATCAAGAGATGGAACCGGCTCTTTGTATTGGGTTTCCATCTTGTTGATCACCACTCAGACAGAGAGAGAGAGGGGGGGGGGGGGGAGAGGGTGTAACACAGAATAGTTAGTATCTCAGAGACCTTGCGGTCCATTCCGAGGAGATACCCAAAGTGGAAGGATAGAGAATGTTTGGTGCACTACTCTCAATACAGAGTGTGCAAGATACCAGAGAGATAGAGAGAATGCTATAATAATAAGTCTGTTCCAACATTCCTATTCATATCTATATAATATTTGCGATTGTCTGTCTGTCTGTCTGTTCTTTATAGTCGGCCGCAGTTTTTAAGCTAGAGCGTTCATATTTGGTATGCATAGTAAGGGGGTCCCTAGGCAGGTTTTAGTGAAAAAATAAAATTCCCCAGGGTGAAAGGGACGGAGAAAATGGGCGCGATCGCTTTTGGTTTAAAAGAAAATGGCCGTTTGGGGTAGGAGGCCTCCAATCGAAAAGGTGTATGGAACGAAAGTTGTTCGCAGCCCCCCAAAATGGGGGTACGGATGAGGTCAGATCCAAAATCGGAGGTCATTTAGCGGCCGAAATCGAGGTCGCCGTTTAATGAGGCACAGGGAGGTCGAGGCCGGTGATTATGGTAGTAGTAGTATTGTGATAGTAGTGATTGATGATGGTGATTATGGTGGTAGTAGTGATGGTGATTATGGTGATTACCCGGGCAACGCCGGGTACCCCTGCTAGTTATCAATATTTTAGCGTATCCCGACAATTCTTGCCAAATACAATAAATAATAACAATGATAGCTTTCCATAGAATATTATCCACATGTCTTAAACCATACTATATTATACATTGAGACAGACACACGAGTATCCCCTCCGACTCAGAATATTACGTTTTCCTTTGGTATTGTCCCTTCTTCTTGGTATCTATATGTGCAGTTTGCTCGGAGTATTTCAAAGTCTCCAGATTACTGCACAGAGTTGCTTGCTGAGGGGAAAGGAAGTTTGTTAGTTGAATAGGGATTTAACAGTTTCAGAAGTGTGTCTAGCATAGGATGTCTAAATAATGAGTAGGCCTACTGTATAGGCCTATTGCCTTTTGTTTTGATATTCTTTACTCATTGCTACAGTCACTGCATTCGTAGTATGGTTACGGCCGTGTGTGTGTGTGATTTGTTTTGTTTTTTTGTTGTGTATTAAATATTGTTTGTCTTTAATAGTGAGGATTCCACGTTACCCAGGCGGGCATTCCGGCTGCTTTATTGTCACATAGCTGCCCAGAACCATAACGTTTCTCCCACACTTTAATTAAACGTTGGCCGGGTCTTTAGAATACCACGTTAAATGGTAATACTGAGGCCAAGTAGACTCAGGAGGGGAGAATAGCTTTAAGAACGCTGAATAGTGGGCGAGGTTGAATGAGACCTAGCGTGTGTACTGTATATATACAGTATAATTATGTGAAGTTTGGAGAGAGAGAGAAAGAGAAGGAGAGAGAGAGAGAGAGAGAAAAAGAGAAGGAAGGAGAGAGAAAAAAAGAAGGAAGGAGAGAGAGAGATAAGGAGAGTTTAAGAGCCGATCAGGAAAGAATAGGGAGAAGAATGGAAGTCAATAAGGAGCAAGTCTGAGAGAGAGAGAGAGAGAGAGAGAGAGAGAGAGAGAGAGAGAGCTCAGCCTGCAAAATTAATATTCTAGAAACCGTGGGTACCTTTACAAGAAAACACTGCGCACGTAGGTTTGTGTAAATGTGTAGTAAAAGAACGGACGTGGAGCCTTTACACACACACACACACACACACACACACACACACACACACACACACACACACACACACACACACACACACACCACACACACACACACACACACACACACACACACACACACACACACACACACACACACACACACACACACACACACACACACACACACACACACACACACACACACACACACACCTCTGCACCATCAGTGCATAGTTTCAAAGCACGGTATGACAAACATATCTTAGGAGGCGGGAATTAACGAGCATGCTCACTCCCGCAAATACAACTAGTGTAAGCACACACACACACACACACACACACACACACACACACACACACACACACACACACACACACACACACACACACAACACACACACACACACACACACACACACACACACACACACACACACACACACACACACACACACACACACACACACACACACACACACACTTCTGCACCATCAGTGCAGTTTCAAAGCACGGTATGACAAACATATCTTAGGAGGCGGGAATTAACGAGCATGCTCACTCCCGCAAATACAACTAGTGTAAGCACACACACACACACACACACACACACACACACACACACACACACACACACAAACACACACAAACACACACAAACACACACACACACACACACACACACACACACACGTACGTACGTACGTGCAGACACAGCTGGTTTAGCAGGAGAGGTTGGAGAGAAAATAGAACAAATTAAAGAAGGATGGAGAGAAAGAAAAAAAAATAGAAAAGTGGAAGAGGAGGGAAGAAAGACATGAGAGATGGCAGAAGGGATAAAATTTGAGGGGGCTATGAAGGAAGGAAAAAATGAAAGTAAAAAACAAATAAAGGAAGTGATGAAAAGAAGACTGAAATGACTTATAAAAAATAGAGGAAGAAGGTAGGATGCAAAGACAAAATCAAGCATGAAAAAAATAAAATAAAACAAATGTAGAGGAAGGAATAGTAAAAGAAGCCGAGTTAATTACACGGGATGGCAGGAGGCGAGAAGGCAGGAGAGAGGGCAGGTATATAGAGATGGATAGATAGATAGATAGATAAATACAGATAGATAGATAGCTAGACAGATAGATATAGATAAATAGATAGACATAGATAAATAGATAAAGATAGTTATATAGATAGAGAGATAGGTATAGTGGTTGCTCCCCCGTGCGAGTGTTTGCACCTATCTGTGTGATAAAACGAGGAACACAGACAAACTTTAATGCCATACATGTGATGCATTAAGATAATTTGAGAGCAAATTAAATATACTGGGATATAAAAACAATTGAGATGTAACGAGATCAAATAGAGAATCTAGCAATAAGACCCATTCAATATGACTATTTGGAAAACAGTACTAATTTCAAGTTAAAAGGACTCTCATCGAAATATTGAAAACAAAGAAAATCAAATGAAAGTGAATAACAAGTGTAAGATGAAAGAAAGGTTATATAATAAAACAATAAGTAAAATACCTGACAGAGAAGATAGAAAATGGGAGATTTAATCAAAAATAATTAATGTTAAATGCGGGCAGAAGGAAACCGCACATATTTATATGGTAGGCCTATATAACTTGGAAGCTTAGGGAGTATATAGTAAGTATATAGGCTATGTAGTAAAATACGTAATCATGTAGGTAGGTAGGTAGGAAAGTGGGGAGACAGGTTGGTCGGTAAGTATGGGTAGGTGGGTAGGTGGGTGGGTTGGTCGGTAGGTATGGGTAGGTAGGTAGGTAGGTAATAGATAAAACCCTATTATTGGCAAAACGAAAATTATATTGGTAAGTAGGAAAATGGGGAGCGAGGTTGGTCGGTAGGTATTGGGTAGGTAGGTAGATAGGTATTGGGTAGATAGATATTGGGTAGATAGGTATTGGGTAGATAGGTAGGTGGGTAGGTAGATAGGTATTGGGTAGATAGGTAGGTGGGTAGGTATTGGGTAGGTAGGTATTGGGTAGGTAGGTATTGGGTAGATAGGTAGGTGGGTAGGTAGATAGGTATTGGGTAGATAGGTAGGTGGGTAGGTATTGGGTAGGTAGGTATTGGGTAGGTAGGTATTGGGTAGGTAAGAGGGTTATATAGGGCCAAGACTGGTAAGTACATACCGGTAAGCTATGGGCTAACTTTATTATTGGAGAGAGAGAGTGTGTGTGTGTGTGTGTGTGTGTGTGTGTGTGTGTGTGTGTGTGTGTGTGTGTGTGTGTGTGTGTGTGTGTGTGTGTGTGTGTGTGTGTGTGTGTGTGTGTGTGTGTGTGTGTGTGAGTGAGATAGAGAAGAGAGATCGTCTAAATAGAGCTAGAATCTAATATAAAAGACGTAGCCGGTACAGAAGGGGTTAACCTCTTTTTTTTTACCGGCGACGTATTTTCGACTTTTTGTAGCTATGCTTAGACGATGTTGTGCAGTTTAAGAAGGATCTGTGGTAGTAAAAAGTGTTAACAGACAAACTTCGAACCTGTTAAATTCTGGAGGCCCTTTTTATACTGCACAAAAATCGCCTAATAGTAGCCAGAATAAAGTTTAAAAGACGTAGCCGGCACAGAAGGGGTAAATTAGGTTAGTATATCGGGATAGGATATAAGGTTAGGCCATACGGATGAAATGACAAGAGGATGCAGTTTGGAACCTGGGAATCGAGTTATGCTTGGTAATGGACTAGACGTAGCTATGAGTTCGAGTCTAACCAGAGTGACAGACCGAAGGAAAAGTTAACCCAATGTCAAGTTAGATGGGTGGTCGGGCTAACTGGTTCACTTCAAGGTCGATATTTTAATGTATTTATTGTTTTTCTAGTTTCCTCCCTAGACCTCCATCAAACTTTAAAAAAACATCCATTAAATTCCCCTTCTAGATAAATTTTCAAAGACATCATTTCAACTAGAAACACTTAATTTGATCTAAACATTACAATTATAAAGAAACAAATAATGGCCTACCCTCTCGTTTGACAGCCTCCTATAAACTATCTACAGCAAGACAATACCAGGTTAGGAAGATATACCGTAGTCCGTTCATTCTAGGTTGGGCACAAATCCTAACCTCTAACCTCTGTAACTTAAAATGGGCTAGAGCTAATGGGTTGTATATTTCTACATTGGGCACAAATCCTAACCTCTAACCTCTGTAACTTAAAATGGGCTAGAGCTAATGGGTTGTATATTTCTACATTGGGCACAAATCCTAACCTCTAACCTCTGTAACTCAAAATGGGCTAGAGCTAATGGGTTGTATATTTCTACACCTATTCCCTAGCCAAGCTTTCCTGTTTGGTAGATATATTATATAGCTCGATTACTCTAGTCCTTTTTGAGTTATGAGAGGTTATAGGTTACGATGTCTGCCCAACCTAGAATAAATAGACTTTGAATACGGTACATTTGTTATTTGTCTGTTGATTGCCACTTCCTGACAATGTACCACACACCGCTCACTGGCACAAATATTTTCAACTACCGGTACGGTATATCAAACCTATTTTTGTTTTCCAACTCAAAGTCATGTTTTTCACAAAGTGTCATTGCTATTACGGTTTTTTCTATCTTTGTATAACATATTTATATTTACTTTATCGGTGCGTGGAATTCTATCTATCTATCTATTGCCTGACGCCGTTATCCCCGAAGGGGTGGCCACGAACGAACCGCCCCCATGCACCTCTGTCCCCAGTCAGTCGACGCTCCTCCCCCCAACCAGCACCGCCTTCGTTCATGTACTTCCTCACTCCATCCTTCCACCTCTTATTCGGTCTACCACTCCCTCTCTGTCCCTCCACCTCGCTCTTGTACACCCTCTTAGTCATTCTCTCGCTTTCCATACGTTCCATATGAGCGAACCATCTCAAGTTGTTCCTTTTCACACTTTCGTGTGGAATTACGTTTCTAAATTAATTCCCTTTTATAATTGGAGTCGTTACATTGATTTCGCTGATACTATAGTACTGTCCATATATAATTGGAGTCGTTATATTTATTCCTGGTCTCTGGGTCTTCTCCAGGATGACCTAGATGTGTGTGAATTTGTATTTTGTGTTTGTGTGTTCATAGTTTTCGGTTGTGTTTTGTGTTGTCCCTATTCTGGCTATGTCTTGAGTCCCCCCCCCCCCCCTCACACACACACACACACACACAAAGTAGGAAAAGTGGGGATTGGGCCTGAGTAGATAGATAGACATAGAATATTTTATTTCGCTGATACTACTGTCCTTGTATAATTGGAGTCGTTATATTTATTGCGCTGATATTGTCTTGCAATGTTCACTGAGCTATATAGCCCCAACGTACCGGTACTCACAATTTGGCATATTGTATGTTTGTATTGTATAAAACAGTTTTACTTTCAATTATACTAACGAGATAACACTGATATCCGCGTACACTGGGTACCGATATACACCAGTTACTCCAACACCATGGTAAGGGGAGGTTTTTAGTTTGTTCCCTAGACCTTCATCAATCTCTTAAAAATACCCCCTAGATAACACTGATATCCGCGTACACTGGGTACCGATATACACCAGTTACTCCAACACCATGGTAAGGGGAGGTTTTTAGTTTGTTCCCTAGACCTTCATCAATCTCTTAAAAATACCCCCTAGACCCCCCATCGAGATAAATGTGTACGGTACATTTTTCGGTAGAAAAATTTCCCTGCCGAAGGTTGGTTCCTCCTAAATTACAGGCTCGCTATCGCTCGCCAGGAAAAAATCAACAACTAAAAGAAAAACAAATGGGCAGAAATGGGGCGAAAGGTCTTAAAATCGCCAAACTAATTGGGCAAACATCTTAAAATCTCAAACTAATGGGGCTAAGCATGAGGGAGATGGGATCCAGAAAAAGCACCCCCTTAAGTGAAAATCTCCCCTAAACATTAAACACCAACTTTTACACCACGTCTGCATGTTTACCAACCCGAACTAAACCACTGTGGTGATATAGTTATTTTTTTTACTTGAATATACATATCACAATGAAAGAAACTTCAAGCAGGTAAAAAAACATGCAAGGATGAAATAGATACTGGAATGCTAGGTACACCGTTTTCAGACACACATGTACGATAATTATATTGTCTACTCCCTATTCGCTTTCATTATGTCTACGTGCTCTAGCCCCTTCACTCTCCACCAACCATTCACCTGCGTACCATAATAACAGTAACAACAACAACAACAACCAAGAGGAACCTACCACCATGCATCGTACCATAATAATAACACCAACACCAACAACAACAACAACAACAACAACAACCACCACCACCACCACCATTCACCGGACCAAACCAACAACAACAAACATCACCACCACCATTCACCGGACCAAAACAACAACAACAACAACAACCAATGGGAACCTACCACCGCCACAACCATTCACCGTACCATAATAACAGCAACAACAACCACCAATGGAACCGTATCACCGCCCCCATTCAACAAAAACAACACTATACATTTTTCACAACAATTTCGCGAGTTAGTGTCGGTGAGGATGAGGTATGTAATAGGAGTATGACTGCAGATGAACTGTATACGGTACTGTATATATATATATATACTGTATATCACTTTAATAAAAATAAAAATAAAACAGAAACAAAAGGAAAAAGGAAACAAAATAGAAGGAAACATGCTTACATTATTGAAATGTTTGTGGACATACCGTAATGCAAGTAATGGTCGCACTTCTGTTAATCTTATTCGGATGACTTTAGAATGGGGAGGGGTGGGACCTTATTTTTGTTTTAAAAACATTAACTATAAATAAATTCAGACTGCTGAACAAAAATTTTATAAAGTAGGGCTTATATGATTAGTAAAATAGTATAATTAAATGGAACTGCTAAAACAATTAGACAAAAAACAAAACAAATTATATAGGCCTATAGGCTATGTAAACTTTAATGCAGACAAAGAGAAGTGATTTAACGAAATAGGGGATCCGAAAGAATGTTTAATAAAGTAAGACTGTAAATTATTGTCACTGGAAAATAATACGGCATGAAAGAAGTAATGACTGATGTAATGTAGAATATCAGCTGTAACAATGATAGATGAACTGCAGATGAACTTGAATAGACAAGTTCAAGGTGTGGACTGCAAACGGATATATTACACCCCCCCCCCCCCCCCCCCCCCCAGTGGTTGGCGTTTATCGGTACATATCAATTTGGTGCATGCTTACGAGTACATTTTTCGATTTTTAAACCTAAATTACACTAAACTAACCTAACCTAACCTAACCTAACCTAACCTAACCTAACCTAACTTACCTAACCTAACCGAAAACACTCCATTTCAACGTATTTTAAAGGTGTGTACCGATTAACTGTCGCCCCAAACCTCATGTACCTGTAAACCTACAAATATCCAGAGATTTGTACCAATAAACACACAACCGCTCGTCCACACACACACACACACACACACACACACACACACACACACACACACACACACACACACACACACACACACCAATCACATCCCTCAACCCTTGATTCAAAATGGTGTCATAACATTCAGAAAATATTAGTTTCGCTCACACAAATTGTGAGAGTAGAATATAAAACATTGTAATGCGGGTTTGCATGACATACAACTCACACTTTAGTAGGCTAGTCAATTTATTTTTAACTGGGAAGCCACGTACACACTCACTCACTCACTCACTCACTCACTCACTCTCCCCTAATGTACCTGGATACACTTATATAAATATGTATATAGGTAGTTTTCTTGAGCGAAACTACAATATAAATATTGTGTTACATAAAAATTATATAAAGATGAAGCGGCCTACGAACCTCCATTAAATACGAACATAATTCTCAAAATACAGTATACCGGTACTTGACAAGTTGCCTTGCTTACAATATATTATAATCCGCTTACAATAATATTCAGTACTCCACACCATACCCTAGCAATACACATACACGACCACACTACTCCACACACACCCTAACATTCCACACACATAACATACACGTCCACAGTACTCCACATACACCCTAACACACATGACACACACACACCCTAACACTCCACACACTCACAGATGATACCCGGGCAGGAGGCTATTCAGCCTGTATGGCCCGGCACACACACCTTAACACACACACTGTACTCACTATGCACACACAAGTGACACAAGTGACACAACTCTCCCGTGCACCTCGTACGTCCAACATTATATCATAGTGGCCAGCCGTGCCCACACTCAACAATGACCTCTGTGGTGATGGGCTGGTCTATCAGAATGAGAGTTGAGCGTTCTCTGCCATACCCATAGCTTACTCTGACTGTTCCTTTTACTTATATATTTTCTAGATCTCAAGTGACGGCGTCTTTTCCGTGGATTGACCTCCCTACTGCCAACCCTGGCAGATTGGGAGCCAAAGCGTCACATTTTCCCTTTGCCCCTCAACTTTCCCTTTATAATTGCTGAGGGGCACAGGGTCTTGGGTGGGGCTTTTGTTTCCCGGGCGTTTCCGCACCCTCCTCAGCTCCCCGCCTTGGAGTGGCTTCGGTCACCTGGGCATTATTAGTGGTAAGCTGGGAGGGTTCTGTGGGGGCGCTCGGTTATGGCCTTGGCCTTGCTCGGGACCTTGGGGCTGCTCGGCCAGACTGTCAGACAGCCTGAGGAACAGCAACAACACTGACCTCTCCCATAGTCACACTTAAGCCGGTATCACACGAGTTTTTCCCCTCAACATGTATCCTCAACACTGATCTGGCAGCTTATGAGATAAACTTTTTAACTAATTCTGCCACCTAAATTTCCCTATCATCAATCTAGTTTCCGATACCAGTGTAAAATATCCCATAAATGATACCAGAAAAATGTTGATCATCGAATGTTGAGTAGGCCTATAAAATGTCTCGTGTGATACCCCCTTTAGGCTATTCAGTTAGATATAATGCACTAGAAAAAAGCGAGTCTTCAAATACATAAGAGGAATGGCAAGGAAAGGAAGAGGAATGGCATTGATAATAACGATGTTATAGAATGATGATAATGGTATTATTTAATATATACCATATCAAACAAATCCGTAGTCATTGCTAACTGAAATCCGCAAGCAAGTCAATGAGTATACTCAATATAATGGGGGAAATAACTAGAATGATGAAAGACTGCAATATGAAAAAAACAAAATTGTTAAAAGATTGGAAGAGGTGAATACTTTCTACAAGTAGGATTTCCCTTCTCTTTTATATAAATAGGAAAAGCT
Organism: Paralithodes platypus; assembly: GCA_032716605.1. Lineage (NCBI taxonomy): Eukaryota > Metazoa > Arthropoda > Malacostraca > Decapoda > Lithodidae > Paralithodes > Paralithodes platypus. The sequence goes on along the minus strand of CM064525.1, from coordinate 2,818,790 downwards.
TAAGTTTGCTTTATCACGACGATGTAAAGTTGTTTAAAGTATTTTTAAAAAAAAATAGTACCTCACGTGTATTTGTGAGATATAATATATACTGTATATATACTGTATATATATATATATATATATATATATATATATATATATATATATATATATATATATATATATATATATAGGCCTACCGGTATATATATATATGGTATAATATAAAGTAAAAAAATATATATATCATAAACTATGCACCGACATTTAATGAGTACGGTAGCCATAGAATATGAGAATGTCGTTGGTATAGCCCATGGAGGTATATATTAATTATAGGCTACCTCCATGGTATAGCCTAATGCTGGGGCCAGAGCCACTGCAGTCAACAGTGATCCCACACCTGGGGGTAACAGTTCCCGATATAATCACTATGGTCAGAACTAACTTCCAACAATATTAACACTTTCTTTATAATCAGTAGGTGAGAACCAATTGACCACTTGCGAGTTTCAGGCTATAAGGAAGTTGAAGCCATAAGCATCGATATTAAACAGAAATACAATAATAATGTAGGTTTCTAATGGATAAAAAGTAGGCTATGTTGAATTGGGTTTTATGTACAGTATTTATATAAGCACTACAACCGCAATTTAAGTAATAATTCTGTTAATTATCGATGTCTACAGGCTACAGCTCCAACTTCCTTATAGACCCAAACTCGCAAGTGGTCAATTACCAACACTATTAACACTTCAACATTTATAACAGCTATTAGCGAATGTTGTCAATACATCTCAATTTCTCTCCTCCTCAACCTCAAGTGATGCTTGTTTACCGGGTAGCCTATATCTATTCCAGTAAATTTCGTGATAAATCTACAGTTATACTACCCCTATTTTGTCGCTATTCTGTTGGTACTAATGGGTTAATATTATTAGTAGTAGACTTAGTATGGTTTGATGATGCGCGGAAATGTATATTTGACTTGAAATAGATACATTGAAGTATTACAAACCTTCGCAAACCCATAAACAGGGAACGTGAGCAGGGTTTAGACCGTCGCGCACCCATAAACAGGGAACGTGAGGGGGAGTTTAGACCGTCGCGGAAACAGGTTACTTTTCGGTTAGGTTCGGTTAGGTTAGGTTAGGCTAATGTTAAAAATACTAAAATGCGACGGTCCTCGGTATTAAACAACACTGTATATCAAAGAAAAAAATAAAAACAACAACAAATTACCTGAAAAACTCGTATCTGGCTGGTGATAATTTTGTATCAAAATAAGTTTTTTTCCAGTTTCCGCGTCTGCTGAACCATCCAAAAACACGCTAAAAGGCGTGTTTTGAAGGGGGGAGGTGGGGGAGGGGTAGTATAACTGTAGATTTACCAATTTCGTAATTTTGTATTTATATAATAAGAGATCCACATAGATCAAGTGGGAGAGAATCACAATATAATCTCAAATTCTCAATCATAGATTCCTCTAGCGATAGTGAAAAAGTGCGCTCACTCTCACCCCCTCTCGCTCTCTTTTTCTCTCCGCCTTTTTCCCCTGCCCATTGTAGTTCCCATGGTCGTCACCATCCAGACTAATTGCTTGATTCCCTGGGGACGTGACAGGGGGGAGGGGGTGTCAAGGGAGGGGGGAGAGAGAGAGACAGAAGTTAGGGGAGGAAGAGGGATTCAACTTTTGAACTTTCTTTAATAATATAAATAGTGAATATCGTATTGTAGAGGTACCAGTAATTTCGAGAGAGAGAGAGAGAGAGAGAGAGAGAGAGAGAGAGAGAGAGAGAGAGAGAGAGAGAGAGAGAGAGAGAGAGAGAGAGAGAAAAAAATCCAGTGAAGAGCCGAAGAAAGAAGCTAAACCAGTCCCCCTCCCTAACATCAAGGAAAAGATAGTAATAGTAGGCTACATGTCATTCATTGCCCAAGCAATGAAATAAGCAACCAAAATAAAGCTATTAGATTAATCAATAACCCTGCAATCACACAGGACCTTCCTACATTATCCATACGAAGAAACGTTGCATCCCTTGCATTATTCTAGATATTTTCACAGCAATTGTTCCGAGGAACTTGCTTCAATTGTGCCGCCTCTCCACATCTTTCCGCGTAGAACTAGGGCAGCTGAGAGCGCCCATGAATTTACACTTTCTCCTCCACAATGCAGAACTTCTGCTTATCAGAATTCATTTATCCCCAGAGCTACTACTCTTTGGAATTCACTTCCCTCGAATTGCTTTCCACAAACTTACAATCTGCAAATGTTTAAATCCAGTTGTTACAAACATTTTATGAATGGAGGATGCCTTTAGGCACATGGACCTTTTTGTTTTATCTGTGTTTTTCCTTCCTCCGTTCATTGTCGCTTTAAAAAAAAAAAAAAAAAAAAAAAAAAAAAAAAAAAAAAAAAAGGCAACGTTACTCAAGTCACTATCCACAAACATGCCAGCACTAATGAAGCAGTGGAAAGACTAGAAAAAGGCCAAGTGGACGCCGCAACATGTGTCCATTAAGGGCTAAGAGAATAGAAGGAAAGAGGAGAAACTGGTTAGGCCTATTTCCTAGCATGCGAAAAATTCTTAATCTTTAGGCCTAGCCTATGTTACTTTGCCATCACCCATTAAGATTGCGCTGCTAGCTGTGGTGCGGCTCGTAATATATATTGTCCATAGCCTCCCTCTCCCTCTCTCTCTCTCTCTCTCTATATATATATATATATATAATATAAATTATCAAACTAAGGCATGAGGGACTTTCTACATAATATATAGGCTAGTAACATCATCGTAGTTTTATCGTACCGGTACCCTTAGGTAATTCCTTGAAAATGGCTGCTCCTCCTTGGTCATCGTTTAGGGCGAGCAGACGAAGAACTTTAGCCCGTTAATTGCCCTGTCTCCTGTGTTGCAGTGTAGTCCGCACATGCAATGCACCAGGTCGGTCGTTTGCAGATAGGCACAGACCAGCCGGAGGGCCTATACACTCTTTCTCCTTCAGTGAGGCCACTTCCTCCACAGATGATCGGAAGCGTTAAGTCATGGATCCCCAGGAGACGAAGGCGTTCCTGGAGGAGCCTCTACGTATGTCAACGCACTTCTTGGTTGTGTAGCTGATAATGACTACTCCGGCAGTCTCCGGGCATTAACTGGTTGGAAATCTTGGCCACTGATAAGTTTATATAATGTACTGGGAGTCAACCAACTATCATGCCATTAGTCAATTGCAATAACAAAATGATGACGAAGAGCTCTAACACACCACCCCCTCACAACAGACAAGACAACACTGGTTTATCTGGGAGGGGGGGGGGGGACTCTGGGGAGTGTATGTGGAACTGTGCGGGTGGTTCCTTTTTATGTGAATCCTTGCACTCACATTTACAAACAAAATCAAACTAAATAACATTAACATAGTTACCCTAATTGCTTATGAAGTATGTGCATGGGCAATATCATTTGTATGGGTATAGTCAAGCCAAATGTTAATTAGAAAACGGGATATTCGCCTTACGTCACAGGCAGGGCTTGGTTTCCAAGGTAACCAGCTACGCTTAGTAATAGGCTATATTTGTGTCCAGCCATTGCGAACATTTAGTGAGTGTGGTTAATGTGGGAGTAGGCTACGACCTAGCTTGTTTCACATGCTCGCACCAATGGGACACCTCGACGACGTATACAGACTAATAACACACAACAATGCCAATCCAACATCTTCCTCTCTCCAACACATGACCCCTTTTCCCGTCTTTACGCTCATCGGAAAATAGGAAAGTAGAAAGTAGCTACGAGGTGCCGTTGCTGGAATGATGCACCAGGGATGGGTCAATTCAAATATATTATCGCGCTCCTTGGGATTATCGCCTCCTCCTATGTCTCCTCTTTTCCCTCTCTCCTCTCCTCTTTTCCCTCTTTCCTTCTCCTATTTTTCCTCTTCTCCTTCTTTCCTATTTCTCCTCTTTTTTCCCTCTCTCCTTCTCCTATTTTTCCTTCTCTCACCTATTTATCCTTCTCGCCTTCCCTCTCTCCTCCTATTTCTCCTCTTCTACTTCTCTCCTCATATTTATCTTCTTCTCCTCCTATGGCTCCTCTTCTTCTATCCTCCTATTTCTCCTCTTCTCTCTCCTATTTATCCTTCTCTCTTCCTCCTATTTCTTCTCTTCTACTTCTCTCCTCCTATTTATCTTCTCCTTCCCTCTCTCCTCCTCCTATGTTATTTATCCTCTTCTCCTTCTCTCCTCCTCATATTTATCTTCTCCTTCCCTCTCTCTTCCTCCTATATTTTATCCTCTCCACCTTCTCTCCTCCTCCTCCCAGCCACCCCACCCCATCTTATATAATTAACTTGCCCTCCTTTTATTATTCCCGAACCTTGTAAATGTTTCAGTGTGGGTCTTTTGCTTCCTGCCTGCTGGTTCCGCCTGGGTTTTTTTTTCCCTTACTTTACTCCTTTCCCTTTGTTTTTATTATATTTTAAGTTTTTCCCCATTCCTATTGTATACATAAATTTATTCAGCTTCTGCCTGCTCTTATTTAAGCATATTTATTTTGTTCTTCCATGTCATCCCTTCTCTGTTTTCTCCTTACTCTACTCCTGTCCCTTTTTCTTGATTATATTTTTTGTCATTCCTCAATCTTTTCGTTTACATTCATTTATTCCTTTTTATACATATTTATTTTGTTCTTCCATGTCCTCCCTTCTCTTTTTTCTCCTTACTCTACCCCTTTCCCTTTGTTTTTGTATTATATGTTTAGTCCCTCCCCATTTGTGTTCACTTAATTTACTCTTTTCCCCCTTTTCTTTATTATATGTTGTGTGTTGGTGGTGTAATGGTTTAGATACTTATGTTCTGAGTGTGGTGTCCCGAGTTCGAATCCCGGGAGGACCATATGCTATCATTAGTTTATTCAGGTGCGTTGGAGTTTATAATTGATGATTAATGTTATTACGGTCTTTCTCCACTTTTCATACTTTCTATAATTCAGTTCTTTCATGTGGTGAAATTAATACAAAATAGCTCTAGGCTAACTTTCTCCTTACATCTATTATTATTAAAATAGGGATTCGCACCAAGCCTAAAAAGACTGTGGCACCAAAAGAAACTTTGTGGAAAAAAAAAACATCGGAGGTGTTGTGGGGCTGGGCGCAATACGGAGTAGAGAAGAAGACTAGGAAACACTAATTAAAGAAGCTGAAGGAGACGGTTATGGAGGAGAAACCGCATAATCCTTACATCTAGTGCTAAATTAATGTCTTGGCTACCGGGTTTATCCCACGTTGCCTTTGATCACGTCTTTTTTGTCTTTTCTTCTTTCCTTCCTGGGTTCTCCATGAATCTTTTTATCTCTCTCTCTCTCTCTCTTCCGTCCTTGCTGTTCTTTACTTCCTTTTTGTTTTGCTCATGACTTTTATATTTAACCCCTTCTGTACCGCCGACGTATTTTATATTTGATTTCAGCTACATTTAGACGATTTGATGAAACTTAGGTAGAATACATGGTAGCTACATTGCGATAGTCTGTAGCCTTTTCATGGGTAGACGTCCTTCCCAAGCTGAATAAAATCGTCTAATAGTTGTCAGAATATACTAGGACTCGGACCCTCACTCTCAGAACGCCACCTATTGAGTAATTTGTTGGCGTTTCGGCGGGCTTTGTGGTAATGCACGGATACTAGGTAGGCTACAGCACAAATTCCATCCCAATAATATCTTCCCATTGATATATCGGGATTCGAACCCGGGAGCTGGGACCATTGGATTACCAGACCACTCCACCACACATTTACAGGCATCTGTTTCGCAAAAGCCAAAACAAACAAAAACTAAATAAATAAATAAAACTCCCCAAAAGAGCCATTGTTAGAGATCAAAGTGACACGTGCAAATAATTTACGGCAGGAATTTCACCCCAGATGTTACACTAAAAAATATTGGCCTCGGTCAAAAATAGGCTGGACAATTTGGGGGGGGGGGTCGGAATGGAGATAAATGCGGAGTGCTAAAGGCTGCGGCAGTTAAGGGGGAGATAGTCGGGTTTTTTTTTAACCCCCTTATTCCCTAATGTGTGTATGTGTATGTGTGTGTGTCCATAATTATTAATAGAGGTGCATTGCATAGGTGTAGGCCTACTGTTCAAATATTTATCTTCGAGAAACGCGTAAACATGCACACATTCAAAATTACACGAGAACTTCTCTGATATCATAAATGCATAACTAACCGCGTATTTTCATCAAAATTTACATAATTTGTATAATAAAAGTAATAAAGAAATAATATAAGAAACTACAATAACACTCTATAATCAAATAATGTACATAGATATTCCACAGACAAAAGCAAATGCCTTTACGACTACAACATGCAATATACGTCGAAGGGACTGGAGTTTTCGAATAGGGGCTCCAGTCCCGACGCTATTCTTGACTTGCATTGTGCTGGCTTAATAATCCATAAGGGTTGATAGCCTCTGAAGTCCTATTTTAACTAACTAAATATACGTCGCTTATTCTTCCCAACCCAAAGACGCAGTTCACATCAACACCTTGTGAAAGAAGAAACAAGAGAAGAATAATAAGTTCCCCAAGTTTGTGGTGCTCAACTTCCAAACCACCAATAATGTATTCCAAACTTCTGCCTCCGAGCATTTAAAAGATCAGACGCTAACACCGGCCAAGATGTGGGTGGAATTATGAGCTGGAAACGTGAGATATACCAGGAGCTGATATAAAAATGAGCAGATATATGATATATATTAGCTCCGATATACTGTGTGTGTGTGTGTGTGTGTGTGCATATAGGCTATATATACTGTATATACAGTATATATACATATATACATATATTTATGGATTTTATTTTATTTTATTTTTTTTTTGGGGGGGGATCGGGGGGGGGAGGGGGGGGGCAAATCTGACACTAATTTCTTTTTAAAAAAATAGGATACGAGAGATATATTAATTATTCATAATAACTCCACAATTAGAAACAGAAGAACAAATATAACTGGGCAGAAGAGAATGCTTTATTGGAAACAGTGACACTAAAAACTTTGTTGGAAGAAAGATAAGCTTTAGTGCTTTTACTGAATGGTTAACGGGGAGACCAATGACGTGTAAGGAATATATGTCCGAGTCTGTCTGTTTGTCTGTGTCTATTTATGTATCTCTATATATATATATATATATATATATATATATATATATATATATATATATATATATATATATATATATATATTTACCTGTCTGTTTGTCTAAGTCTGGCTGTCTGCCTATTGCTCTGTGTGTTTATCCATCAATATATTAATTTTAATTCATTCTAGCTATATTTAGACAATTGTATGCAGTTTAAGAAAGATCTGTGGTAGTACAAAGGGTTAAGTGATATGGTTCAAAACTTGTTCATTGCTGGGGGCCCTTTTAAAACTGAATGCAATCGTCAAGGAGATTCCATATCTCTAAAAATAATAAAATCGAAAATGACCCAAACAGTTGCACAATTTTTGGTAGCCTAAGGCGATTTTGGAAAAATAAATTTGATTATGGCCGACTGACGAGACATAGAATAAAACTGCAACCATGTATGGAATCTGTAGGCCATAGGGAAGCCATTGGTACAAAGTAAAATATATGTGGGCCCATAACCCCAATGGAAATACGCCTAACGGCCTTATTGGGCTATCCTTAGTTGGAATTATGCAAGGCTGGTACATGTCATATTTATAACATACTATGTGGTACCAACTCTGTAAATTGCTAACTGAATAAATATTATAATTATTATTATTATTATTAACCTAGGGTACAGAAGGCTTTGAAATGCTCAAAAATGCCTGTCAACTAAACCCTTGATGCCCTTTGAAAACCTGTATTCTGGTAAGGAGTCTCTACTATTACTGCCTTTAAGGATGAAGTCCTATCCCTATCCTTGTACTGCAGGGTGACTACCTCATACACCTGTTCGTGCTGAGCTTCCAAAAATCCTTGCGGCTTCAATGTCTCTCTTCCCGATGCAACATAATGTACTGACGGTAGAGAGAACCGTAGTACAAAAGTGCGCTGGGAACACTGATCGAGCAAATTACAAATCTGGAAATATCCTTCATTACTACTATCTGGCATCATGATTGTGGGTAAGATTACTGTCTCTCGCTCTGACGCTACAGACAATGTTGTGGAGGTGGGACCAGGTTCAGACGTTACAACAGTGTTGAGACTCGCCACCTCTAGCTTGGGGACATAAGGCGTGGAAGTGCATGCCATTACATACTCTACAGGGATTTAATTTTGCATTGGTGCAACCGCACCCCCCATGATTCTTGGAGAGGCATCCTTGACATAACTACAAAATGTTTAATGTACTTACCTTGAACTCAATACTAGGGTATTTTTTTACACTTGTAGCATACATTTTTAGGACTACTACATATGTAGATAGAAAGTAAATTTCTGGGGCTCTGCCTGCCTCTTGAGTTTACCATTACTTTCATTGATTGTGGCAAATGTAGCAGCTGTGGCATTAAAATGCACTGGGTCACTAGTATCTCCCTCCATATTAAATACCTCTGCCTGGTAATGATCTATAAAAGACTGTCTTCAAGTGGGGTAGATTTCATGGCTCTCTTAATGTTCTCATGAAGTAGTGATGGTAACTTATTCCTCAAAATGACACAACACATTTTGTCGGCACTGACATTCAGGGTATTGATGGATCGGATGGTACTCTCGAAAGTGGCGAGGGTTTTATTAATTTTAAGCACACCTGTCTCGTAAGATGGAGCAGACAACTGACACAAGTTTGTGGTGTGTGCAGACTTCATACAATCTTTTTGTCCATAGGTCTTCTCGTGTAGGACTAATACTGTGGCATAGCTACTGGCTATCAAACAGTAAATCCCTCCACCAACTTCTGTGCTTCCCCCTCCAGCTGCCTGCGCAGATATGTAAAGCGCTGAATATCTAGCAACTCCTTGTTGTCGTGCACAGCACAGTGGAAAAGGTCCCAGAATCCTGTCCACTTTGCTGGATCGGCACTGAATTTGGGTAAATGGAGTGTAGGTAGCTATACCGCTGCTACCTTGGATGTGGAACTACTGTTGGTCGTAAGGGTATTTCTTAACTATCGCTTCCAGTTACTATTGAATTCATTGTCTCCAAATATTCATCATCATCCCCAGCTACTTCTCGACATCTACTGTTGTTGTTGTTGTTGTTGTTGTTCCCCAGGCTGCCTGGCCGAACAGCCCCAAGGTCCCGAGCAAGGCCAAGGCCATAAAGTGCCCCCACAAAACCCTCCCTGCTTACCACTAACAAAACCCAGGTGACCGAAGCCACTCTAAGGCAGGGAGCTGAGGAGGGCGCGGAAACGCCCGAGAAACCAAAGCCCCACCCAAGGCCCTGTGCCCCTCAGCAATTATGAAGGGAAAGTTGAGGGGCAAGGGAAAAATGTGACGCTTTGGCTCCCAATCTGCCAACTTTTAGGTTGGCAGTAGGGAGGTCGATCCACGGAAAAGACGCTGTCACTTGAGATCTAGAAGATATATAAGTAAAAGGAACAGTCAGAGTAAGCTATGGGTATGGCAGAGATCGCTCAGCTCTCACTCTGATAGACCAGCCCATCACCACATGACTAGAACCCAATCCTCTCAGCATCAGCTAGGAAAGGCCCTAGAAAGCCGCCTTTGGCGGGGGGATAGCTCCCCTACTTCAACTCCTTTCGGAGTTGGGCACCCGCCATCGACATCTACTGTCTCATCATACAACTCATACAAGTGATCATTGACCGACTCCAATTCAATGAGGCGCTTGCTTATCGTAGTAATTTTGCCCTTCCTCTTGGAAGCACCTGCCCGCTAAATAAAAGCACACAGATATTTGGGTAACCTAGATAAACAACCCCTAGATATTCCCTTTTTTCTCAATTCTGAAAGGGTGGCAGGCATGTTAAAATAATTCTAGTCTAGGCTAGACCTGAGGACTCTTAAGTCAAGTCAAAATATCACCTCTAACCCAAAATGTGTCAAGTATACAGTAGCTATTAATTAATTATGGTAAATATAATGTATGAATGTAATCTATAAACAGTATTACTGAAAAGAAAATAGAATCCTGGATCAAAGTAAACTATAGAAAATATATAGTACTTATCCTAGAACTAAACAAGAAATCCATGTAACACCTGTCTAGTCATGACACTTGCCAGTCTCTCTGCTTGCTCTTGAGTCTGCAGCCAGTGTTGTGACATCAGTAAACAGAAATGGCTGCAATAAAGCTAAAAATAATGTTTGTCTCAAATTCAAATTTTACCATATACAGTATATGGTATATATAGTATAACTTAAAAATTGCCATCAAAACAAGGACGACACAATATAAAGTCAAAAGAACTTATCAAAATAACTATGTGGAAATAAAGTTTTAATCAAATAACACATTGAAAATTTAGCAAACCAATACTATGAACAAATAAACATATATTCATAGAATGATATGGCTGAGCATGTACTCCTAATAAGAAGGTAAATACTGTAAAGCAATAGAAATCGGTACTTAAAATGTTTATTCCATGGAGTCCTGTACTGCGCCACAACATGTCTCAGTGTCAAAATACACGTACAGGTTGTAACTATTATATCACAGTGACTTTGGTATAGGTAGCGGCAACGAACTTGACAATAATTTTGACACCTTAACTTCTTATAACACAAAATTAATTAAAGCAATCGGGCTGACGTTTCTATCATTTGGGAAGAGTCCACCAGGAGATAGGTGTGGATATTTACAGCCAGTTTGCTCTAGGCCCTTTTGAGTTACAGAGAGGTCAGGGAACAAGATTATTGTTAAGTTCGTTGGCGCTACCTATAGTACGGTTGGCCAAATAAGTTTTGTCTCTGCTGTCAATACATTTGGCTCGCTCTGTGCTGTATTAATGTCTGTCAGATGTTGAATACAAACAAAAACAAAAATAGGAAAAGTGGGGAATGGGCCTGAGCAAATACATACATACATACATAGATGTTGAATAGGGTGTATAAAGATAGGAGCATGTTTGTATATCTCACTCGAAACGATGAATTAATGCTTATATAGGGCTGATACCAATTATGGATCAAAATATACTTGTTGCCGAGACATCACTTATTAGGCCACCTGTACATTAGCAGTGCCTCAAGTTCAATGGAAGGTCTGCTGTTGTATTTTATATTGCTTCATTTTCATCACCTAGAACAACTCTATCCACACATTTTTTTTTTTTTTTAGTTTAACCAGACCACTGAGTTCTACAAAAGAACTCTCACAGGGCTGGCCCGAAGGATTAGATTAAGATGGACAACTAATCAATTGACCACGTGCGAGTTTCTGGCTATAAGGAAGTTAGCCGAAATACGAGCAAATGTATGACTGTAGTACATGCATAAATACATTAATTCCATATTAACATAATTTCCTTTCATCAAAAACCCATTATTTCTGACAAATATCAATGTCTACACCTTAACTTCCTTATAGACCAAAACTCGCAAGTGGGCAATTCAAGATAGATAGGGAAGGGCAGGAGGTGAACATATCTAGGAAGGTGAAGACACGCAGACATTTCTCGCCATTTCATCAGTTCAGCCGGACTACATGAGCTCTACAGCAGAGCTCTTATAGGGCAGGGCCGAAGGATGAGGCAAGAACTGCTACACTGCAGCACCAACCAAGAAGTGATCAAGGGCAAAGAATGAGAGATCAGGACTAAGGAAGAAAAAAATCACAGCAAAATTCACTACTAAGGGGAATCGAGTCAGCTCAGCCGCATCAGCGACCAAAGAGACAAATCAGGTCAGGAGCCAACAACCTAGCCAGGCCAGGGAGGCACATGATATAGGGCGCCAAAAGGACAACCGAATGAGACAGAATAAGAACAGAAGGGGAAAACATAGAAAGAGGAATGAAAAACTACGCAAAATTAGTGAAGCCGACGACGAAAGCTCGAGAGAAAAGGGAAATAACCATAACCCTCCCCCCATCAAGCTCCAGTTGCCAGCCCCGAAGCCTCCCAACCCTAACAAGGAGCATAGTATTAGGGGGGATATATTTACTGTTCAACTTCAAATGGAATAGAGTTGCTTGAAAGCAAACATTATAAAACACAACAATAGGTTGCAAAAAATATTGATGCTGTAGCCTACACAATTCATTAATAATTATTGACAGTAGCTATTGCACTGGTTATTAAGCTCCCAGGCTTTGGGGATTTAAAACACATACCACTTGCCTTACCCAGGCATATTTGGTGGGCAAACGCCTAGATTATACATCTTGTAGCATATTACATAACTGGTAACGATAGTAAGTCAAAATATCATGATCACATTCCTTCATTCAGCTTGAGAATGATGTTTTACGTTGCTTAGTTCGATCTTTACCACTGCCAGAGCCTCAGGCAACAAATCCACTCCTTGAGCATGTGTATGTATACAGTATATGTGTGGGTCCAGAAATACTGTACTTGTGTGTGTGTGTGTGTGTGTGGGTCCAGAAATACTTGTGTGTGTGAGTGTGTGTGCGGGTGTCTGTGTCGATCACATAGCTCAGACAAAGGCTACACTCCCTTCCTAACTTTCCTCAGTCACACACTGACTCTTGGCTGCGTAATGCATGACGCAATTACGTGAGAGGTAGGGAGAGGGAGGGGAGATGATTTGGGGTGCTTATGGGTGAGGGAGATGATGGGGGGAGTAGAGAGATGGTGGGGGAGGGAGGGGAGATGATACGGGGTGCTTGTGGGTAAGGGAGAGCGTGGGGCAGGGTGTCTAACCGGAACAATTTGGTTTTAAGATTGGAATGAATATGAGAAAGAAAACAGAACAATTTCCTACATTGGTTAGGCCATTTCATCACTTCTAAGGAAATTATAAGAAGTTAGTTAGTTAGTTAAGTAGAGCAGATTAACCAGACCACTGAGCTCCATACGGAACTCTCATAAGTCTGGCAACAATAGAAGTATGAAGCACAAATTTAAGTGTATATTTTGTAACAATGAATAAAAGGAAGTTAATAAGTCTCTCATTTGACACCGTGGTAGGGAGAGGCTTGGGAGAGTGCAGAGGGGGCTGCGGATGGAGCTTAGTTCATCACAAGACTGATAGGGTCATGATTGCACCATGGTTAACTGGATTGCTTGGCACGCGAAACATGGTGACCCAACATGGCGTCACCCAAGGTCACAGGGTTATTGGCTACTTAGCTAAACATAAAATTTTCTATTCCATTGTATTTATAATTTAATTTATTAATTTTAAGCAAACTAACCTTCCATGAACTTCTTTATAATAACCTACACAATCATAGAGAACTGTGCCTATACTGTACCTGGCATCAGCTAACTTGGCAATAATTCGGACCCATAGTTTCTTTTTATCTCAGAAACGGCTATTATAATATAAAACTTGCAAAATAAACAAACCAAAACTTGGACGAACACAGTAAAAAGACAAAACAACTTATCAAAATCGCTATGTGGAAACAACGCTTAAGCAAATTAATAATTCTTTATAAATAAAAGAACACAATCCACCACATTGGGTGTACATTACTACATGAGAAAACAGGCTGAAATTTCACACATCTATTTAGTGGTCTTCCTTTACAAAATAATATAAATACCAGCTCGATTGTGTTCATCATATTCAAGCTATAAGGTGTTAAGGGGTCAGGATTTGTGCCAGGTTAGCGGAAACGGGGCTTAGTTGCTATATACAGGTATATAATCTTTTAACAATATGGGACTAGCTTCGTGTTTGTACATAAGTGTTACATTCAGATTTGCACATTATCAATTATAAAACTAACACAGGTAAAATTCTAAACATTTTATACAGTATAAAAAATAATCTGTAAACCTCCCACAAGCTGTATGGATCATAATGTGTTGTGGGAAGAGTACATTATAAAGCTATACATTAGAAAACAAAACGTCCTGTGAAAACTTTGGTACATTATGTCTCCCCAGCTCTGTTCACAATTGGCTATTAACCTTCTGAGTACCAGCGACGCGTGTTATATTTTATTCTAGTTGATTCTAGCTATATTTAGACAATATTATGCAGCTTAGAAAACATCTGTGGTAGTTAAAATGGTTGGTCGAGATAGTTTGAAGCCTTATTATTGCTAAAGGTCCTTCCTAAACTGAATAAAATCGTCTAATCATTGCCAGAATATAATGAAAAGAATGTCACCGTTACAGAAGGGATTAACCCCTTTGATACGGTGATGTCTTTCTTCCTTATATCTTGGCTAGCATTAGGCATATCATTCAGTTCAGGAAGTCAGAGGGTTAACTTAAATAGCCATACAAGTACTGTACAGTACAGTACTCCCTCAAATTTTGCGAGAATATGGTCGACTTTGCAGGCCGCAAAATTCAAATCGCAAATTTCAAATAACTAACCTTATGGGATTAATTGAATATGGTCGACATCTCATCATCGAGGGCCTATTTTTTGGTGATTTTCGTTCTTGTTTGTACACACATTATGACACATACACTTAATTATACATCCTACAATAAAGAAAAACACAGAAATACAGATTCAGGGGACCCAGGGCACAGATAACACTTCAATTTTGCCCAAGGAAGTCGATTATGCGAGAGCGTGAGGAGCGTGGGAGAATCTATAAACAGTAAACAATGGGAGGCAGGGCGGCCTGACGTCACGATCCTGCTACTCCCCCCCGAAAACTAGTGCGGAAACACCGTATCATTTGGCGCCACCCGCAAAACTCAAGTAATATCGCACATATCAAGTCCCACAAAAAAGGTAAATTCTTGGGTCCCGTTCGCAAAATCGAAATTTCGCAAATTTGAAAGACGCAAAATTCGAGGGACTACTGTACTTTGATTACCAGCGAATTAATTAAAAGCTGTACAGTATGAAATAAGTTTAATGAGAGCCACGGTATCATCATAATGAAGGCGTTAACAAAAGAATACCCAAGGAGTAATGTATAAAATAAGAAAGTGCCATTATTATGTATGTTATCATTGTTATGGCAGTCCAGTGGCTATACAGTATATGTGATGACTGGCGGCACACATTATATATATATATATATATATATATATACAGTCCATCGGTACATACACGACACTCGCTTGGCAGGAATGAGATGTCAACAAGGAATGTATAGTGTTTTTAATTGTCATAATTATCATCACATTTTCCACCTGCTTGGGATATACTACATAGAATTATTTAATAGGCTGATTTTCTCAAACTATCACTGATATTAACCCTTTCACGCATAGGACACGATTTGAGCCTATTCTGGGATACCTTACAGCCTTTGTGACCATCAGGGGTGTTTAGAAGCCTTTAGTTTATTTAACTTCAACCTCTGCCGTTGTCTTTGAGTTAGCTGTGGGCAGAAAACTAATTTTGGAGAGGTAATAAGATTTAGAGAACACTATTTCTGATTGCTAGTTAGCAACCCCCGAGTCCACACGTGCGTGAAAGAGTTAATAAACAGTGTCATGACACTATGGCCTCAGACAATCATAAAGGATGATTCTTTAATGATGACATCACAATGTATAGTTTCTTCAACAAATGATTTGAAAGAGGTACTGTTATACACCTAAAGATCATCACATGGTGTATCTGTCATATTATTTCCAATTCTGCTAGGAAGAGGGCTGTGTTTTGCTGATT
This sequence comes from Paralithodes platypus, assembly GCA_032716605.1. NCBI lineage: Eukaryota > Metazoa > Arthropoda > Malacostraca > Decapoda > Lithodidae > Paralithodes > Paralithodes platypus. The sequence goes on along the minus strand of CM064525.1, from coordinate 2,803,104 downwards.
TAAGATTTGTTGTCTCCGGAACCTTTGAAGCACTACTCCTCCTAAACAGCTGCCTCCATGACATTGAACACTAAGACCAAAGTTGTTTGCAGAGCCAAAATGAACAAAGTGAACCTGCCAGATTTCCGCTAACGACTGTGGTGGCTCTTGCACCGTGAGATTGTTTAAAATGGGATGTAGCGAATACATCCGCCATTAATATTTACTTCTCTAACTTGTTCATCTTGACTGAGCATGAATTTTTCATACCTGGTATCCCCATCTTGATTCCAGCTGTGACATGATTGTAATAATGCAATATACTGTCCATTATTAAGTTATAGAAATAACAGGAAGCAGAGATATAGTAGTTTCATATTCTGCAATTAAGTGGCATGTAATTAGTTGCATAGGGTCAAACTTTAAATAAATAATACATAGTACTGTACTTCTCCAGACTGCAAGAGGCATGAAAATGGTTGCGAGGCGATGGAACTTTTCGCCCGGTAACCATGAACCAAGTATTATGCTAAACTTATGCACAGTATCCTTTTATTAAGTAATATTGTTCTTAACACCAATAACCCTCCAAATGAAATTAATGAAAGAAGCATGTGATCCTCCCGGAATTCGAACCCAGAAGATCACATACAGAACTTACACGCACCATCAAGACAGTTAAAGGTTCCGCACATGACCACAATTAATATCCATTTATTGAATGCTGGATATCAATATAATCATGTACAGTACTAAACACAAATGCACTATGAATAGCGTAATGCTTATGCAAGAGGAATGAACATACCAGATAATAATTAAGGTTAATAGACTCTCCTGTAAGGACATTTTGACTAGCATTGAAACCCCAACTTGAGAGCTATAGTATGGGGTCGGTGCCGTTCCAGTTAACAGCGGCATTCTTCCACTTGGTCCGGATACAGTGCTCCAACGGTGGTATTATGTTAAGCTCACTCTCCTCTCCATCCATATCTGTTAGGGAAAGATCCATTTATCATTACCGTATAAAAGTACAGTACTGTAGATGGCAATGATGCAAGGTAATAATTTACATTTTCACTACAAAATTCTCTCTCTACTTAATTAACATCCAAACTTCTAGCTTTTAGCAAGTTTTATATAGGTACTGCTTTGCTTTCCATGTTGAAGCCAATATCAACAAGTTATGGGTCAAAATTAAGGTGATATATCTCAGCCAAATGATCATTACCACATGCTGTCACAGCAACAATTAATGTCTAAATAAGTGTGTAGGTGGGGAAGCCCGTCATCCATATTCTACAACCATTGTTACATCAAAGTGGTTGACCTATAGCAGGATGTTGCTCTCAACACTCCCATAATGATCCTAGAGGTGGCAAGATGGTGTTGAAGCTCTGGCTACCACATAAATGCTGTGTTGAAGTTGAGAATTCACCTGTCTGAGTCCACTACCAAGAGAACCAAGTTAGGGTGATCAAGGCTCACACATATATGTCATTTATGTATGAATCCAAGCCTTCTAAAATAAATATTTGTCTTTTCTATTTTGTGGATCTTTTGTAAACATGTGTATCTTGCCTGTTTAACTTTAAGGATAACCCAGGAAATAAACCCTGCGAGGATTACATTTATGGCTAGGAATGTATTCAAATTTTCAAAGAGCTAAACATTTATTTTAAGAAACTATAAGTAAGTAACCATAGTAGGAAGAGGGATTACAAATGTGGTGTCCTTCAGGGGTTAAGGCATCATGCATGAAAAAAGATCATTATAATACTGTTAATTAAAATATAAAACTTGAAAATGAACTCAAAAGTTACTGTTCAAATTAATATAACAAACTCATTTAAATTTAAAAATATTGAAACGACAACACACTAAACTAAATCTATATGTGGAAAAATGCATTTACATTTATCGGAAATTAAACTTTGAAAACAACAAACTTATATTAAGAACACTCTAATGTAAATCAGACATTAAGTTCTAACCAATGGACAGCCTGATCTCATCCTCCTGCAGAGCCAGTCCATCATAATAGTAGAGGTCGAAGGTGCGTGAGGCGGGAGTGTCGGAAGTGACGGAGGTGTCGCGGCTGAAGAGACAGGAGTAGTGGCTCTCACAACACACCACCCAGATTGGGTACAGTGGGGTTTTCAGGTGTGAACCAACCTGGGGGGGGGGGGGGAGAGAAAGGTATTATTATGTAAAACTTGCAAAATATACAAACCAAAACAGGGACAACACAGTATACAGGCAAAAGAACTTATCAAAATTTAGTACGAGCCATTTTTTTATTTGGGTATATTCTGGCTATCATTACACAATTGTATTCAGTTTTGCCTGGTGTATTTGAAGCGCAATAACTTATGCTTCAAAAGCTTGCCCAGAAAAAATGGAAGATATCAACAGATTGAAGCATAATGAAGAGAGAATGGTGAGATAGTTAAATAATGTTAATCTGGAAGATAGGATAACTGTACAGTAATGTGGAGCTGAGGAATCAGTAAACTATTAAGAGTATCAGCGAAGAGATGTGCATAAGCAGGCTTGGTTAGTTTGGTTATGTGGGTTTTGGCTGATCCGAGAACACATCCTCATTTACCCCATAAATGTTATGGTTCGTTGCACAATTTTTCTATTCAAGATTGGGATATGTTCCTGAAAACCCAATCATAATTAGAAAAATCATATAGCAAACCCTAAAACTAATGGGGTAAATGGGATGCATTCTCGTACTGTACCAGCCAAAACCCAAACCCAAACACCTAAAAACCTACAATAATATCGTAAATCAAGGCATCGGATAGTGGGGGAGACCTGTAGGCTACACACGGCTAAAACAAGAGCTCACCTTATAACAATCGTAGTGCTCGAACAATGACATCATCCCAATCTCGGACCTGCCCATAATTCCCTTGAGGGTAACCGACTGCCCCGGCTGGTCTGAGCTAAGGGTTCGCTCCCCGTCGAAGGTATTGGTGGCAGCATGTCCCACCAGGAAGAGGTTGACTATCTCTTGGGAAGAATACCCGTGAGCGTTAATCAGGTGGCCGCCCCCGGGATCCATGTCCGTGTTGATACTGAAAGGTTTGTACAGTTAAGAAAACATGTGTAGGGGAGGTTTGTTTTTATCTGGACCCCCTTCTCGTTCACGTTAAGCCCAATTAGTTTTGAGATTTTAAGACCTTCGCCCCTTAGTTTGGCAATTTTAAGACCTTTTGTGCCATTTAAGGTGTCAATTTTTTCCTGGTGAGCGATAACAAGCCTATTATTTAGGGAGCCGGCCTTCGGCAAGAACAGTTTTCTATAAAAAAATTACAAATTTATCTCGAAGGGGTATATTGGGGGTATTATTTTTTTACCTTGAAGGAGGTCTAGGGAACAATTTAAGAAAAATAATAAATGCAGTGTATATACTGTACTGTACTCAAATTCATGAACAAATTTGGGGTTTATTGGTGTTAAGAAAGATGTTAAATATAATACAACACACATTATGTAAAGAATAAAAATTATCAGTTAGGTATATGTTTAAATAAAGAACAGAACTCATGTTGTGAGCTAAAGGAAGGTCAAGTCTTGGATTGAAGTGCCTTTACATGCAACAAGAATCAAGTCTTAGCAGAGGAAAGAAGAAATATGGTAACCAAATTTGACCATGGCCAGGTATACTTTAGATTAATTCTTACAGTTTCTTACAGTAGATCCTCTGGAAAAAGGCAAACTAGGCCTGTGTATCCAGCTCAGTACCAGTACTTGCACTGCTGCGGTCGTTCACGGTGTTGGCGGCGGCGGTAGCAGACGCAACATTTTTACTATTCTGTATTTTTGTTTTATAATCAAACTTCAAATCTTGTCTTCCCCATGCTTTATCAACGATTACTCTCAAACTCCCTTATTGATTCGGAATCGACTACATACTGGGGCAGTGCGTTCCACTCATTTACCACTCTATCACAAAATGAGTTCTTTGCCTTCTCAAGCCTATTTCTTTCTTTGTAAATTTTCTTAGAGTGTCCTCTCGTTCTTGTGCCCTCCCGCATCAAGAAGATACCCTCACACACATCCTCATCGTACTTTCCTGACACCATCTTAAAAGTCTCTATCATATCCCCTCTCTTTCTCCGATATGCCAGTGTCGGAAGCCCCAGTGCCCTCAACCACTGCTCATAGCCCGCGTTCTTCAATGTTGGTACCAGCTTGCTAGCTCTCCTCTGCACTTTCTCCACTGCTTCTATATCCTTTACCATATATGGAGCCCACACCTGGTTCGCATATTCCAGGTGCGGCCTAACCAGCGCTGTATAGAGATTCCTGAAGATTTCTTCGTCAAGTGACACAAATGTCCTCCTTATCAGCCCTACAATTCTATTGGCTTTGTTTATCTTTTCCGCTAAATGTTCTGAGAAATTTAACTTATTGTCTATCACTACTCCTATATCCTTTTCTGCATTCACTTCCTCCATCGCTTCATACATACTGTATCCTACCTTGTCTATCTTGCTTGTCCCAATCCGCATGTACTTGCATTTTTTTGGATGAAAAGGCATTAACCAATGCTCAGACCATCCCTTTATGCCCTCCACATCTCCTTGTAGCAAACCCACATCTTCCTTACTCCTCACTCTTCTATACAGCTTCGTGTCATCCGCATACAGGTATACCTCACTTCCATTAGTTATAACTTCAGGTAAGTCGTTGATAAATATAACAATTTTTGAATTGAATTTGCATCCAATCATCTACCACCTTAATTAGCTGTAGTACCGTCGACCTCCCCGGCAAGAATCCGAACTGTCTCCCACTGAAAAGTTGGTTTGACTTCATATGATCCATTATTCCTTCTCTAATTACCGTTTCCATTAGTTTACACACAACACTTGTCAAACTGACTGGTCTATAATTCCCTGGGTCATTTCTCTTTCCCTTCTTAAATATAGCTGTTATGTTCGCCTCTCTCCAGTCCATCGGGATTTGTCCTGTATTAAACGATACCTCAAATAACATTTTCAATGGCTCTACTAACATCTCCCCTCCTTCCTTTATGATTCTTGGGTGTATCCCATCCGGTCCCGGTGACTTACTTCTGTTCATTTTTTCTATAGCCCTTCTTATTCTAGCATGGGAAAACTCTATTAGTTCCAGTGCCGGTGCCTGTTTGATGGGAATAGTAGGCACTGCATCCTCCGACTCCACTGTTAGTACCCCCCCAAAGTATTTCCCCAGCACCTCTGCTTTCTCCTTATCAGTCTCCGCTCTACTCCCATCATTCAACCCCCCTACCAGCTCTGGGATCCCTACTCTTCTTGTTAACTTTTCCTGAATGTACTTCCAGAATATTTTTGGATTATCCTTCACATTTCTAGCTATCTCTCTCTCCCTCTCCTTCACCCCCCTCCTTGTTTCCCACCTTATTTTATTGTTTATTTGTCTGCGTTCCAGATCCACTTCTTTAGCCTCTATACTAGACCCCCTGTTCTTTTTTAACAATTTTAATCTTTCCCACAATCGTTTCTTTCTTCTAATCAATATCCAAAGCTTTCTTTTCATTGGCAATTCTGGGTTAGTTCTTTTCCTCAATTTTGTTTTAGCCTTATATTCCCTTACTGGTACACTTTTGGATACAGCATTCTCCAGTTTGACTCTAATTTTCCTCCACATGTTGTAAGATCAACCATTTCTATGTATTATCACCAATTTTGTTTTATTCTAAGTACTTCCAGACAAATTAATTCAACTTAAGAAGGACGTGTCAGCATTAAAATGAATTGAGACAGTTTTTAACACTTTGATTCTTAGAGGTCCTTTATAAACTAAGTAAAATCGTCTGGCGGTAGCATAAAGAAAGTGAAAGAATCATCATCAGATTAATGGTGTTAAGAATTAATATAAACTCTGGTGCAATGACAATGTAAGACTTGCAAAATAAACAAACCTAAACGGGGACGATACAATATAAAGGCAAAAGAACTTATCAAAATCACTACTGTATGTGGAAATAATGCTTTAATCATATATACAAATATACAACAACATTTTGCCAAGACCAACTTGCTAACGCCACGGGTGAGTATGAGGGAGTAGAGTAGTATGATACAGCCGGGTCCTGTCTCCGCGGTGAGGGCGGGGATAATTCTGGTCACAGCCTCTTGTAGTAGTCCCGCTGATGAGTACTCCCCTATCACCAGGTTCTCCGTCACCCCATCACGCCCCCACCGCCCAGCCCCGGTCTCCGTGAAGCTTGGGAAGGGGCCGGGGGTGGCTAGGATGGCCTTCTGTCCCTCCCCGGCCTTCCACAGGATCTCCGTGAGGGTTGAGGAGAGGGCTCGCTGCCACTCCCGCTGTGAGGGTCGCAGGGGGCTGAGGGGACTTGAGCACGGAGCCACGGTGGACCCAAACACCAGGACCTTCATCATGTACGCCTGCACACATGCCAGCACTCCACACGGACCACCCTGGAGAAATTCATACTACATACTAAACTGTACTCAATAAGGCTAAGATACTTATTATAATGTAAAACTTGCAAACCAATCAAACCAAAATAGGGATGAAACAATACATTAGACAAAAGAACTTATCAAAATTGCTATGTGGAAATAACAGATTATGATTCTAAACTAAACATACAAACAAAACCTATTGCCATTTCTATTATAGATACAGTTGGTCCTCCGGTAACGCGAGTTTTAGAAACGCGGATTTGGTGGCACGCGGTACACCCCAAATATCCAAAATGTTACTAACGCGGTCAATACTTAGACTGGCGCGGGGTCCAGCTGGGCTCCGAACCTTTACTCCCGACTTTCGTAGCTCATATCTCTTCAAATATATGGCCTAACCAAGTTTTTGTGCATACCGGAGGTAGATATGATCGTTCCCGTGCATTGGGTGAATACTAGCACACTCCACATTGTGTAGTTAATGTGTGAGGTGAGAATAATTGCCGAAACACACTTATGTTATTGTTTGGCTGTCGAGTGAGTGTGTGTGTTGTCATTGTGTGGACAACATGGCTATGCTATCTCGGTCGCCGAATCTTTACTTACGACTTTCGTAATTTACCGATGCTCATATCTCTGCAAATAAATGGCCGGAAAATATCAAGGAAACCGGCCACGAATTTTCCTGGAAATTTGGAAGTCACCCATCGAATGAACATAACCTATACATCATATTAATATAGGTTTCAACTTTCGGAAAAAACGTTTTCCCCATTATCCAACAATCTTAAGATACGGCCCCCGATAGTGGGGACGGCTATGAAGTACTGTACAGGGAAATTGAGGGGTAAAAGACTAAAATAAGGGGTAATATTAGCCTAACCTAACAACCTTACCTAACCTAACCTAGTATATTAGGTGGGGGCTGCCGCCCCCACAGCCCCGCTGGTTTGGTATGTAATTAATAAAAGGTTGACGGTCGCCAAAAAAAAATTGAATGAAGTCTACGGTATTTACTCCGCAATCTTCAGTTTTGGCTGTGGATAACAGGAGGTAAATATTAACTTTTTCAAAGTACTGTAATTGAAAACGTTTTTTCCGAAAGTTGAAACATATATTAATATGATGTATAGGTTATGTTCATTCGATGGGTGACTTCCAAATTTCCAGGAAAATTCGTGACCGGTTTCCTTGATAAATACCAAATGGCCTAACCAAGTGCTTATGCCTACCAGAGGTAGATATGATCGTTGTTGTGCGTTGGGTGAAGACTAGAACACCCTACATTGTGTAGTTATTGTGTGAGGTGAGAAATAATAAGACGGCGAGTTAGGCGGGAATTCCGAAGCTACGGTTTTCGTAATTTACCGATGCTCATATCTCTGCAAATAAATGGCCTAACCAAGTGTTTATGCATACCAGAGGTAGATATGATCGTTGTTGTGCGTTGGGTGAAGACTAGAACACCCTACAATGTGTAGTTATTGTGTGAGGTGAGAAATATGATGGAGGGATTTCAGAGCTTCGATCGAAAAATGTCGGCTACTGCTGTGACTCTCTCTCATTAGCCTAGCTGCCTAGCCTAAACGAAAAATTTATTCAGAGGTAAGAGTTGTTGCAATGGGCAAATCAACTCATTGCACATGTCAAATAACCTTTATAATTGATTTAATTATTATAACATAGGCTTCTATGGAGAAAAAGTGGACTTTGTGGAAATCCCCAGACCACCAAGGTACCTTTAACATGTAAACATATGGGTTCGGTAACGCGGATTTTGCTAACACGGGCGGTAACCAGAACACATTGGCCGCGTTAATGGAGGACCAACTGTATTCAATTTCCTGAGAATCACACAACAAATACAAGATAAATTGGTAGCATACCTTATGACAGGAGTTAGCTATAAGTAATTAACCCTCTCCGACATATGACGCAATTTTGAGCCTATTAGGGATACTTTAAAGCCTTTATTACCATCAGGGTGTTTTACAAACCTTTATTTTAGTTACTTCAACCTCTGCAGTTGTCTTTGAATTAGATGTGGGCAGAAAACTAATTTTGGAGAGGTAATTATAAGAGTGAGAGAACTCTATTTCTTATTGCTAATCTGGCAACCTCTGCGTCATATATGTCTGAAGGGGTTAATTATTTTGGGGTTTGCTATATGATTTTTCTATTTAAGATCGGATTTTTCAGGAACGAAACCCAATCGTAAATCGAGGGAGACCTGTATCAGTGAAAATACAGTACTGGAAACCATTTGTGCAAGTAACTTTATGCAGTGTTGCACTGGTTTACAGGATAGCACTGTATAGAAGTGAGTGGATGATGGATATAATATTGTAAAACTTGCAAAATAAACAAACCAAAACAGGGACTACACAGTATACAGACAAAAGAACTTATCAAAATCGATATGTGGAAACAATGCTTTAATCAAATGAAACTTTGAAATAAAAGAATACAAAACCACCATCCACCCACCATAATAACAGGGAGGTCTGGTTTCTTATGGATTAGATCCTGTGTCTTTCTATTGAAACTCAAACCAAGTTACCTCCTCTACTTCAGTTCAAACCTGAATGCCCAACTTTCTACACAGAAAAATATAACACTAAGCAGATCTGCATATTATATACAGTACCACCATTTATAGTACAATAGGCTCTCCAGTTAAAAATTTAAATAGAGTTAAATATCTATCTACCGGGTATCTATCTATTGCCAGACGCCTTACTCCCCTTAATGAGGGTGACCATACACAGAAGGCCCCCCCAAGAGATATGGCTTAGTATTTTCAAATTAAATCTTCTCTTTATCTCAAATTAAGCTTTTACTCACAACATTCTCCTTACTCGTTCCATAAACAACTACTCATTTTGTTTACGACCTGCCTTGCCTCACTCACCTTCCTTTGTACAATGCCATAAGAGAGGTTAGGGTTGGAGTTTTGTCGGAAGTTCTGAGCCAACCACTCTGGAGGCAAAAGTTGTGTGGTGCTGCCAGTCAGGAGGCTTCTCAGTGCCCCTGCCTCCTCTAGCGTAATGGGCCGCCCCGTTGGTTCCTTCCCTGGCATCTTCTCCGGCCCCAGAACCATTCCTGCCAACCCGGTGTCTATTTCATCCACATCCTTCAGCACCATTTCACCCTCTTCGTCACTCTCCGTTTTTTTGTGATTACGCTTCCGTCGTGGAGGCTTGCCGGTGAATTTGTTACCATCCCGCGCCCGGTCCATCAAACCAGCATCTGAGCCTCGCTTTATGCGTTTTTTCTTGTTTCTACGTCTATTCGCGGCCCCTCCCTCTATACCCCCAGCATCCATAAAGCCCTGGAGATTAAGGATTTGGATATCTTCTCTAGAACTGGGAATGAATTTTGGAAGATTTTTTCTCCTGCCATCTACCTGTCCCTCTTCAGGGCCATCACCTCGATACATGTACTCCTCGTTATTCAAGCCCTCCACACCACCGACCCGCCCCACTCCATTGTTCTCCAAGCCATCCAGGAGGCTCTGTTTGGAACCCCTGAGGCTCTGACGTCTCATTGACTGAGCCATGATGTCACCACGACCATTGATGTCTAAGTAGTCTCTGTTTTGCCGCCTCCCGACACCATTGAGGTTCCCCAGTAGCCCTCGTCCCCCACCCCGCCGCCCCACCCCCAGACTCCCCACTACATCAGTCCCGCCATTCACTTCATCTTCTTCATTTGGGTTATAGTTGACTTCTTCATGAGTTGGGGTGATGTGGTCGAGGGTGGATTCACTGCGATGCTTGGGTATCTGCATTTTCCGATTGGCACTTCTATTTCTAGACTCTTCAGACTGAAAGAGTAAGAATTTTTTAGATTATCATTGTTAGGCAAGGCAACCTAATCAGTAAAATATAATTGCACCTCACAGTAATTTAAGGATAAAAGTGCATGCATACACTCGCTCGCTCACTCACTCACTCACACTCTCTCTCTCTCTCTATATATATATATATATATATATATATATATATATATATATATATATATATATATATATATATATATATATATATATATATATATATATATATATATATATATATATATATATATATATATATAATATATTTATCTATAGCCAGACGCCATAAACCCCGAGGTGGATGACCACAAATTAATCGCCTGCATGCAGTTTCATGATAAATTTGTACAATTTTCGGTAGAAAAATGTCCCGGCCAAAGGCTGATTTCTTCTAAAACTACAGGCTCGCTATCGCTCGCCAGGAAAAAATAGATACCTAAATGGCACGTAAGGTCTTAATATTGACAAAGAAATGGGGTGAAAGATCTGAAAATCGCCAAACTAATGGAACGAACGTCATTAAATCTAAAAGCTAATGGGGCTAAACATGAGGGAGAAGGGGGGCCAGAAAAAACAGCCCATCAGAGAAGTGTTTGTTGTAAAGACACAGCAGTTTTTAATTTATCTTTTAATCCTCTTCAGGTATCTTTGCAATATCTATCTATCTATCTATCTATTGCCTGACGCCGTGATCCCCGAAGGGGTGGCCACGAACGAACCGCCCCCATGCATCTCTGTCCCCAGTCAATCGACGCCCCTCCCCCCAACCAGCACCGCCTTCGTTCATGTACTGTACTTCCTCACTCCATCCTTCCACCTCTCATTCGGTCTACCTCTCCCTCTCTGTCCCTCCACCTCGCTCTCGTACACCCTCTTAGTCATTCTCTCGCTCTCTATACGTTCCATATGGCCGAACCATCTCAAGTTGTTCCTTTTCACACTTTCCAGCACATCTACCTCCACACCACACCTCCTTCTTACTTCCTCATTAGTCTTTGCAATATGCATTTACTTTATGAGGGAATACCTGGTAATAGTCTCCAATCCAGTAATCACAAGCAATATAAAGTTTATCACAATAACCTATTTAGTACAATTGAATCATATACGCTTAAGAATGACTTAAGAATGGCCACAGGCCATAGTGCGTTTGGTAGAATACTCGCTTGCAAATAGTGAGGTCAATGGTTTGAGTCTTGGCCCAACCAGTGTGCTATTTGACAGACACCAGTGTTGTTGGTGAACAGCGCAGTCTAGCAATCTGTGGCAACTGTTCACTGAAATACCTGATCATCAGGGCACCAACCCTAGCCCAGCTCTTGAGCAGGGAGTGCATGGTGGTAAAAACCGCATCAATGACTTCTAGTAACCCAAATAATTAAAACTGTCTCAATTTTCTCTTTAAACTCTTGCAGGCCTTCCAAAGCTGGATAAAATGTCATGAGAACTAATAGACCTAGCCAGTGATAGCCACCAGTGATAGTGCTCTTCAGTTTTCCATACTTTACTACAGAAATATCTATCCATCAACAACAAAACAGTGCAGTGTTCCACATAAGCATCCAGTGCACTTATTGCAGAAAAAATTACCAAGAAAAATTGTGTGATTATTAAGTAATAAGTGAAAATAAGTTCATCCCACTCTCAAAACAAAGATGGCGTCCAAGATGGCGGCGGTCACCTGTTCAGAAGAAGATGTAAACAACAACATTGAGTGTGCTACATGTGGACTCTCCAGTGATATGGACTACTCCATAAGTTGTGATGACTGCAGAAAATGGCTACACTATGAATGTTGTGCTCTACCAACCTTTCAAATATTTTGTTATGCTGCCTCAAAAAGAAAATTCACTTGCCACCCATGCACCCTATTGAGGTTTGGGGACGAGGACACTGAGGAGTGGCTAAGAAATGCAGAGGAAGCTAAACACAGGCAAAGAACTGTAATTAGGGCAGAACTGAAAGGTGCAATCACCAAAGACACACTTCTGACAGTTAAGGCCAGGCAAATTGGCTCAAGTCAAGCTCTGCCTGAAGACAAATCTGAGGATATCTTGACACAAACCGAGGCAGCTCAGACCCTAACTACACCAGAACTACCAAACAACTCTGATGACCCAATAGGAAGCAAAAGGACAAGACTGTTGACCTAGGATTAGGGAATACACCAACAAACCTCAATCTATCGGTCGAATTGGCTCTCAGTAGGCCTAGGCCTAATTCCCAGACCCAAGGCCATGAATGCAGCCTTGCTAGAACTAGGCCTAGCCCAAGACAGAAATCCTCAGATTCCTCAGCATACCATCATTCCCATGTCACCAGAATCTCACCACAGGACAGGAGAAATGGCAGGTTGACTCAGCTTGCCCAAGAAACCCCCATATGTAGGTACCACAGACGGGGAACATGTCGGCACGGCAAATTTGGGACAAAATGTGAGTACCGTCATCCTAAGGTCTGTCGTAAACTCCTAAATCATGGGCCAAATAGAGACCAAGGATGCCAACTAGGGAAAAAATGCTCATTTCTCCACCCTAAGATGTGCGAGGACTCCATCTCCAAGCAGGAATGTTTGAATAGTAACTGTAAATTACCTCACATCAAAGGGACAAAGAGACACCAAGCCAAGCAAGATGTAAATCCAGTACTGGTACCTGCCACCGCTCAAGTGCCCCACATGGCCTCGAAGAAAGTTGACGCTGTCCAGGATACAAATTCAGCCCCTGCTTTTTTAGAATTAATGGTGGGGGTGAAAAGGACCCTCGACACACTAACAAAAGCCATGGAGTCACAAGCGTCCATAATCAGCACACACCTAATGGTCAACACAACAATGTCCCAACACATACCCAAATGTTTCCATGGCTAAATGCCATGAAATCATGCTAGAAAATGCAATGATGGGCAATATTCAAGGTCTATTCCCTAAGACAAATAAAAGCAAAATCCCCTTCATTGCTGAGCTTGCCGAAGAAAATGACCTAATGTTCATTGCCCTGACAGAGACTCATCTCAAAAGTGAGGTGAGTGATGCAGAAATAATAGTGGCAAATTACACCTCCTACAGAGCAGATCGTGAAAATAGAAGCCATGGTGGAGTCATCACATATGTAAGAAATGACCTAGCCTCAGATACAAAACCAATACTAGTCTACTCTGATACTCAAGTAGAAATGCTGGCTCTCCACATTAAGTCACTCAATGTAATAATTCTCAATTGCTATCGCCCCCCATCATGCACCCTTGAAAGTTACAATAATTCACACAGCAGAATCGACAAGCTAATCGACGATATGCCAACCCCAACACCAGACATCATCTGCGGAGACTTCAACTTTCCTATCATCCATTGGCCAGAAGGAAAGGTCTCAGGAGGTACCAGAGAGGAGCAAGCACAAGCCAGGCTTCTCCTTAAACTCTCTGACAAGCTTTTCCTCACACAACTGATAACCAAGCCTACCAGAGTCAATAACACACTCGACCTCCTCTTCACTAACAACCAGGATATAGTTGCCGACTACTCAGTGGAGAAAACAATATTCTCTGACCACAGCCTTGTAACTATACACACTATGTACAGGAAGGCTGGGGCTCAAGCTGAAACTGTAACTCCGCCAACAAACCCAACAAACCCATTCTCAAATTTGAACTTCTTCAGTGAAGCAATTGACTGGGTAAATCTCCAAACTTCCCTCTCCCAGACAAATTGGGACCTGATCCTCCATGACAAGGATCCAAATGCCATGCTTGACACCATCCTCAGCACCCTACTGAAGGAGTGTCAGCATCACAAAAGGAGGAAACCTTCCAACGCTCGGCACCTCAAAATCCCGAGGGACCGAAAAATCCTAATGCAGAAAAGATCATCACTCAACAAACAGCTCGATAACACCCAAAACAAAACGAGGAAGCTTGCACTATCTACTGTATGTCGGATCCTGCCAGTACGAGAATGTCTTCAGCACAGCAACTGCATGACTGAGGCAGACCTACGAAAAGCTGAGAACGAATGCAGCTGCTGGTCCTGATGGAGTACCAGCCATACTACTGATTAAATGCTGTGACGCCCTGATTCCTCCTATCTGCAAGCTTTGGAGACACTCAATGGACACAGGCACAATTCCATCCTCACAAAACAGGCCATCATTACTCCAGTCTACACCGGTAGCTCTAACATCCCACCTCATCAAGATATTTGAAAAAGTCCTGAGGAACAAGCTTGTCAACTTCCTGGAGAAAAATGGCCTTATGAACTCCAGCCAGCATGGCTTCCGGAAAGGCAGATCATGCCTTTCGAAGCTCCTGGCACAGGAAAAACAAAATGGTCAGACTGGAAGGAAGTGTGAGACGAGATCCCTCCCAACACAGGCACCAGAACGAGTGAGATCCCACCTCGCGTCCAGCCTAGGCCTCAATGGACCAAAACAACTCGCTGCCCAAGGAAGTGCGAGACATAGTAGTGGCGGACCACGACTGTGAGGACGGGACCTCTAGACGACTTCAAGTAAGATTCAAGTAAGATTCAAGTAAGAGAATAGCCAAAATAATAAAAGTGCCATTGAACTAAAGGGGATGAGGTAACACCATCTCCAGCTTTAAGGGGGTAGTGGTTATATCCTCTTAGAATTACAGGCTTCCTATCGCTCGCCAAATAAAAATCGACACCTAAATGGCACGAAAGGTGTTTATATTGACAGAGAAATGGGGCAAAATGTCATAGAATCGCCGAACTAATGGAATAAACGTCTTAAAATCTCAAAGCATGTGAAACTAAACATGAGGGAGAAAAAGCAGCTACCTCCTCAATCTTAACAATAACAACTGACCTCTTTACTAATAACAGGAGCCATCATGCCCCTGACGTTCCTGGCTCCCTTCAGCTGTTCCCTCTGTGCGGCCATGGTAGCTATGTCCACCTCAGCGTCTGCGTCAAATACACTGTGCCGCCCGGTATGGTCTCTCCTGCTCCCGCCCTCCTGCACCGAGCTCCGTCGTACTCGCCCGTTGGATAGACCGTTCGGAATGTGGCCGTTTAGGCTGGAGTGGCTGGGACTGGACCGGCCATTGCTCAACTGGTAGCAGAAAAATATGTTAGAAGTTTTTCATGTTTAGTATTGTTTTGGAGTAACTGCCTGAATATTTGCAACAAGACTTAAGTACTGTACATGTAACTTCTGAGCTTTACAGAATACTGATCATTGGGAGAGAAAACAAATGGGCATACTGAGCAATCTGCAAGAACAGTAGAACCTCGCTCAATTGGAGTAATTGGGGGAGAATCCTGTCCGGAAGTGCCAAAAATCCGGATCTGCCAAAGTCCGAATAAGTATTCAGCGAACTGCACAAGTCCGGATGTCTGAGATAATGATGTCTGGTTTCCGCAATTCTGCATGGTCCGAATTTGATGCATTTTTGTTTCAGCCAACCAGACTAGTCCAATTGGCTTGGGATTATGCCCGAAATCAAGTTGTGCTGTCCGAACCTGATGCTTTTTTTTTCCCAAGCCAACCGGACCAGTCCGAATGGCTGGATATGTCCGAAATCAAAGCTTGTTCTTGTCCGAACTTGATGTTTTTTTCCCCCATGCCATCCGGACCAGTCCGGATGCCTGAATAAATGTCCGAAACCGAATGCTCGTCCAGAATTTGGGGGTTTCCGGATCGGGGGGGCCCGGATGGGCGGGGTTTTACTGTATCATTTTAAATAAAAAAGGCCTTGGGAGATTCTTGCATGTGTAAATCTATTCATCTAAAACTGCACACCATGTATCATGGTCAAGTGCAGCGTCATTATTTACCCTCATTACCTTGGGGTCTTTCTTCAAAACCTAATCCCACATCTCCTCCAGTCTACCATTACTCTGCCCCATCTTATATGCTCACTTTCCTTCACCAGGGAAAGCTTGGCTCCTTATAAGCCATTATTTTATAAATTATGGATAATTAAAATAAATGCAAAGTGCCTGCATTATATTAATGCCATGTTTTCATAATTAACATCATATTTCACTGTAATTTTGTTTATAATAGGTAGGTAAATAAGATGGAAATATGGCTATCTACCGTCAGCTGAAATAAAAGAGACAATAGTTACATGGATCCATCTTTGTCACATAACCAACCTTTGCTTACGAACCTCAACACCGAATAACAACACCCAAATGCCCTTTCAAGGCTCAACTATTCAATTGCAAATCTGTCTTCATGGAAGCACTGCACATGCAAGAATCTCTCCATATGCATATTGGTAGGGTCAAGCTTATATTTTCTGCCTCTTTACTGACCACAATTCACTACACACTCACAACCACATTCAACACTCAAAACCCACCTCACTCAGAATCTTAACTTACAACCCTATCACACCATTACAACCACATCAACACAAACAACCTCACCTCACACTCAGAACCTCACCTTACACACTCGCAACACCATCACACAATCACAACCACATTGAACACTCACAACCCCACCACACGCTTAAGATCCCTATTTGACACCATACCTCAGAGCCTCACGCTACAAACATACCACAGTAATTCTGCACACTCACTAGCTTTATTACATCATCCAGAGTAGATAAGTCGATTATGAGAAGCCTAAGAAGGTCGTATGTCAAGGCTAAACCTACATAACTTCCTCACCTCCGGACTAACTGAATGGAAGGTATCGAGGTCCTCATAAAAGACCATACTGCTAAGATCCTAGATTACCCTGCCCTCACTAATAGGCCAAATGAATGGAAGATATTGAAGGAATCATCAAAGACCATACTACCAACACCCTACATAACCTACATAACCATTGGCGGGTGCCCAACCCCGAAAGGGGTTGAAAGGGGTTGAAATAGGGCAGCTATCCCCCCGCCAAAGGCGGCTTTCTAGGGCCTTTCCTAGCTGACGCTGAGAGGATTGGGTTCTAGTCATGTGGTGATGGGCTGGTCTATCAGAGTGAGAACTGAGCAATCTCTGCCATACCCATAGCTTACTCTGACTGTTCCTTTTACTTATATATTTTCTAGATCTCGAGTGACGGCGTCTCTTCCGTGGATTGACCTCTCAATCTACCAAGATTGGAAGCCAAAGCGTCACATTTTTCCCTTGCCCCTCAACTTTCTCTTCATAATTGCTGAGGGGCATAGGGCCCTGGGTGGGGCTTTGGTTTCCCGGGCATTTCCGCACCCTCCTCAGCTCCCCGCCATGGAGTGGCTTCGGTCACCCAGGCTTTATTGTGGTCGGCAGGGAGGGTTCTGTGGGGGCGCTCGGTTATGGCCTTGGCCGTGCTCGGGTCCTTGGGGCTGTTCGGCCAGGCAGCTTGGGGAACAACGACAACCATGCCCTCATCTCTGGATCTATTAAACAGATGATGGTCAAGATCGTCATAAAAAATATACTACCAAGATCCTACGTAGCCCTGCCCTCAGCTCCAAACCAACTGAACTAAAGATGTCGAGGGCATCATCAAAGACAATAACACCAAAATTAAGTCATACACAACCCTTTCCTCGATCACCTCTGGCCGAACTGAATGGGTGGCATAAGGTATCACCTCAAATCATGATACCAGGCTGAGATGTGGGTACCATCCAGCTCCTTTGAGCTATCAGAAGAGACTGGATGACACCGTCGACGACACCTGCCCGGGATGTAACACAGCCCCCCATACCATTAAACACATCATAGAAGACTGCACTTCACACAATCACTTACGCTAACAACATAATCTACACTCCTTGAGAGCCCTGTGGAAAAGCCCGACCATAGCCATGACCTTCCTTAGGGACTCGGGGCTGTTTGGTCAGGCAGCTTAGGGAACGACAACAACAACAACCATGATACCAAGTTAAATCATACACAACCTTGCCCTTGATCACCTCTAGATCAACAGAACGAAAGGTATGAAGGGAGTCGTCAAAGCACCTCTTGTGTTTGTCTATCCTAAGCAGCTTGGGAGACCTCCTGCCGCCGCCGCCACCCTCCTCCCCCAGCAACTAATGCAAAGGCTCACCCTACACACTCGGTAAGCTTGACCATCCACTCACAACCTGATTCAATACACTTCCCCTACTGTTCTCCACCTATAACCTTATCCTGGGTAAACTTTTAGGTTGTAAAAAGCCATACTACTCTTTGCTCACCTCCGGACCGACAGAACGAAAGGTATCAAGGGCGTCATCAAAGCTCCTCTTGTGTGTGTCTATCCTGAGCAACCCCGGGGACCTCCTGCCACCACCACCACCACCCTCCTCCCCCTGCAGCCACAGTGAGGGGCCCGACTCCTGGGTGCCCGGACGCGACGAAGGGGCCACGATCTCTCCCGAAGGCGGCTCCTCTGTAAGATGAAATATGTATTGTTAGTTCACGAGTGAGTGATTGATTTGATCGAATAAATCCTTCAGTACGATGACACCAATTATTATTTTAAATCTGGTTATAATTAGACTATTTTCAGCATAGGTATGATTTGTTGAATTGATTTGATTAAGTTTAAAATATTCTTTGAGATAGATTTGACCTTGTTTCTCAGGTTTTTCTTAAACTGCGTAAATGATAAAATCGTCAAATGTTGCCAGAATAAAATAAAAATTACGTAATCTTACTGAAGGCATTAATTGAATTATATGAACAATTATTACCATGAAAATTAATAGCATACAGTTATTCACGGAGTAAAAAATGACTAGATATGAAATACAGCTCCTCTGAAAGGCAAATGTTAACATGATTACCTTCTCTGAAAACGGAACAGAGTAACAGAGACAGCGATAATATTCATACAAGGATTATAAGTGTTTCTGTTAATTTGTGGTATTGCTTTAGCCATATCATCTCTTCCAGGGACATAATGAACACTATGGAGCATACATGTAACCCGTTCAGTACTGGCGACGTCCCGTTGATTTTTATTCTGGCAATGATTAGACGATTTTATTCAGCTTAGGAAGGACCTCTAGCAATAATAAGGTTTCAAACTATCTCAACCAACCCTTTTAACTCCCACAGATCCTTCTTAAGCTGCATAAATCTAGCTACATAAAAAAAATGACACACGACGCTGGTACTCAAAGGGTTAAGTTTGCATAATTTAAAAGAATGACTAAAAACAACGGATATGAAATTGTATGCCAGTCCGTGGTCCAGACTCCATGAACCACTATTGATACTCGATTAAACCCTTCTGTACCGGCGACGTCTTTTATATTCTATTATAGCTACATTTAGACGATTTTATGATGCTTAGAAAGGATAATGGTAGCTAAAAGGATTAATTGAGATAGTCTGAAGCCTTTGAATGAGTAGACGTCCTTCATAAGCTGTACAAAATCGTCTAATAGTTGCTAGAACAGAATGAAAAGTACATCACCGGTACAGAAGGGGTTAATTGATTGGTCTACTCTAGAGGATAGCCAACCTGCCCAGTTGAATACATCAATACCCACACACTGTTTGTTTGATTGACCCACATGACAGTAAAGCCGGTATCACACGAGCGCTTTTTCCCTCAACATTTATCCTCAACACTGGTCTGGCAGCTTATGAGGTCAACATTTACAATATTTCGGTTGCCGGTACCTAAGTTCATCTACCAAAAAAATATTGATCATCGAATGTTGACTACAAAAGCTCTCGTGTGATACCGGCTTAAGGGGGGATGGTTCACCTTTTGGGCGATTTTTGCATGTATTCATTATGTTTCTAGTTTCCTCCCTAGACCTCCATCAAATTTAACAAAACATCCATTAGATCCCACTTCTAGATTAATTTGTAAATTTTTCGGTAGAAAAATGCCCCGGCCGAAGGCCGATTCTTCCAACATTACAGGCTCACTATCGTTCGCCAGGGCATACATCGACACCTAAATAGCACGAAAGGTCTAAATATTGACGAAGAAATGGGGCGAAAGATCTTAAAATCTATTAAATAATGGGGCAAACATCTTAACATCTGAAAACTAATGGGGCTAAACATGAGGGAGAAAGTGGTCCAGAAAACCGGCCCATCCCCCCTTAAAAGAGATTGTAGTTATTGACTGAGCGATTGACCGAACTCTATATTCAGCTGGTGTGCGCTATATACTGTTCCAAAAAGGCAGTCCAGAAATCGTGAACCCTAACCTCTGTAGCTCAAAAAGACCCTATCAAGATATTCTGATCACGCATATCTTTTCTATTTTCTGGCTAGGACGATTTTATTCAGATTGGGAAGGGTATATGGAAGTCAGAGGGTTAATTGACCACTTGCAAGCTTCAGGCCATAAGGAAGTTGGGGTTGTAAGCATCGACATCAAACAGAAATGCAATTATAATGTAGGTTTCTGATGGATAGAAAGTATGCCTAATTTGATTTTTAGTATATATAAATGTGATACAACCGTATTTTAGCTGTTTTTTCTACTTAACCCACTCCGACATATGACGCGATTTTGAGCCTATTAGGGATACTTTAAAACCTTTGTTACTATCAGGGGTATTTAGAAACCTTTAGTTTAGTTACTTCAACCTCTGCAGTTGTCTTTGAGTTAGCTGTGGGCAGAAAACTAATTTTGCAGAGGTAATTATAAGAGTGAGAGAACTCTATTTCTTATTGTTAATCTGTCAACCTCTGCGTCATATGAGTCTGAAAGGGTTAATATCGATGTCTACCGCTTCAACTTCCTTATAGCCTGAAACTCGCAAGTGGCCAATTGTGATAGTCTTTACACTTATAATTTCCACAGATCATTCCTAAAATGTATAAAATCGTATAATGAGAGCCAGGATAACCTATGATAATGCGTCATAATCTTCAAAGGGTTAATAGTCTGATATATACAAACAAAATATGTTGTTGTTTTTAACCCTTTCAGTACGAGGGACGTGTGTTATATTGTATTCTAGCTGCATTAAGACGATATTATGCAACTTAGGAGGTATCTGTGGTAGTTAAAAAGGTAGGTTGAGATATATTGAAGCCTTATTATTGCTAGAGATCCTTTCTAAGCTGAATACAATCGTCTAATAGTTGCCAGAATATGATAAAAGGGACGTCCCTAGTACTGAATGGGTTAACTAAAATACTATTTAGCTTACTAAGATGCCAATTACATACAGTATGTACGGTATATTCGCTAAGTATTTATATTGTTTTCCTATTAACAATCCCCATAAAGTATGCCACATAATACACACATAAACGCACACAGATGTACAGTACACACGCAAACGTACACAGAATGTATTATCGTGGAGTTTCGTTTATCCTGGACTTCAAAGAATGTGTACAAAAAGGCCATCATAAGCTTGACTGCATTCTACCGGGGATTACAGTACATTGGTCACATTACAAAAAATATTCTACCATTGTTACCTAAAAATAATTATGTTTGCAGTCTAGTGTAAATATGTATAAGTAGAACCTACGCAAAGAAGTTGAGCATATTTATAACTTTACCTTCGTCTAGTCTACCAATCCCAAATACCCTTCCAGTCTAACCTCCAAAAATCATCCATACAAACATTCCCACTCCTCCACAACATAACAATATTAACTTCCTAACTTTACTCTAGCTATGGTATCGTAAGTTGAGAAGAATCCTATGATGAACATAATGGTATATTTCATATACTGTACATACATACATGGGCCTACATACATACATGGGCCTACATACATACATGGGCCTACATACATACATGGGCCTACATACATACATGGGCCTACATACATACATGGGCCTACATACATACATGGGCCTACATACATACATGGGCCTACATACATACATGGGCCTACATACATAATGTTAAGACCGAGTGCTCCACACGAAGTGCGATTCCGGTCTCATGTCCTAATGGTGGCGCTCCAGGCAACCCTGTTCAGAGCTGCCTCACTGGTTATTTTTGTTTGTATTCAAGATCAGACCGTAAGGCTATGGCAAGGCCTCATCCCACCCTCTGTCTTGGTCTACTGTGGTTTCTACAGAGGTCCTCCCATGTTGACTAAAATAATTTAGCATTACTCATAATATAATACAAAGGACGTCATTGTGATAAATGTGTTAGAACTGTATGGCCATAGGTCATCTTGACTTGTTTGCATGTTCTGTGGCCGTAATGTCGCCCGGCTGCGTGTTCACCACAAACTACAACTTCCAGTGTGTCTCTTTGGTTTGTTTTTTCCCCCGCTGACGGTAAATTAAATCTTTAGCTTCTAATTTATCGACTCTTAATGGAAAAAAACCCACATTATACCGGTATGTCTCACGTCATATTATTGCCAAGTTTTCATAATTAGCAACATACTTCGCTACAAAATCTTGGTAATATCCGAGTAATAAGGATGGCGCGATAGCAATTTACCATCAGTTGATAAAATAGTGTCTAGCGGCATCTGCAATTGTACACCACACAAATTATTTACCCCTTCACCACCATTACGTAATTTTCATCATATTCTGTTTACCATTAGACGACTTTCTTTAGTTTACAATCTACCCCTATGACTGAAATGGATCAATACGATTACAATAAACCCTCTGAATAACACAGGTGCTTCCGAAAATGCCTATAATAATCTAAATTTAGCCATAATGATAGGTAAACAGACGTCACGGTGCTGAAGGGGTTTATAGGGAGAGTCGGCAGCCACTGGTATTAGGCTACAATAACTTGCTGGTGTCATGGTTTAGATGCTTATGTTCTGGGTGTGGTATCCCGAGTTCGAATCCCGGGATGATCATATGCTTTCAGTAATTTATTCAAGTACATTGGGGTTTGTAATGGAGGATTAATTATCTATATTGTCTGGAGTCAAAGGCAAAGGTTCTTCCCACCTTTGCTGTGAGGGAAGTTAAGGGGAGATAGTCACTTTTCTAGACCCCCTTCTCTCTCATGTTTAGCCCCATTAGTTTTCAGATTTCAAGGCCTTCGGCCGGTACATTTTTCTACCCAAATTAATCTAGAAGGGGGATGTAATGGATGTTTTTTTTAAAGTTTGATGGAGGTCTAGGGAGGAAACTATAAAAAATAATAAATACATGAATAAATCTACCAAAAAGTGAATCACCCGTCCTTAACGCATTCAGTACCGGTGACGTCCTTTTCATTATATTCTGGCAACTAATAAATAATTATATTCAGCTTAGGCAGGACGTCCAGATATTTAAAGGCTGCATACTATCTCAATTAATCCATTTAGCTACCATATATCCATAAATGAATTAGGTGGAAGGGAGAAACAGAATAGAGCTTGAATTCTTTATTTCTCTTACGTTTCGGGCTACGCATAACCCATCTTCAGAGACCCTGTCTACAGATGGGTTCTGTGTAGCCCGAAACATAAGAGAAATAAAGAATTCAAGCTCTTTACTGTGTCTCCCTTCCACCTAATTCATCCACTTTTCATAATGGATCAGCCATATCCATACATGTAGGTATAATGAGCGAGTGTACCCTTATGTAGCGCTGTCCGGTACACACTGAGTTTATTGTATATACAGTATAATGAGTGTATCAAGTGTGAGTTTGAGTGAGTACCCTCTCTTTCTCACTCACACACTCTCACCCCTCTCTCACTCACACACACACACACATTCTCTCTCACACTCACTCTCGCTCTCTCATTCTCACACACACACTCACACACACTCTCTCTCTCTCTCTCTCTGTATTATTGCTTACGTGTTGGTATGTGCATGTGGGTGTCAGTGAACGCGCTTGAGTACCCATGTGTGCGTTTGTGAATGTGCGTATGTGTAATTGTGTGTGTGCGTGCTTGGATAAGTGCCTCAACATATGACGTGAGACTATAAAGAATACCATAGTGAGAGAGAGAGAGAGAGAGAGACTATTTCCTTATTTCTATACTTAAATTGCCTTTTAATATAGCCCAATAATTTCTGAGCTTTCTTCTCTAGGCCTACTTCAATGCACTGCTTGGAAAACTTTAGGTCACTGCTAATCAGAACACCCAAATCCTTTGCCAAGTCAATCACTTCCAGAGGCATTCCCAATAGTGAATAGCATGAATTGGGGTTTGCTTGGCCGATATACATCACCTTGCACTTTTCCAAGTTTAGAGGCATCTGCCATGTCTCCGACCATTCATCCAGTCTGTTAAGGTTCATCCTGAGCTGTTCAACCCCTTGGGGTCTCTCACATTCATTCCAAGCTTTATGTCAACTGCAAACTTGGAGATCACACTCAACAGACCAATATCGATGTCATTGACATATATGATAAATAGGAGAGAGAGAGAGAGAGAGAGAGAGAGAGAGAGAGAGAGAGAGAGAGAGAGAGAGAGAGAGAGAGAGAGAGAGAGAGAGAGAGAGAGAGAGAGAGAGAGAGAGAGAGAGAGAGAGAGAGAGAGAGAGAGAGAGAGAGAGAGAGAGAGAGAGAGAGAGAGAGAGAGAGAGAGTACAATCAATAAGAAAGCAGTAGGTCATGAGCTAGGTAGTAGGGTGTACAGTAGGGCGGATTTATAGCTTATATGGGTACGAACCGTATGATAGTAGCCAGGCCAAAAAGATTGTTGAATAGTTTATCTTTGTGAGAAGAAGAAGAAGAAGAAGAAGAAGAACAACAACAACAACAACAACAAGTAGAAAGACTTGTAAAGAATCTGACTTATAGCTCTCCTATGATTTATCGCTGGTATAGCAAGGACAATTTGGAGGAGGCGGGTTTATATATGGGTAGTAGCCATGCCAAGATCATTGTTGGAGAGTTTATTTTTGTGCAACGATAGAGGAAGATAAGAAGAAGAAGAACAGAAGAAGAGAAAGTAGCAAAGACGAAGAGAAAAATTAAAAAGAGGAGGAAGAGTAGCAGAGAGCGAAGAAATAGAAGAGGAAGGTGAAGAAAAAAAAGAGGAAGTGTAGAAGACAAAGAGGAAGGTGAAAATTTGAAAAACAAGAAGACACTTTGTTATGGACACTTTAATTACCCCTTTCATACATTATTTAACCATTGTTTGTTTGTTTTGATGGGCCGGTTTTTCTGGACCTCCTCCTCCCTCATGTTTAGCATATTAGTTTTGGAATTTTGAGACGTTCGGCCCATTAGTTTGGCGATTGTAAGACCTTTCTCCTCATTTCTTTGTCAATATTATGACTTCATTTAGGTATCGAATTCTTCCTGACAAGCGATAGCGAGCCTGTAATTTAAGAGGAACCGGCCTTTGGCCGGGACATTTATATATCGATAAATGTACAAATCTATCTTGAAGGAGGGTCTTCGGGGGTGTTTATTTAAGCTTGGTGGAGGTCCAGGGAGGAAACTAACAAAATAGTAAAAATTTACATAAATTAACAAATAAATACGCCCATCCCCCCTTAACACCTTATTGGCGGGCTAGGCGGTTTATTTATATGTACCGCCCAGCGGGGTGTTTTTAGCCAAAATAGGGCTGTTTACATGATCATTTTCATGCCTAAATAAGACCCAGAGCGTAAAACAAGTATCTATCCCTGAAAGGGCATAAACAGAGCTTTCCAATGACACCACAACGATCCTTTTATGACCGCTAGTTTTCTTGCAACAACCGCGCAACACGAGTGCAAAAAGCATGTAATTCGGTACTTTCCCCATACAATTCAGTATGTAGCGAGTGAGAGAGGGAGGGAGGAGGTGGGATTCGTGTCAGTAGGTTCGCCGCGGTGGTCTGGAGCAGTCATACGCACGCTACTCTCCTGCCACCACTTGTCTCTCTCTCTCAGCAACATTACGTGCTGAAATTGCCACACGACCTATGTCGCGCGCCGCCAGATAGTCCAAATTTATTATACTCGACTTATGTTGCGCGCCGCTAGTTAGGGGTTAAAGCATTATCTTTGGTACGGTACGCTAAGTTATCTCTGAAGGGCCAGTGTCCTGTAGACCATCTTATCTAATCTACAGATATACAGTACATATTAATAAGATAATAAACTTGAGTTGATTAAAATATAGCAGCATAATTTGACAGTACAGTACAGTATAGCTTGAGCTTCAATTATATATATAGGTATATATATATATATATATATATATATATATATATATATATATATACCTATATATATTATATATATATACCGTATATATACCGTATATATATATATATATATATATATATATATATATATATATATATATATATATATATATATATCCTTGAAGTTATAAGTTATGTTCCCTCAGGTACCACATCACATTGCCAATACAGTAACCGATAATAAAAATAGAACTCTCATCAACCTTTTCAGTTCAGCATGATAAACTTCTTACATTCATACAGTTAAGCCAGTATCACACGAGAGCTTTTATAGTCAACATTTACCCTCAACACTGGTCTGGCGGCTTATTAGGTCTAAATGTAGGCTATTTCGATCACCTAAATTCATCTACCATCAGTCTAGTTTCCGATACCAGTGCACAATATTCCCGAAATGTTGCCAGAAAAATGTTGATCATCGAATGTTGCCTATAACATTTCTCGTGTGATACCGGTTTTACACAGGTTGATGTATTTATGGAATGTACTCTCATCAATGTCCCTTATATATATGCTAATAATGTTATGATAGATTAAGAACAAGTGTTATCCATGGGTATCAAGATGAATGGCAACAACACTACCACCACCATATCAGCCAAGGTCACACATCTTTCATCTGGCAACCCATTCAAGCAGCGTGCAATCGATTTTACAGACGTTTTACGGTGTAAATTGTATATCATGAATAGTCTGAACATTACAGAGTTGTCTATAACAAGTATCATAATTTTATGTTTATGCCAAGCATCTTATATATTGCAGTTTCCATATTCTAACTAGCAAACATAAAAACCTTAAATGTTGTCACTGGGTATCACAGATATGAGACGGGGAGGGAGGGAGACGAGGAGACTCCCTCCCAGTAACCCCCTAGATGCGGCTTCACCAGTGTTGCCAAATTATTTACTTTACCGCTAGATCTAGAGATATTTACTTCAATCTAACGGCAGTAAATTTAGCGACATCATTCCTAGCTATATTCTAGAGATTTCACACATCGTAGAGCCGTATTCTAGGGATTGTTGCATTATTCTAGCGATTGTTTACATATATTTACTATTTTGATATATTCTAGCGACTTTTGTGAACGGATCTAGCGGAATTATGCGTTTTCATTTGGTAACCCTGAACCACACTCTCCATATGAACAGCTGCCTCATGCCTCAGTCACGGTTACCTCACCACATACAGACAAATACATGGAGCTTGTGGTCAAAGTTTGGTGGTAATAAACTAACAAGAATTGACTGTTATCGTTACTGAGGGGTGGGTGTTGTAGTGAGGAGGTATGGGTGAGTTCCGTGGTCGTCGTGCCTTGGTCACTGGTGCTGGGGCTGGCATCGGGCGGGCTTTGGTGGTCAGACTGGTGGAGATGGGCGCCGAGGTCTTCGCTCTCAGTAGAACCCCTGCACATCTTGAGTCTCTGAAGGCCGAGTATCCCGCGATCAACACCGTTTGTGTAGACCTGACAAACTGGACGGAAACTCGGGAAGCCGTGAAGAGAATTGTTCCCATTCATCTGCTGGTGAATAACGCCGCGGTTTCTTCATTAGCTCCCTTCTTGGAAGCTACACCTGAAGACTTCGATCAGTTATTCAGTGTGAACGTGAAGGCAGTGATGAACGTCTCACAGGTGATGGCCGCGGACCTGGTGACTCGTAAGCTGAAGGGCGCCGTGGTCAATGTGTCTTCGCAGGCAGGCCAGAGAGCTCTGAAGGACCACACACTCTACAGTTCTACCAAGGGCGCCTTGGACATGATGACGAAGACGATGGCCCTAGAACTGGCGCCCCAGGGAATCCGTGTGAACAGTGTGGCGCCCACCGTGGTTCTGACAGAGATGGGTCGTATGGGGTGGTCAGATCCTGCCAAGGCCGACCCGATGTTGGCCAGGATACCCCAGGGAAGGTTTGCCAAGGAGATGGACGTAGTGAATGCTGTTGTCTACCTCCTGGGGGATAGCAGTGATATGGTCAACGGTCATATCCTGCCTGTTGATGGAGGATTTTTAGCAGCATGATTTAATTCCATACTCAGCCAAAATGATCTAAGCAGCTATCGAACATTATGTAAACAGTGCAAATTGTATATACACATTTCGAATGTTATCATAACTCGCAGTGAAAAACATAAATAAATTCAAAAGATATTGTGAATAATATACTCTATACTTCACTTTCATTATATTTGTTGTAACAGATGCTAAATAAGTTTATACTATGTTTACATATGTTGAAGTAAATAAAACTGTTATAATATATAGCCTGTGTTTAATTACTGCATGAACCTCAGCATTGTTTCATATATTGGGCCCAGATACTCAAAGATGCCAGAAGTTAAGGGGATTTTTTTTTTCTGAACTCCCTTCTCCCTCCTGTTGAGCCCTATTAGTTTTGATAATTTTAGACGTACGCCCCAATAGTTTGGCGATATTAAGACCTTTAGTGCCATAACAGTGAAGCACTGGAGCGATGCAGCTTCAGAGATGGGGCTGCTTCGAACCGTGAGGGAGCAACTAAGCCCCATGCATCCTGCGAAGGCAAGATGGCAGGGGCTGGTTGCAGCTAAAAAGTGTTTCATATGTCTCACCCCCTAGACTGGAACGAGACCTCACGGGCTTCACCGTTCAATGTAGAACGGTTGAATGTACTGTACTTACCTATCATACAAAAAAGTATCCTTACTCTCGTGAACGCTTTGTTTCATAAAGTGGGGTACGATTCGAGCAGTTTCGGTATAGTTGGCAAGCCTGGCTGTCTGAAATGTCACAAAACATCTGTTCCTTATCATATTGTATCAATCAATGCTATACATCGTAATATCAGGAATAATTCCATCAGTGGTATTCTCGTATTTATTTTCACAAAGGCATCACGTGTCACCATTTGATAATACACTTATATCTAGAGCACCGCTTAGCCCTATAATCCAGGGGGCGGAGCCACAAAACTTTACGACGTCGGTAAGCTAAGATTTCGTTCGGAAACGTTTCTTCATGGCAAGGAATAACACTTGGCACTGCTGCGAAATCTCAATACAGGTTCATATTTCAGGAGGAAGAAAATGTTCCACTGCGCTCGAAATGAGCCTGATACACTTCGGCGAGGTCAGTAATGCAAAGATACCAACAAGGTCGAAATCGTTAAATGCTTTGTGGATCCGCCCCCTGGGCTACCAACCCATCCTACGCTCAAACAATATTTTCCATATTACTTCGTCCATTGAGTCTAAATGGTGCGTGTCATTTTAGTAAGGATACTTTTGTGTATGGTAGTACAGGCTCTCAGCCTATGCCCGAGAGGGAGTATAGTTTGAATATAGAAAAAAAAAAAAAAAAAATTGCAGTGTCTGTCTTAGGGAGATAAGGCACCGTAGTATCTGTTATAGGGAGATAAATCACTATGTGTTTTGAGTATTTGGTAACAGTAAAATTAATAGTTGGTCAAACTTTCTAAAGTAACTAAAGTATATTCAAGCTAACCTGGCAGACATTGGTAACGCTGCCTTTCTATACTTCCTATACTGCCGTTCTAAACTGCTCGTGTGGCGCCGCCTTTATTTATATTGGAGTTAGTTTATAAAATCAATACATAAAAAAAAAATATATAAAACCATATCTTGTCTCGCAAAAAAAAAAAAAAAAAAATCAGTTAATTGATTAACCCTTTGTGGGGCGGAGTACGCGCGCTCATAGGTCCAAATTTGCTTGATCCCTCGCATGATCAAATTTGGTCACTTGCCCTATAAAGGGTTAACAAAAATATAATAATAGGGAATACGTGTGGACATGTATAGCCCATTTGTTCTAGCCCTTGTTGAGTTATAGAGGTCAGGGTTCACGATTTCTGGCCTAACTATTTGGAACAGGGTATAGTGTTTAAGGCATAACCACCTCGTTGGAACCAAATAACTTGTGTGGGCTGTGTATATAAGTAACCCACACTCACTCCCACCTAAATTACCCCCACACCCACATCCGCACATATACACATCCACACACACACACACACATCACACACCCACCCACATCCACACACACATATAAACATTAACACGCACATCCACACCCACCCACCCACCCACATCCACACCCCTACATCAACACACAAATTCACCCCCCCCCCACACCCACACAGTACACACACTCTCACTCTCCCTCCTTTTTTCTCTGTGGATTTATGTGTAAGACAGAAGCCATTATATTAAGTGCATTCTCCTTGAAGTGTGGGCGGTTCTCTGTACAAACTGATAAACGACTACCGGTACAATGATCATCCAAACAGATCTATAACATAAACAAATTAGAGTTATACAATAAGTTATCCTTGACATTAATGTTGAATGTTAATATACTTAAAATATACTTGTACAGGTGTATATATATATACAGTATATATATATATATATATATATATATATATATATATATATATATATATATATATATATATATATATATATATATATATATATATATATATATATATACAGTATATATATTGTATATAGATAACCATTTTCTGATTTCCTCTACTATCTCCATCCAATCACTTGTGTGTTTTCATGATCCCTTGCTACATCTAATAATAAAATATCCATAAGATTGTCTAGAACTACAGTAACTATATTTACATAATACAGTAACAAACTCTAATATATCATTCTATTTATATACCAACCCTGTCATAGATTTCTGTTTATAATCGATGGCCCAATAATATATCCCAGAGTTAATCCCCTCGTGGTCTAGTAATTTACAATATTTACCAGCTCCCGTGCGAAATGTGAGTCAGAACCGGGACCAAACAAGAATAATCCCTCATTAAGCTCACTAATACCACAACTACCACCATATCTACCAGCAACGCAATTTACTACTACCACAACTACCACCATGGGCATCACAACAACTACCACCACCACCATCACTACCACAATAACCACCATCACAACCACTATCCCCATCACCAATACCACAACAACTACCAACACCATCAATCACTACCACTATCCCCACCACCACCATAACTACAACTACTGCCACCACCATCACAACCACTATCCCCACCACCACCACCAGACCTCCACCACCACCATAACTACCACCACCACAAACACTACCACCACCAAAACCACCATCACTACACACCACCACTACCATAACAACAACCTGCACCACTACAATTAAATGCACCAACACAATCTCCCCTATCTCAATTATACCCACCACTTCCACCCACCACCACCACCATCAAGAAGAGACGAATCTATGCCTGGGGAGCGTTTAGTTAAAAAAGGCAAAATATGGGGGTGGATCACGAAGGAACATCACTACTACCATCACTACCACTACTACCACCACCATCACTACTACCATCAGAACCACTACAACCACCACTGCCACAACTACTAACATCACTAAATCTACTTACACCACCACCACCACCCCTACTACTACCGCCACCACAACTACTGACATCACTACAACAGCACCACCACAAAACTACACCAGCAGCACCACACACCACAACTACTAACACCACCACCACCACCACCACCACTACCTACACCACCAGCACACTACCACCAACCACCACCATAATCTGTAAGTTAGGAAGCTGTGCCTGGAGAGCGTTTAGTTAATGAAGGTTAAATATGAGGCCGGATCACGCACCAACGTCAAAAGGTTCCTGCCCAAAACCCAGCCTCCTTATGACTCACTCATTGTTTCAGAGACTTTAGCCACAACTAAATTGCTCCGTCGAATACGAAGGAACGCAACTAACAACACAGCTCTACATATTTTTGACATACACACATTTCTACATGCGACAATTCTTCAGAGCAGGCTTAGAACAAGAGAGGTTACATGTGAAGTAATTCAATAAACAGAAAGTTAATAAATGGGAATTACGCCGGCCCATTGCGTGGTAGCACATACATTACAATACACTCTAACTCCATCCCAGGGAATTCCTCAGGGCGTCCCTCTGAATAAGGCGATGTCACACGGGCGCTTTTTCAGTCAATTTTTACGGGCAATTGTAGTACGGCATTTTCAAAATTTAAGTTCCATCAGAAATCAGCCACCTAACATAATCTACCTTTAGTATTGTTTCCGATTCCAGTGTGAAAAGAGCCTCAAAATATATACCAGAAAAAAACTAGCTCATCGAAAATTGCCGGAAAATGCGCTCGTGTAACACTGGCTTCATGATATAATGGAAGACGACCAACAGCAACAGACCTATTGATCCTTACTACGCTGCTTGTTAAAAGAAAGGAAGGACTGCCACAGAAAACAACTGTAGAGGCTTCAACTCGAGGAAATCTACGGACCAGAAAACATACATTTGAATCTTCCCATCCCAAGTAACTATTGCCCATTATCGATTGACTCGGTAACGAAACATACGACAACAAATGTTCTATTCAGTTTCAGAGAGTATATTGGTTTGATATGTATGGTGCTATAGTCTGGTCATTCTAGGTTGGGCAGAAATCGTAATCTCTAAAACGGGCTAGAGCAAATTAACTGTCAATCTATACACATATTCCCTAGCCAAGTCTTCCTATTTGGTAGAAATATTAGCTCAATTACTCTAGTCCTTTATGAGTTACGAGAGGTTAGGGGTTACGATTTCTGCCCAACCTAGCATGAACGAAATATACTTATGCTAGCGGTACGGTAACTTATGATCCGGAAAAGACAGTTATACCCTGTTCCAAATAGCTAGGCCAAAACGCTTGAAAAATAACCTCTATAACTCATAAACGACTTGAGTAATGGAGTTAATATTTCTACCATTTGGGAAGGGTCAGCCTGGGAATAGGTGTGGCAATGTAGTCTATTTGATCTAGCCCATTTTGAGTTACAGAGGTTAGGGTTCACGGTTTCTGGCCTACCTATTTGGAACAGGGTATAGCCACATGGACCCGGTTTCGAATCCCGATATGTCATTGGGAAGATATTATTTGGATGGAAATTGTGCTGTACCTAGTATCAGTGCATTACCACAAAGTCCACCGAAACGCCAACAAAATACCCTCATTGTTCCCTGATTAAATAGCACTGTATGAATATTCCCATATTCAAAATATGCTACAGGGGGGCAATGCCTAGTGAGATAATTGCTCAATTGGTGGCGTTTTGAGAGTGAGGGTTCGAGTCTTGGTGTGAGACAGTGAAGCACAAAGGTGAAGCAGCTCCAGAGATGGGGTTGCTTCGAGCCATGAGTGGGCAACCAAGCTCCAAGTGCTTCACGTGTCTCACTCCCAAGACTGGAACAAGACCTCACGGGCCTCACCGTGTTTAAAGGTTGCACGTACAGGCTCTCAGCCTATGCCCGAGAGGGAGTAAGTTGGATTAAAAAAAAATATATATATATATATATATATATTATATATATATATATATATATATATATATATACCGTATATATATATATATATATATATATATATATATATATATATATATATATATATATATATATATACTGTATATAAAACCTGGGCCCTACACCGGGGACCTTCCTGTGGAGGGGCCGGCCTCACTAATGGCTACCCTGTCTACACGCTCATACCTTTAATGGACAAGCTTTTTAATTACTGCTTGGAACCCCCTACTTACACGATCGAAGGTAAATTTACTTACAGCAGAGTTAGCCTACATAGTGTATTTACGAGTACAGTATGCTACGTTGTATGTTTGTAATTACCGGTATATCCAAAAATAAAAGAACTCAAACGTATGATGGTGATAATGATGATGGTGATAATTAAAAATATGTTCATGAATATATTTATGATGATGACGACGATAATGATGGCTAAGATGATATTAAAATCGGTACCCCGGTCATGATGATAAACAATGATGATTATGAATAATAAGGATGATGTGCTCAATAATGTTGATGACTACTAATAAAATAATGGAGCTTAGCAACCTACACTATGTACGGTACAGTTCCCTACACAAGTTGCGTTCCTCTGAGATTTTATTCATGGAAGTAAAAATAGTAAAACAGTACGATTGAATCTATAGTCTAGTATCTTACTTAACAGTTGTATAAGAAGTATAACAAGGAACTCTCTTAATTCCATATACTATTTTTACTTTCACACATAACATCGCAGATAGGAACAGAACTTGTACAGTACAGTCACGAGCATAAATACTGCGACACCAACCAGATAATGTTCGCCCCTTCGTCTCCAAAGGTATTGCTAAACTTATTATTCAAACTCGCAATTATTTCTTTATTTCATTCTAGCTACCGCCAAACGATTTTATTCAACTTAGTATACATGAAGGAGTTGATGTTGCAGCATTTATGCTCGTGACTGTACGGTCGCGCTAATAAGTCATGTCCCAGCTGTCATTACGCTTGGCTTGATCTGTGTTGTATGAATGTCTGTCAGATGTTGAAGAGGGTGGGTAAGTGTAGGAACATGTTAGTATATTTCACTCGATACGAAGAAATGAAGCTTAGATATTGCTGATACCAAGTATTGATCAAAACATACTTGGTGCCGATACATCACTTATTAGCGCGACTGTACATCTGACATTCTATAACCACACAAGACTCTTCCTAGGTAAAAGACTATACCTTGTTCCAAATAGGTAGTCCACAAAACTCGAGCCTCATAACTCAAAAAGGGCCAAAGCAAATGGGCTGAAAATATCCACACCTATTCCCCCAATGGTAGAAATACTAGCTCGATTACTCCAGTCGTTTGTGAGCTACAGAGATTAATGTTCAAGATCTTTGGCCTACATATTTGGAACAAGGTAAAGTTGAAAGTAAGAAAGTCGTATATACCTGAATACCGTCTGCGTCGAGTTGATTTGTATTTGCTCTTACCGGAACGACGCAAATGGAGGTAAGTTATCATATTAAAGCTTGTCCACGCATTTTAAGGTTATTTTCCATTAATTTTAAGTCATATTAAATCTTATCCACTCATTTTATGGTTGTTTTTCATTAATTATAAGTTATCATATTAAAGCTTATCCACTCATTTAAAGGCTGGGTTTCATTAATTACAAGTCATATTCAATCTTATCCACTCGTTTTATGGTTGTTTTTCATTATTTTAAGTTATCACATTAAATCCTATCCAGTCATTGTAAGGTTGTTTGGCTTTATCATTTGTTCTCCAGTTATCAGTTACATATATATTTTGTCAACAATCAGCAATTACATATACTTTTCAACATTAGGCATTTATATAAACTACGACTATATTCCATAAGTATATATATATATATATATTCTTTTCAATTATACTCAGTTTATCAAATTATTTGTCATATATTTTTCATCAATGATCAGATAGTTTGTCATCTTCGGTTAGCCTGTAATAAATCACAGGGTAAAAATCATTATAATTTTCCTCAATAACATTAATTGTTCATGATATTATGTAGCCTATCTGGTTTTCTTTAATGATTTTGTTTTATAATTATCATGTAAGTTAAGACCCAACAATGTATCTATTAAACTTTATTCAAAAATCACATAGGCTATCATCTAAAAATATGATATTATTAGGTAGGCTACGATATTATATTAAGGGGGGTGACCTGTTTTTGTTCTGTCCTTTTCTATCTTTCTCTGGCTTGTATCCATTTGGCCCCATTCAGCCTACTGTTTTAAGACGTTTATCCCCACCCAGGTGTCAATTTCTTACTGGTGAGCGGTAGCGAGCCAGCATATTTTTTTTTTTTTTAGACAGCAGGCTAAATTGTCTCCGGCGAAGCCGGATTTCTTCATATAATGCTGGCCAGGAAGAAATCGACACCTAGATGGGGATAAACGTCTTAAAATAGTTGGGTGAATGGGGCCGAATGGATACAAGCCAGAGAAAGAGAGAAAAGGACAGAAATAACAAAAAGCAGGTCAGCCCCCTTAAGTGTTTTGTTTCTATTCTTTTCCCTAGTCCGAGTTACACTACTTCACTAGACCTTACACTTATCCTAGAACCATACCTATAACTTGCCCACATGACAAATCTCGATTTTCTTGCAACCATAAAATTGTTGCAAAGTTGTAACCAGTCTAACCAATTCTCAGAAGTGAAACCTGGAGAATTCTGCCCCTAGGTTTGATTGGATTTAGCCTCCACACGTTAGAACTTTTTGAATAACGAATGATTTACATATGTATGTATGCAGACATATACAAATCACTACATACCGTAATTATATGTACCATATAGTTTTTCTTATTTAGGCTAAATATCATATACATGGGAATACATATACATACTGTACATGCATAGCCTTTAATCTACATATATATACTGTATATACTGTATATATTATATATGTACCATATAGTTTTTGTATCAAGGGTAAATACCATATATATATGGGAATACATAATTATACATACTGTACATGCCTTTAATCTACATACAAAATGTATGTATGTATGTATGTACTGTATACTGTATGTAAGCCATATTTTGCCCATATTAAATGTTTTCCCCTAGAAGTTGGAATATAGCAAAAAACGTACTATAGGTAAAATACCAATAGTCTATTTTTACCCTAAAAGTTGGAATATAGACACAATCATGTACACTAGGCAAAGTATTATGTGTTATGTATTGTAAATCCTATTGAACGTGAAGGACAGGTTGTGGGTTTGTAAAGGTAGGCTAGGTAGGAATGATGGCTTGAGAACGGTGACATTGGTAAGTGGTGGGTGGGAGAGTGGTGAAGTGGGGAGAGAGCGGGGGTAGTGGATATCACAATCATTGGACGATTCTATTCAGCTTAGGAAAGACCTGTGGGAGGCAAAGGGTATATATATATATTTTGTCTATGTGGATGAGGGAGACAAAATGCAGAACTGCCTGTGATGAGTGCCTCCCCCAGAGTTGAAAGAGTGACAGGGCCAAAATCAAGGGATGTTCGAGCCAAAATGCCTGGACACAAGGAGTTTGAAGCAATTTAAGTCATAGGATGAGGGGAAGATGGATTCGGGGAGAGTTCCAGAGCTCTGCTTTTCAATAGAAGACAGATTGGGAATATCGTTTCACTCTTGGGTTAGAGAGTTGCACGGAGTAGGGATGGGATTGTGTTGCAAGACGGGTGCTACGTACTCTACGTAGAGGAGGTGGTATACATTGAGAGAGCTCTGAGGAACACTGATTATTGTAATAACGTTAGAATAACGAGAGATGCAACATTGGGGCGAAGAGAGAGAGATTGCAAAGAGTTGGTTGAGTTTATGAGACGAAAGGCTTTCTTTTCTACTTTGTAGAAGTAAGAGGATCCTCCCCACACATGCGAACAATACTCAATACATGATACGGATTTACCCCTTTGATTCCCAGATGTCATTCCTAAGTTGAATAAACAAGTTAGGGTGAAATCAAATTCCTGCTACTGTATTTAAGGAGGTCAAGAGGGAGTTGAAGAATACAACATAATATGTAGCGTTGTGATATAAGTAAGTGTATAAGATATACTGTATGTGTAGGATAAGAAGGCTTTATACAGTATATATCACAAGATGGTCCCTTATATGTAGCTCGTATACATACAATAGTTTAACGTAATTTTTCCATTACATGCATTGTAACGGATCAGACGGGGTTGCCTTTCAGTAGTTGGAGTGTACTGTAGTTACGTAGTACAATAGTAGTGTAGGATATAATGTATATGTTTAGGATAAGAAGGCTTTATATATATTCAAATTTAGGATATACTGTATAATGTATATGTTTAGGATAAGAAGGCTTTATATATATTCAATTTTTTTTCACCAACCAACTTTACTTCCAAACTCAATTAATGAAATCAACGAATACATGTGGCACTCCAAGGACTCGAACCTAGGATACTCACACCGAAATTCCTCGCATTTATGCATTACGCTATCAAGACAAGATGGTTCCTTAAAATATGTAGCCGGAAGGTTAATATAAGTAAGTCTAGGATATATGTGTGGGATAAGAAGGCTTTATATATATTACAAGAGGGTCGCATGTAATATGTAGCCGGTAAGAGTAACCACAGTGGATTATATATCATGTCACTGTAGGAAAGGTGCTCAAGTTGGCTCAAGTTGTATATTTGAGGCGCGGCTAAGACACTGAGGGAGTATTTATATGCTCATTTATGTATATTTATATAATTGTTTTAGTTTCCTACCTATACGTCCATCAAACTTTAAAATCGCATCCATTAGATCCCCTTCTAGATTAATTTGTACATTTTTCGGTAGAAAAATTTCCTGGCCGAAGGCCTGTTCTTCCAAAAATATAGGCTCACTATCGTTCGCCTGAAAAAAATCGACACCTAAATATCACTAACAGTCTTAATATTGACAAAGAAATGGGGCGAAAGGTCTTAAAATCGCTAAACTAATGGGGCAAACGTCTTGAAAAATGAAAACTAATGGGGCTAAACATGAAGGAAAATGGGGTCCAAAAAACGAACTATCCCCCCTCAAGTCGTATATTTGAGGAACGGCTAAGACACTGAGGGAGTATACGAATAAAACCCGGGTAGTCTTGTGATATCAGTAAGTAGAGGGTATACGGTACCGGTATACAATATGTGTGGGGGACAATACGATCTTATTCAACTTAGGAAGGACCTGTGAGAGACGAAAGGGTCGATTGATACAGATATACTCTTCCTTCCTAAGCTGAATAAACTAACCAGGGCGCAATATACATCTAGTCGCTGTATAAAGGGTATGGAAGTTGCGTATTTGAGTCGCGGATAAGACACTGAGGGAGTAATGGAGTATCCGAATAAAACCTGTATACCCTTGTGATATAAGTAAGTGGAGGATATATGTGTATGTGTGTGTGTGTGTGTGTGTGGGAGGAGGGGGGGGGGGGATAATACGGTTTTATAGGTATGACAAAACAGCCCCAAATATACTGCAACAAGTAAGTCAAAAGTCGCTACTACACAGGCAGTATTACAGTGGTTGTTTCTGGTGTAGCTGTTTTGTTTTATTGTTATTTGTTTTTGTTATTTTCTTTGTTATTTTAGTTTTTCTATATGTAAGAAGGAGACAAAAGGCAAAAATGCCTTTAACGAGAGCCCCCCTCCCCACCGCGCACCTTAATTGAATGTGATAAGACACAAAGTCAAGGTACGTTAGCGTCAAAATGTCTGGACTTACGGAGTTTGAAGCAGTGTAAGTCATAGGATGCGGGAAATATAGACTGAGGGAGAGAGTTGTAAAGTTTACTTGTTGAATGGAAGAAAGATTTGGAAAATCGGTTCATGTTTGGGTTTAAGAGTTGTACAGAATACGAGTGGGATTGTGTTGAAAGGCGGGTGCCAACTACTCATCGTAAGGGAGGAGGTACACAAAGCTATGAAGATCACTGATAAGCTGGATTCTCGTGATTTATTGCGAGTTATCAGATAATTAACCATTGAAGATACTATGACGCATTTATTATCTGTTTTCTGGCTATTAGTTAACGATTATATTCAGATTAGGATGGTTATGTGGAAGTTAGAGGGTTAATATCCTCATCTCGACCTTCATGTTTAGCGCCATAAATGTTGAGCTTTTAAGACGTTCGCCCCATTATTTTGGCAATTAAGCTTGATGGAGGTCTAGGGGGCAAACTAACCCCCACCCCACCTTAACCCTTTCAGTGTTCGAGGACGCACTTTCACATTGTATTCTGGCTATCATTAGACGATTTTGGTAAGATTAGGAAGGATTTGAGGGAGTTAGAGGGCTTATTGAATTTGAGGGAGTTAGAGGGCTTATTGAATTTGAGGGAGTTAGAGGGCTTATTGAATTTGAGGGAGTTAGAGGGCTTATTGAATTTGAGGGAGTTAGAGGGCTTATTGAATTTGAGGGAGTTAGAGGGCTTATTGAATTTTGTTTGTACTACGCTCATTGCTCGAGATTTTTCCTAAACTGCATAACATCATTGAATGTTAGCCAGAATAAACTAATAAAACGCGTCATATTCTTCAAGAGGTTAACTAACTCTAATTGAGGGGGATTTATTGAGGGGGATTTATTGAGGGGGATTTATTGAGGGGATTAATTGAGGGAGATTTATTGTGCTTAATATATCAATATATTTTAATAACTCTTAAACTCAATTTGCTTCAAGACAGTAAAGCAAAAAGTGATTGATATAAAAAATTAATAAACAAAATATATCCCAATGAATTTAAATCGCATCCCTCATTTCTTTCCGTGTTTTAAGTTATATAGATTAGCTTAGCTTACGGATGATTGCAATATACAAACTATAAAATATCGGCAAATCGCATAAAAATGTAATTGCGAACACTATTAGGTTTTAGTGCAATAATAGTTACCGAACCCATATTTCATTATTCTTCGCACTCCATACTTCACTTAGCCTTCACCAATGCCACACTTCACTTCACTAATACTCCAATATCCCATCACAAGGAGAGGCGAGACCAAGCTAGTGTCCCTCCCCTTCGCTGGCCAAGACGACACTGAGGACCCGCCGCGTCATCCGTCCTTTATATATTATTATTTGCAGTACCTCCTTCGCTCCTACAACACACGGGATATGGGTCGATTCCTTTTATTCCTTTCTATCCTATTTCCTCCTTTCTTGCTGTCTTCCCTTATTCCTTCCTTCTTTCCTCAATTTCTTCCTTCCTTCCTTATTACGCTGTACATATTTCACACACCTCCTTCGCTGCTACTACACACGAGCTACGGGTTGACTCCTTTTATTTCTTCAGCTTTCCTTCCTTCCTTCATTTCTTGCTGTCTTCCATTATTCCTTCCATTCTTCCTTCCTTCCTTTCTTCTTTATTATACAGCACTTCCTTCGCTCCTACTACACACGAGATACACAAATTATCTTTTCCTTCACCTTTCCTTCCTTTATTCCTTCCTATCATCTCTCCTTACTTTCTTGTCTTCTTACCTTCTTCCTTCCTTCCATCTTTATTATGCTGTATATCCTTCACAAACCTCCTTCGCTCCTTCGATGGTAACCCATCGCAGAGTTGGGTATGCCGTTTTGATTTTAGGCAAAACGGCACATCTACTTTATTTATATATATAAACATTTAAAAAAATAGGAAAAATGGGGATTGGGCCTGAGCATATAGATAGATAGAATATATATTTTCAATATGTTTTATTTAGTTTCCCCTCTAGACCTCCATCAAACTTAAATAAACACCCTACAAGACCATCCTTCAAGATAAATGTGCACATTTTTCGATAAAAAAATTCCCTCTTAAATTACAGGGTCGTTATCGCTCGCCAGGAAAAAAATCGACATCTAAATGACACGAAAGTTCTTAATATTAACAAAGAAATGGGGTGAAAGAGGGGCGAACTCCACATAGGTGAACATAGGTACAGTAGGTGAAAATCACCAAACGCCTGGGACGAACGTCTCAAAATCTCACAACTAATGGGGCTAAACATGAGGGAGAATGGAGTCCAGAAAACCCCTCAAGCCTCCCCTTGAATCCATACCATAGTTGAAAGAGGGCAACCGGCTTTTCTTTTCATCCTTCTTTTCTATCCTCGCATGCCAACATTAGTAATTACATTGACTTACCATTGATAGTAAAGATTTATAGCATCGGCATTTTGAATCAGGGTTCGATATTTGATAATTACATCGATTTAGCATTGATTTTATAGATTTATAGCAATGCCATTTTCTACAGGGGTCGATATTTAATCATTATATTGATTTAGCACTGATAATTACAGATTCATAGCGACGTCATTTTCATCAGGGATCGATATTATATAATTACATTGATTTAGCATTGATAGTAAAAACATATTGCAACAGCATTTAATACAGAGGTCGATATTTGATAACTACATTGATTTAGCATTTATTTTAAAGATTCATAACAACGCCATTTTCTACAGGCGTCGATATTTAGTAATCAAGAGATGGGTGGTTTTGCCGGTCATAGAAAACGTAATTATTTTCATCATTAGGGGTAACGCGCGAAAATATTGTCTGAAATTGAAGGCCTTGGATTTTCTCGGGTGCATAATTTGTTCACTGTGTGCGTGTGTGTGTGTGTGTGTGTGTGTGTGTGTGTGTGTGTGTGTGTGTGTGTGTGTGTGTGTGTGTGTGTGTGTGTGTGTGTGTGTGTGTGAATATTGGAGCTTTCAGTTGGGCTATTACTACCACCTCTAATACCTTCATGATTACTACAATCTCTCTATATATATATCTCTCTCTCTCTCTCTCTCATATCCTGAAGTGTACGTGTTTCAGACTTCTTTCAGGTACATAATTACACTCAATTATTTCAACACAGTTAGATTCTTATCAGCTTGACTCAGAAGGCGTAATTATCCAAAGCACTATTCCTAGATAATTAATGGGTGTGTTAAGACAGAGGGCTTGCTGATTAAGGTATACAGAGAGTTTATGTGTAAGCACTTTAAATTATGATTATATTTATGTATAATTTGTGACGAATGGCTAATTATTTAGTAGTGTAACACCTGTCTAACAAAGCCCCTTAAGGCAAATTACACTTAAAAGAAGAAAACAAAAACGAGGAACGGTACACTACTTACGGTGCGAATCAAAGTTTTTAATTTGGTAT
Organism: Paralithodes platypus; assembly: GCA_032716605.1. Classification (NCBI taxonomy): domain Eukaryota; kingdom Metazoa; phylum Arthropoda; class Malacostraca; order Decapoda; family Lithodidae; genus Paralithodes; species Paralithodes platypus. Next base: position 2,760,229 of record CM064525.1, on the reverse strand, counting down.
TCTCGTGTGTGCATGTGTGCGTGTGTGTGTGTGTGTGTGTGTGTGTGTGTGTGTGTGTGTGTGTGTGTGTGTGTGTGTGTGTGTGTGTGTGTGTGTGTGTGTGTGTGAAGGAGACAAAAGGCAAAACTGTGTGTACCAAATGTCTCCCCTAAAGTACACTCGGATGTCATAATCTGTAGCGCACTCATAAATATTAGTGGACTTTACCTATTTCAAATTATGGAAAGTATATCTCTGGAAAAATATTTATAAATATAATGTTCTGTGCGTCAATTACAAAACATTACATACTATATTATTAAAAACCAAGTTCTATCCAAAAAATAATCCGGATAGTTATAATTGCACAAGGAATAACATACGGGGTCGACGAATTATTATGAGTGGGTTAGAGACTATGAGTGTAGTTATGTCTGTCTTGATAGCGTAATGCATAAGTGCGCGGAATTGCGAGGTGAGTATCCTAGGTTCGAGTCCTTGGAGTGCCACATGTATTTGTTGATTTCATTAATTGAGTTTAGAGGTGAAGTTGGTTGGTGGAAAAAAACATAATAATTGCAAAAAACAGGGTATATTACGCACTACCACCCCAACACCTGAGGTAGGAAATATGTACCCACACGTGACTATGAAAGAAAATGGTTCCATTAACGCCGGATATACGTAGTTCCCCGTGGTCCTTTCTGTTGATATAATGGTACGGTACCTTACTGGTCTATATTACTACCGGTACTTCAGCGCTATTATATTAACCACTCTTACATATACTACTACTACTACTACTACTACTACTACTACTACTACTACACACACACACACAAACACACAGAGAGAGAGAGAGAGAGAGACGGAGAGGAGAGAGAGAGAGAGAGAGGAGAGAGAGAGAGGAGGAGAGATGAGGAGAGAGCGAGAGAGAGGAGTGGAGAGAGCGAGAGGATGAGAGAGTGAGAGAGAGAGAGAGAGAGAGAGAGAAAGAGAGGGGAGAGAGAGAGAGAGAGAGAGAGAGAGAGAGAGAGAGAGAGAGAGAGAGAGAGAGAGAGAGAGAGAGAGAGAGAGAGAATCAGTACCCACAGACCTTAGCATGTTGGGAGGGTAACCACAAGACTATGTTTATGGTCAAGGCTACAATAGGTGGTCCCCTTTATTATACATACAAGGCTACTTACTGCTATTATTATGGTACCTATATTGTCTATACCAATACTAATACTACTACCACACACACACACACACACACCACTACATATAACAGTATAATACATGCAATGGTAACCACTGTTAATATTATGGTAGTTTCCTTGCTAATAGCACTACCACAATCAACAATATTATCCTGACTGCCATTACATCTACTAACACAATTACTACCATTACTTCTACTACCACAACTATCACCAAAACACAAGAAATGCAATAGGATTAATTTGTCTAACCATCTCAGCTCGTGGTAGTATCCGTCTTTTATGGCCTAATGAAGCTACATGCATAAAGTGCTCCTCCTCTTATGGTGTATGTATTCGAGGTCGTTATGCAGTGTGAATGATTAAAAGTGCTTTCAACTCTGGGGGAGGCACTCGTCACAGGTAGTTCTCCCTTTTGTCTCCCTCACTCACATTAAAAAAAAAAAAAAAAAGGGCTGAAACTAACCCTGGGGACCTCGCAAGAGTTACAGGATATACTGAAAGCCTTGTCCTGAATATAATAATACATCACAATATTCCTTCACTCCCCTTCCCATCTCACCCCCTTAACCTTCACCACCAGTCAGCCATTCTCATCATTATCCATCACCACTCCCTTTCACCAGGTCACCTCGTCAATATAGATCATCACCACCAATCCTCACCACACCATCACCACCAGTCAGCCATTCTCATCACTATCCATCACCACTTCCTCTCACTACCACTTTAACCCCTTCTGTACCGGTGTTGTCTTTGTTATATTATTATAGCTATATTTAGACGATTTTGTGCAGTTTAAAAAGGTCTTCCAGCAATGAACAGGCTTCGAACTATCTCAATTAACCCTTCTTACTACCACAGATCCTTCATAAACTACGCAAAAGCATCTAAATATAGCTAGAATAAAATAGAAAAGACGTCGCCGGTACAGAAGGGGATAATAATCATCACGACTCACTACACTCCCCTCGCCAATATAGATCACCACCACCAATCCACCACCACCACCACCACCGCCACCACCCACCTAACTCCCACAACTGTAACCATCCCCACAAATTACGGGAGTTTTTTTTTCTTTGTGGACCCCCCTCTCCCCCATGTTTAGCCCACGTATTGTGAAAAGCAGGTATCCATCATAATACCTTCACAATACGAAGAAGGTCTTAATAATAAAACAAATAAATACATAAATTAATCAATTACATTATATAAATAAAGTGCTTCTCCCCCAAAAGGTGTGCTTAACCCTTACAGTACCAGAGCCGTTCTGTTAAGGGGGGTCACCTGATGTTAAGGGGGGTCACCTGATGTTAAGGGGGGTCACCTGATGTTAAGGGGGGTCACCTGATGTTAAGGGGGGTCACCTGATGTTAAGGGGGGTCACCTGATGTTAAGGGGGTCACCTGATGTTAAGGGGGGTCACCTGATGTTAAGGGGGGTCACCTGATGTTAAGGGGGGTCACCTGATGTTAAGGGGGGTCACCTGATGTTAAGGGGGGTCACCTGATGTTAAGGGGGGTCACCTGATGTTAAGGGGGGTCACCTGATGTTAAGGGGGGTCACCTGATGTTAAGGGGGGTCACCTGATGTTAAGGGGGGTCACTTGATGTTAAGGGGGGTCACCTGATGTTAAGGGGGGTCACTTGATGTTAAGGAGGGTCACCTGATGTTAAGGGGGGTCACCTGATGTTAAGGGGGGTCACCTGATGTTAAGGGGGTCACCTGATGTTAAGGGGGGTCACCTGATGTTAAGGGGGGTCACCTGATGTTAAGGGGGGTCACCTGATGTTAAGGGGGGTCACTTGATGTTAAGGGGGGTCACTTGATGTTAAGGGGGGTCACCTGATGTTAAGGGGGGTCACTTGATGTTAAGGGGGGTCACCTGATGTTAAGGGGGGTCACCTGATGTTAAGGGGGGTCACCTGATGTTAAGGGGGGTCACCTGATGTTTTTCTCTTTCACTCCTTTTCTCTTTTTCTCTGGCTTGTAACCATTCGGCCCCATTCAGCCAACTATTTTAAGACGTTTATCCCCATCTAGGTGTCGATTTCTTCCTGGCGAGCGATAGCGAGCCAGCATTATATGAAGAAATCCGGCTTCGCCGGAGAAATTTTTCTATCGAAAAATGTACAAATTTAGCCTGCTGTCAAACAAAAATAAAAAAATATGCTGGCTCGCTACCGCTCACTAGTAAAAAAATTGACACCTGGATGGGGATAAACGTCTTAAAACAGTAGGCTGAATGGGGCCAAATGGATACAAGCCAGAGAAAGATAGAAAAGGACAACAACCCCCTTTAAACACAATCTTTGAACTTCATTACCTGAGCAATGTTCACGACCTTGATTTGTCCACAAGGTACTAAAAAAAAAAAAAAAAAAAAAAAAATCTCATCAGTGCTCTCAACCTTGCTTACCCCCTCATTTACTGACCTACTTCCCCGGAGCTGTTTTAAGGGGAGAGTTTTCTATATCTTCTGGTCACCCTTCTCCCGCATGTTTAGTCCCATTAGTTTTTATTTTTGAATACATTCGACCCATTTGTTTGGCGATTGTAAGACCTTTCGCCCCATTTCAGTCAATTAAATAGACCTTTCGTGCCACTTACTATGAGTTTCAGAGGCCGTGTTACATCGTTTTTCGGGAATAACTTATTAACAAACAGTTGGATCAGTATGATATTTTGACACAGCTTTTTTCACACCGTGCCCTAATTTTCGTCAATATAGTGCATTGCCAAAAGTGTAGAAATAAGCCACTTGTCCCTGTGCCATGAGGTTAAAGTCACACATTAATGACTAAGAAACGGACAAGCTACCGTGGCTTACCTGTATGAACCACCAAACCATTATTGCTCCTCCATCAAACACGGTAGTTATCAGCCACCACCCAACCCTATTATCGCCTTTAAATTCAAGTTATATGTCAATATCAAAATAGAAATATACAAAAATACATACTTTTTGTATATTTATACTTAATATTGACAGATAACTTGAATTTAAGGGCGATAATAGGGTTGGGTGGTGGCTGATAACTACCGTGTTTGATGGAGGAGCAATAATGGTTTGGTGGTTCATACAGGTAAGCCACGGTAGCTTGTCCGTTTCTTAGTCATTAATGTGTGACTTTAACCTCATGGCACAGGGACAAGTGGCTTATTTCTACACTTTTGGCAATGCACTATATTGACGAAAATTAGGGCACGGTGTGAAAAAAGCTGTGTCAAAATATCATACTGATCCAACTGTTTGTTAATAAGTTATTCCCGAAAAACGATGTAACACGGCCTCTGAAACGTGTCGATTTTGTCCTGGCGAGCGATAGAGAGCCAGCCTTTTAGGAGGAACCGGCCTTCGGCCAGAGCAGTTCTACCCTATATACAAAACACAATATATATATATATATATATATATATATATATATATATATATACCGGTATATATTCTTGAGGGGGGGGGGGGGGTGTCTTGGGGATATTTGTTTAATCTTGGTAGAGGTTTAGGGCGGGAACAGATAATAATAAACATATATACCGTATAATAATAAACCTATATACCGTATAATAATAAACATATATACCGTATAATAATAAACATATATACCGTATAATAATAAACATATATACCGTATAATAATAACATATATACCGTATAATAATAAACATATATACCGTATAATAATAACATATATACCGTATAATAATAAACATATATACCGTATAATAATAAACATATATACCGTATAATAATAAACATATATACCGTATAATAATAAACATATATACCGTATAATAATAAACATATATACCGTATAATAATAAACATATATACCGTATAATAATAAACATATATACCGTATAATAATAAACATATATACCGTATAATAATAAACATATATACCGTATAATAATAAACATATATACCGTATAATAATAAACATATATACCGTATAATACATATATACCGTATAATAATAAACATATATACCGTATAATAATAAACCTATATACCGTATAATAATAAACATATATACCGTATAATAATAAACATATATACCGTATAATAATAAACATATATACCGTATAATAATAAACATATATACCGTATAATAATAAACATATATACCATAATAATAATAAACATATATACCATAATAATAATAATAATAAACATATATACCATAATAATAATAAACATATATACCGTATAATAAAAACATATATACCGTTATAATAATAAACATATATACCGTATAATAATAAACATATATACCGTATAATAATAAACATATATACTATACCGTATAATAATAAACATATATACCGTATAATAATAAACATATATACCGTATAATAATAAACATATATACCGTATAATAATAAACATATATACCGTATAATAATAAACATATATACCGTATAATAATAAACATATATACCGTATAATAATAAACATATATACCGTATAATAATAAACATATATACCGTATAATAATAAACATATATACCGTATAATAATAAACATATATACCGTATAATAATACACATATACCGTATATAAATGTGTACACAAGTAAATACAAGTCTGCCCTCAAGTCACCATCACACGAGTATTATCTCACCCTTATGTTGTATGTATGTATGTGTGTAGCCTATCTCGGTGTATGTATGTATGTGTGTAGCCTATCTCGGTGTATGTATGTATGTGTGTAGCCTATCTCGGTGTATGTATGTATGTGTGTAGCCTATATCTCGGTGTATGTATGTATGTGTGTAGCCTATCTCGGTGTATGTATGTATGTGTGTAGCCTATCTCGGTGTATGTATGTATGTGTGTAGCCTATCTCGGTGTATGTGTGTAGCCTATCTCGGTGTATGTATGTATGTGTGTAGCCTATCTCGGTGTATGTATGTATGTGTGTAGCCTATCTCGGTGTATGTATGTATGTGTGTAGCCTATCTCGGTGTATGTATGTATGTGTGTAGCGTATCTCGGTGTATGTATGTATGTGTGTAGCCTATCTCGGTGTATGTATGTATGTGTGTAGCCTATCTCGGTGTATGTATGTATGTGTGTAGCCTATCTCGGTGTATGTATGTATGTGTGTAGCCTATCTCGGTGTATGTATGTATGTGTGTAGCCTATCTCGGTGTATGTATGTATGTATGTGTGTAGCCTATCTCGGTGTATGTATGTATGTGTGTAGCCTATCTCGGTGTATGTATGTATGTGTGTAGCCTATCTCGGTGTATGTATGTATGTGTGTAGCCTATCTCGGTGTATGTATGTATGTGTGTAGCCTATCTCGGTGTATGTATGTATGTGTGTAGCCTATCTGGTGTATGTATGTATGTGTGTAGCCTATCTGGTTAGGTATATGTATGTGTGTAGCCTATCTGGTTAGGTATATGTATGTGTGTAGCCTATCTGGTTAGGTATATGTATGTGTGTAGCCTATCTCGGTGTATGTATGTATGTGTGTAGCCTATCTCGGTGTATGTATGTATGTGTGTAGCCTATCTCGGTGTATGTATGTATGTGTGTAGCCTATCTGGTTAGGTATATGTATGTGTGTAGCCTATCTGGTTAGGTATATGTATGTGTGTAGCCTATCTCGGTGTGGCCGTTTATACATTATACCTTCAGAAGAATGTGGCCACTTAAGGGGAGGTTTTTAGTTAGTTCCCTAGACCTCCATCAAGCTTAAAATTACACCCTCTAGGCCCCCTTTCAAGATAAATGTGTAAATTTTTCGGTAGAAAAATGTCCTGGCCAAAGGCCGCTTCTTCTTAAATTACAGGCTCGCTATCGCTCGCCAGGAAAAAATTGACACCTAAATTGCATGAAAGGTCTTAAAATTGACAGAAATTGGGCGAAAGTTCTTAATTATGGGGCGAACGTCTTAAAATATCAAAAGCAATGGGGCTAAACATGAGGGAGAAAGGGGTCCAGAAAAAAAATCCCTCAAGTGGAAATCTCCCCTTAACCAACCCTTTCAAGATCCGACTACGCATTTCTGTTCTTCTAAAGTATTATCCGAATATAATAGTCCCCTGACATAATCAACCTTCAGTCTAGTGGCCGATAGATATAATAGTCCCCTGACATAATCAACCTTCAGTCTAGTGGCCGATAGATATAATAGTCCCCTGACATAATCAACCTTCAGTCTAGTGGCCGATAGATATAATAGTCCCCTGACATAATCAACCTTCAGTTTAGTGGCCGATAGATATAATAGTCCCCTGACATAATCAACCTTCAGTCTAGTGGCCGATAGATATAATAGTCCCCTGACATAATCAACCTTCAGTCTAGTGGCCGATAGATATAATAGTCCCCTGACATAATCAACCTTCAGTCTAGTGGCCGATAGATACCCCAGAGCAACGGAGCCCCCCAAAAAGGTGAAAAAATAATACTAAAAATAATACTAATAAAACAATATCAAAGAAAAACGGAAAAGAAAAACAAAACAATAAATATATAAATAATTAAATACAAAACAATGAATGAATAAATAATAGACTTAAATCAAAACAATAAATATATAAATAATTAAATACAAAACAATGAATGAATAAATAATAGACTTAAAGCAAAACAATAAATATATAAATAATTAAATACAAAACAATGAATGAATAAATAATAGACTTAAATCAAATAAAACCTTGCTCATCACAAAAATTGCCAGAAAAATCCTGCATGTGACACCGGCATAATTTCCGGTGTGCTAGCAGGAATATAGGCAGCGTAAAGCCGGTATCACACGAGCGCGTTTTCCCTCAACATTTATCCTCAACACTGGTCTGGCAGCTTATGAAGTCAACATTTAACATATTCCTGACACCTAAAATTCATCTATCACCAATCTAGTTTCCGATACCAGTGTAAAGTATCCCAGAAAAGTTGCCAGACAAATGTTGATCATCGAATGTTGACTATAAAAGCTCTCGTGTGATACCGGCTTAAGTCATACCTGCACGCGACCACCTTAAAAGGGGATGGTTCACTTTTTGGGCGATTAATTCATTTCTTCCTTTATTTCTTCGTTTCCTCTCTATATACTACCTCCATCAAATTTAAAATAACATCCATTAGATCCCCCTTGTAGAATAATTTGTACATTTTTCGGTAAAAAATATTCCCGGCCGAAGGCCGGTTCTTCCAACATTACAGGCTCACTATCGTTCGCCAGGGAAAAAATCGACACCTAAATAGCAAGAAAGGTCTTAATATTGACGACGAAATGGGGCGAAATGTCTTAAAATCGACTAACTAATGGGGCAAACATCTTAACATCTGAAAACTAATGGGGCTAAACATGAGGGAGAAAGTGGTCCAGAAAACCGGCCCATCCCCCCTTAATGAGAAGGGCCCTGCGGAATAATGCCGGGGCTCCGAGCAGCTTGGCTAAGGCGCATTTGCTGTGGGCTTAAGTCAGGATTTCAAGGTTGTCATTTGGGGTAAGGAGACATTAGTATTGATATATCTTTACCTCGCTCACGAACGATGGGAGGTTTATTAGCGCTAGTTGGAGAAGGTGGTAACTCAGTGGATAGCGTGGTGGACTGTGGATCAAGGCCCGTATTTATAAACTGTCGTAGACATATTCCTAAGCTTAGGACAGTCCTAATTGAAAATATCTCCTAACCTTGAGAAAGCTACGAATGAATGTTGAAAACATTAAACACACAAATATTGCATAATATTAACCCTATCAGGCACAGGGCGCGATTTGCGCCCTTTCTGGGATACTTAAAGCCTCTGTGACCATCTGGGGTGTTTGGAAACCTTTAGTTTATTTACTTCAACCTCTGCAATTGGCTTTGAGTGAGCTGTGGACAGAACACTAATTTTGGAAAGGTAATTATTTCTGAATGATAAACGGCAACCCCAAGGCCACAGGATAGCGAGAGGTTTAACATAAGTTAGCACCTCTACTAACTGACCATTGTTTAAGAAGCACAGCAGTTCCATCACTATCAGAAGCACACCAGTTCCATCACTATCAGAAGGGTATGGTGTCAAGAACGCATGGAAAGGGTAATAAAAAGGACTTCCCAGGGACTTCCATTGGTTCTTTACCCATGCACACCTTGCTCTGTACAGGGGCACAGTGCACCCATGTATTGAGTACGGTACTGTTCGCAAGTGTGGAGAGGTTCCACCCATACCGCACTTCTCGAAAGGGTAGAGTCAAAAACATTTTGTCTCATCAACTCAACTCCTCTTATCAATTCCCAATAATTTCTCGCTACACATCACTATGTTGTATCTCTCTCACTCTTCTACCGTTACTTCAGTACTAAGTATTCGTCAGAGCTCTCTCAATGTATATCTCCTCATTTATGGAGAGTCAGTGGAACCCGCCTTTCAACACATACCCACCCCTATTCTGTCCAACTCTCTAACCCAAGAGTGAATCGATTTGTCCAGTCTTTCTTCTAATCAAGGAAAGGAAAATCACAGTAACCCTTTCAAGATCCAATTGCGCATTTATTCTGGCTATTATTAGACATATTAGGAAACGTATATGGAAGTAAGATGGTTAATTGACATAGTTTTTACCTTTATAGTTCTCACAGATCCTTCATAAACTGCATACAATCGTCTCATGATAGCCAGAGTAAACTGTCAAAATACGTCATAATATTCAAAGGGTTAAACTCCAGAATATAAATAACTTTCCAACAAAATACATCGTTTCCTCAATTGTCAAGTAAAAACACATTAACCGCATCAGTACGAGTGACGCCACTATTCGATATGTTTTGGCTATTATTGAACGATGAAATGCAGCTTCGGAAGGACGTCTAGTAATCAGAGAGGTGTATTATATCTCCCATAATTCAATGACCATCATAAGTCCTTCCTAAACAGAGTAATAACGTGTAATAATAACCAAAAAAGAAATACGTAATCGGAATATAGAAACCCTCCTCACAATATCCATCGTTTGCTCAATGTCCAGTAATAATAATAACAAAACAAAACAAAATCCCCACACGATACAAATGGCCCTATCAGCCTGAAGTTGGAGAGTCTTGAGTGTAAACATTATATCACAATATATAAGTTATTTGATGATTACCCAACAGGCAGGTAGGTAGGTGGCGTGAGGTGGAGTGAGGACAGTAGGATCAATGGTGTGTGTGTGTGTGTGTGTGTGTGTGTGTGTGTGTGTGTGTGTGTGTGTGTGTGTGTGTGTGTGTGTGTGTGTGTGTGTGCTTGAGAGAGAGAGAGAGAGTGTGTGTGTGCTTGAGAGAGAGTGTGTGTGTATGTGTGAGAGAAAGAGAGATAGTGGGTAATACAGAGAGAGGGTGAATAAGAGAGAGAGAGAGAGAGAGAGAGAGAGAGAGAGAGAGAGAGAGAGAGAGAGAGAGAGAGAGAGAGAGAGAGAGAGAGACTAATACAGCGAGTGAGAGTGTAAGAAAAAGAGTGAGGGAGTATGTAGGACCTAGAGAAGCACCCCTTTTCACGCAAGGTTGTAGGTAACTTAGTCAGCCTTGATCTTAATATCCAGAGGTAGTTACACATTCCTTTATCCATTACATGATTACACGTTACAAACTCCAACAACCTTCAATCACTAAAAAATAAAAAAATAAACAAATAATCTCTCACTCTCTCTCTCTCTCTCTCTATATATATATATATATATATATATACCGGTATATATATATATATATAATATATATTATATATATATAATGGTGGGGAGATTGTAGGCACCAATCGATCAGGGCTAGACCCAGGTGAGGTTATAGGCATGTGATAAAGAGTCGCTGGAACTCCTGTTTCATTTGCTTGGCCTCTCTTACTGATTTTCTTTGTGCCTCATTTACACTGAGAGCAATCCAGCTAGCTCTCACAAACACCTCCTCCTCCTATCCACTTCACTACACTAAACATGCACACCACACTTCATTCCTCCACCAAAATTAAAAAACACAAAATGATGAATTTTAGCCCAGCCTCGGAGTCCCCAGGGGGGGGGACCATAAATGCCCCCTCACCCGACCGACCATCCCCTGACGACCCCACACAATTACCTGGACCTCGGCCTGTTACTCTTTCTATTAATATCTGCAACATTCGCGGACTTTCCTCTAACTTTCACTCTGTTGAGCACCATCTCTCCTCCTACAAACCTGATCTTCTCTTCCTCACCGAAACCCAGGTGTCTGTAGCAACATCCAGCAACCCCTTCTCTGTATCCTCCTACTTTCTCTATCCTAGTTTCAAAGCCAAAGGCGGATGTTGTGCATATGTGCACAACAAACTCACTTGCTCTCGTGTTCCCGATTTCGACTCCTCTGAATTCTCAACTTTATGGCTCAAACTTTCCTGTCATTCTCTTACTAAATATTTCTGTGCTGTCTATCTTTCCCCTAACTCTACCAACTTTCCTAAATTCTTTGACTATCTAAACTTTACAGTGGAACACATTCTATCCATTTCTCCTTTCTCAGAAATCTCCATCTTAGGAGATTTCAACGTTCACCACCGCCAATGGCTCTCCTCTCACACTACTGATCCACCTGGTGAACAAGCCTACGTCTTTTCTATCCTAAATGACCTAGAGCAGTTAGTTCAGCAACCCACCCGTATCCCGGATCGCATCGGAGATCGGCCCAACATTCTTGACCTGTTTCTAACTTCTAACTCTTCTTCTTATACTGTCGATCTTTTCTCTCCTTTGGGCTCCTCCGACCATAAACTTATCTCTGTCACCTGTCCTATCTCTCCAGTACAGCCACCCGATCCTCTAACCCGGCGGCGCTTGTGGCACTTTGGCGCTGCCGACTGGGAGGCTCTTCGGCAGTACTTCTTTGATTTCCCATGGAATGATTTCTGCTTCCATGGCCGGGGACCCTCGGAGAGTGCTGAACGCATTACCGAGGTAATCCTATCGGGCATGGAAGCATACATTCCATTCTCTTTCTCTCAGACTAATGCTAAAAAATCTTGGTTTACTCACGCCTGTTCTACTGCTGTCCGCAATAAGGAGGAAGCATTCAAACGGTACCGACGCCTTAAAACTCAAGACTCTCATTCTTCATATGTTTCTGCCCGGAATCAAGCCAATCTGTTCTTCGACTTGCCAAACACTCTTTCATCAATAATAAATGCACTGAACTATCCAACTCTAGCTCTTCCCAAGCTTTCTGGCATCTAGCCAAAAACCTCTCCAACAATTTCTCTTCCTCGTCTTTCCCTCCCCTTTCCCACTCTGATGGCACAACCATCACTTCTTCCTCTGACAAAGCTAAACTCTTTCGCTCAAACTTTTGCTAGAAACTCCACCTTGGATGATTCCGGTGCTATTCCTCCCTCTCCGCCCTCCTCTCTCTTACTTATGCCTAATATCCTAATCTCTTCTAAAGATGTACTTTCTACCCTCTCTGGGCTTAACACTAATAAGGCGTACGGTCCGGACGGTGTTCCTCCTGTTGTTCTCAAAAACTGTGCTTCCGTGCTGACTCCCTGCCTAGGCAAACTCTTTCGTCTCTGTCTATCCTCTAACGTCTTCCCTTCATGCTGGAAGTTTGCTCACATTCAACCTGTCCCAAAGAAGGGTGACCGCTCTCAAACCCTCCAACTATCGTCCAATTGCTCTTATCTCTTGTCTTTCTAAAGTTTTTGAAACTATTCTTGCTTCCAAATTTCTTAAGCATTTCTCTTCTCATAATCTGCTCTCAGATCGCCAGTATGGCTTCCTAAAGGGTCGCTCTACTGGTGATATTCTTTCATATCTTACTAACTCTTGGTCATCCTCCTTTCGGGACTTCGGGTGAGACTTTTTCTATTGCACTAGACATATCGAAAGCCTTCGATAGAGTCTGGCATAAATCTTTAATTTCTAAACTACCCTCCTTCGGTTTCTATCCCTCCATCTGTGCCTTTGTCTCTAATTTCCTTTTGGCCGTTCCATAGCTGCGGTTGTGGACGGCCATTGTTCACTTCCTCACCCTATAAACTCCGGTGTTCCTCAGGGCTCTGTCCTATCTCCTATTCTCTTTCTAATTTTTATAAATGATCTCCTTAACTGTACCTTAATTCCCATCCATTCATACGCAGACGACTCAACCTTACACTACTCCATTAGTTTTTCAGAACGCCCCAGCCAGCAATCCCTCAACGACAAACGTAATGAAGCCATAGAACTCTTAAATTCTTATCTAAATACTATTTCCAATTGGGGCAGAGAAAACCTTGTTAACTTTAATGCTTCCAAAACCCAATTTCTCCATCTATCTACCCGTCAGGATCTCCCAGCGGACTATCCCTTATTCGTCAACAATACAAAAATCAACCCTTCATCTTCTCTCAATATTCTTGGTGTCTCTTTTTCTTCTGCTCTCATTTGGAAGGACCATATTACCAGTCTGCTAAGGCAGCCTCCCAGAAGCTGGGTGTGCTCAACCGCCTTAGGGGGTTCTTTGCCCCTGCACAGCTTCTTGCTCTGTACAGGGGCATAGTGCGCCCTTGTATTGAGTATTGTTCACATGTGTGGGGAGGTTCCTCTCACACCGCTCTCCTAGACAAAGTTGAAAGGAAGGCCTTTCGTATCATTAACTCCCGTCCACTCACCAACTCTCTGCAATCTCTCTCTCTCCGCCGCAATGTTGCATCTCTCTCGCTATTCTATCGCTACTATAATAATCAGTGTTCCTCAGAGCTATCCCAGTGCATACCACCTCCTTTACGTAGGGCACGTGGTACCCGTCTTGCAACTCAATCCCACCCCTACTCTGTGCAACTCTCCAACCCAAGAGTGAAACGTTACTCTCAACTTTCTTCTACTCAACATCTGAGCTCTGGAACTCTCTCCCAGAATCAGTCTTTCCCTCTTCCTATGACTTAAATTGCTTCAAACTCTGTGTGTCCAGGCATTTTGGCTCGAACGTCCCTTGATTTTGGCCCTGTCACTCTTTCAACTATGGGGGAGGCACTCGCTATAGGCAGTTATGCCTTTTGCCTCCCTCAATCACATAGAAAAAAAAAAAAAAATATATATATATATATATATACAGTATATACCGGTATATATATATATATATATATATATATATATATATATATATATATATATATTATACTCTCATAATTCCAAACAGAATAATCACATAACAAATATAATTAAGCTGCCCTAAATAATACAACCACATACCAATTACATAATGCTACCCTTATCTCTTAAATCAATACGAAAACATAATCGCTATATCCTCTATTCAGTTTCGCTTACTTCTAGTACATAAGAAAAACTCTTCCTATAAAGAACCAATGGACAACACTTAATACACCCAATACCAAAATAATAAATATATTAAAAATGCTTCCTATAAAGAACCAATGAACAATTTAGTAAATCCACCGAATATCAAAATAAACTGGCCTCGCTTCATCCACGACATAGGCAGAAATACGCTAATAACGAGCATAATAAATAAACTCGCTAGCTCCAATACTCCAAGGTCTCATAAACAAAAGCCCAACGACTAAATCCGGGTTCCCAATCCTATATTTACAAGAACCGTGTCGTAACTTAACGCCTTAAAAACAACAATCAGGCAAACGAATGAGCTAGTTAATATGCAATTATTGGGAAACGAGGTTAAGAAAGAATGAAGAGAGGGTGGAAGGAAAATGAAGGAAGGGAAAGAAAAGAAGGAAGGAAGGAAGGAAGGAATTGAAGGAAGGAAGGAAGGAGGGAATTAATGGAAGGCAGGAGGGAAGGAGGTGAAGGAAGGAAGGAAGGAAGGAAGGAAGGAAGGAAGGAAGGAAGGAAGGAAGGAAGGAAGAAAGGAAGGTCAAAAATAAGGAATGAATAAGAGAAGTGTGCCCAATCTGATATTTAAGAGAACCCCGCCGTAACTTAACGCCTTAAAACAACAATCAGGCAAACGAATGAGCTAATTAAACTGCAATTATTGGTGAATGAAGGGTAGAAGAGAGGATGGAGGGAAAATTAAAGGAAGGAAGTAGTAGAGAGAATAGAGCAAATAAAGGGAGACGGGACAGAAAAGAAGGAAAGAAGGAAGGAAGGAAGGGAGGGAGGGATGAAGGAAGGAAAGAAGGAAGGAAGGAAGGAAGATAGGAAGGAAGGAAGAAGGAAGGAAGAAGGGAGAGGAAAGAAGGAAGAAAGAAGAAAAGGAGGAAGGCAGAAAGAAAGAAAGGAAGATAGGAAGAAAAGGAGGGAGACATTACAAGGATGCTATGAAAAAGAGAAAGAAGGAAGGAAGGAAGGAAGGCAGGAAGGAAGGAAGAAAAGGAGGGAAAAATTACAAGGATGCTATGAAAAAGAGAAAGAAGGAAGGAAGGAAGGAAGGAAGGAAGGAAGGAAGGAAGGAAGGAAGGAAGGAAGGAAGGAAGGAAGGAAAAGAAGAACAAGAAAGAGGAGAGAAGATTATTTACAAGAAAGCCGTATCTTCCCAACAAAAAGAACAATCAGGCGTGAGATGGGGAGTAATTAAGGCATAATTATCATGGAAACCAGGAAAAGGGAGTCTAGATGGTACGATGTGAAGGAACGAAGGAGGGAAGGAAAGAAGGGCGAAAGAAAGGAGGGAGGAAGGAAGGAAAGAAGGGCGGAAGAAAGGAGGGAAGAAGGAAGGAAACTAGAAAATAATGGAAGAATTTGAACCCAATACCTCACCGAAGATCATAACACACTAATAACAAATAAAATACTGGTTAGACCTATGAAACACAGGTTGAAAGAGATACATTTCCAGTTAATTTCCAATCTAGCTAAAATAACAATAACAAAATACATTAAAGTATAACCTAACTATATATCGTATTAGTATTAAGTAATACTGTACCGGTACTATATCCTGTTCCAAGGAAGAAGGCCAAAACTCTTGAACATTAACCTCTATATCTCACAAACGACTAGAGTAATATATCTACCATTTTGGAAGGGTCAGCCAGGGAATAGGTGTGGGAATTTACAGCCCATTTGTTCTACCCCATTTTGAGTTACAGGGGTTAGAAGTCACGATTTCTGTCCTACCTATTTGGACCAGGGTTCATGCACAAATCCACGAACAATTGTTGGTATATTTTCACTTTACGCTTAAAAATTCGTGGACCTCACCTATTTCTAATTATGGAAGTATAGGCTATCATTGGAAGCGAATTTATGATTAACATTTGCTATACATAAACAACAAAGACATCTATACTATTTATTGTAATGCACGTTTCATCCAAGATAGATTAGATTGCATATAAAAACACGTGTAAAGAAACCAGACCAAAACAGAGAAAAAACAACAACACACGTCTGACCTTGACAATGCAGTCGGAATCGTCAATATTTGCGCGTAAACAACACAACTTTTTACATTAACGTGTCTATCATTTGGTTCGCGTGTGTTGTCTAATAATAAAAGAGAGAGGAGGTGGGGTTCTATCACAGCTGCCACATACGTATTATGGAAGTGACAGCCCCTGCAGTCACACTCTCACTCTCTAACACACACACACTCACTCACTCACTCGCACACACACACTCACACTCTCTCACACACTCTCTCTCAGTAGAGCAGTTCAAGAGAGTAGATAGTATTTTGCACACTCTGTAAAGATTATAGTGCACTAAACAGTCTCTCTCCTTCCACTTCCAGTACCTCCTCGGAATGGACAGCAAGGTCTCTGAGATACTAACTATTCCTTGTAACTCCTTGTAACTATCTATCTTTCTCCACGAACTAATGTAATCATTCTTGTAACGTCTCAACATGAACGTATGCCATCATCAGACTAGTTTGGGGTCCAGGCGGTCAGCCGTTCGATACAGCTGCACCGTTGGCGAGCTATAGCGAACTCAAACTTGGAAAAACTCTGATGATGGCATGTGTTGATGTTAAAACGTCACACAAGTCATCATTAAAGAATACCCGGTACCAGCATTACAATCCAATTTCTATTCCATGATGATTGATGAGGCGTGAATCACTAACTTCATGATGACCAGACTAAGACCATATATATATATATATATATATATATATATATATATATATATATATATATATATATACCGGTATATATATATATATACTACAGAGTGTGTATAATATATCTTGTAACAGACCATCACAACATAAACAGCATGTTATATTATGGTGCTAACCCTACCATTCATCACCATTATTGTTTATACCGGGTTATTGGTCTGGGTTATGTTGATGGTGTGTTGTATATACCATAACACACATACTATACCCCCCCCCCCCCACCCCCACACACACACACCATACACAATATTACACACACTATCCTATAACACTACAATATGCCGCGGTAATTTCACCTGTACCAAATTATATCTTGAAAGGGGTTCTAGGGGGTGTTTTTTAAAGTTTGATGGAGGTCTAGCGAGGAAACTAAAAAATATATGAATAGATAAATATATAGACCTAGATGTGTGTGAATGTGTATTTTGTTTTTGTGTGTTAATTGTTTTCTGTTGTGTTTTGTGTTGTCCCTATTCTGGCTCTGTCTTGAGCCCCCCCCCCCCCCCCAATACAAATAAAACAATAAAAATAAAAATAAAAAATAAATAGGAAAAGTGGGGATTGGTCCGGAGTAGATATAGATAGAAAAAACAAACACTACCCCCTTAAAACAAATGCTTATCTCGGTTGCAAAAAAAATTATATTCGCGACCCGCATCTATAATAATTATGACCCTTGAACTTTATCAGGCACGCGAGGAGAGAGAGAGAGAGAGAGAGAGAGAGAGAGAGAGAGAGAGATTGAGATTGTGAGAGTGAGTGTGTGCGCGTGCGTGCGTGCGTGTGTGTGTACGTGCAAAGAGAGACATTGGGAGAGCCAGTAAGCGAGCGTTTTCCAAGACATTTTCTGCGCAGAGGCCAAAGAGATCGATATTATATATTCCATGTTTATTATAATAATCCCAGTCCAAGTCTCCAATCAGTATGAGTTATGTAGGAACCACATATCAATTGACTGGCCTCCATATTTCTTCCTAGTGTCTATAATCCCTTTGAGGATGAGAGGAAAGAAGGAGAGGCTGAAAAAAAATCCCTCAAGTGGAAATCTCCCCATAAATTACATGTTCTATTTTTGTTTCTATTCTATTTACTCAGGCCAAATCCCCACTTTTCCTAGTTTTGTATATTTCATTATTTTTGTTTTATGTGTGTTTGTTTTGTTTTTTGTTTTTTTTTGGGGGGCAGACTCAAGACATAGCAAGAACAGGGAAAACACAAAACACAACAGAAAACAACGAACACACAAAAACAAAACACAAACTCACACACATCCAGGTTAAATTACATGTTAGCTTTACTATATGTCCCGCTCATATTTATTTCAATCTTAAAACGAAATTGTCCCGGTTTGACACCCTGGTCTGGATCTCTCTCTGTTAATCTGACTTTCCCTCATCCTAAGACTTAAACTGACTCGAGCTCCATGTGTCCAGACATTTTTACTCTAACATTCCTCGAATAAGGCTCTCAATTACTTTTTCAACTTTGGGGGAGACATTTGTTACAGGTAGTTTTGCCTTTCATTGCATTCATATAATACAAAAAAAAAAAAAAAAAAAAAAAAAAAAAAAAAAAAAAAAAAAAAAAGACACACACACACACATATATCCAACTAGGGGTCGGATTCATGGATAAATGTACCATCACGATAGCTGGTGAAGTCATTCATAACTCAAATTAAAATCTACTAAAAATTAATTCACATAATATACCATCTCTCTCTCTCTCTCTCTCTGCAGCATGAGCGTTGTTCAAAGGGAATGTTAAGTAGGGTCTGAAGCGGGAATAACGCTGATGAATTCAAGCCCTGGTCTACTTTGGTAAGTCCAGGTGAAGAGTCTACTTTTTAAGAGTAGGCCTATACGGTATATATGTATTGTATATATTTTGGGTGGATGGGACTCGTTAGCCTTGGTCGGCAACCCATCTAAGGGAGACAACCTTATACAAATCCGGGTGGATGGGACTCGTCAGCCTTGGTCGGCAACCTGTCTAGGGGAGTAAACCTTATACAAATCCGTACTGCTCACCTAAGGGTGAAGCAGGTTAGTGGATGGACTAGCCGCGCACCACTGTAGAAAAATAGTGCTAAAAATATACATAGAAGGCCTCGGAGTCAGACGGACCCTAAGCTGAGTGGTCAATCCTGTAAGTCCTTCAGTAAACTGGCACGGGTTTTCCTTCTCACAGGAGTTAGGTCTGCTTGGGGGCACTTTGTGTATGGCCACCCTCGTAAAGAGGAGTAAGGCGTCCGGCAATAGATAGATAGATAGATAGATATATTGCAGATTACTATTATTATTATGGTTGTTGTTATTATTGTTTATTGTTATTATTATTAGTCTTATACGCAGGTCAATCAGAACTCTATTACCGGTACATAATCATGTTTCCCTCCCCCCCCCCCCCCCCACACACACACACACACATACTCCTCTCTCCCCCCCCCCCCCCCCCCCCCCCTCTCTCTCTCTCTCTCTCACACACACGTGGACACACTCTCACTCTCACTCTGTCACCGATGTAAGGTTCGTGACCAACCAGCATGCCACCATTGACTGACTACCAGACAGGTGTATTCGGCGCCCATCAACCCACCCCACCCCCACCTTTACCCGCAACAACAAACAAAAACGACAACAACAACAACTACGACAAAAACAGCAACATCAACAACTAATACAACTACGACAATACCAACAACGACAACAACCACTACTATTACTACTACTACTACGACAAAAACAACGACAACAACCACTACTACAACTACAACAACGACAATTACAACTACAACAACAACAACAACAACGACGACGACGACAACAACTACTACTATACCCTGTTCCAAATAAGTAAGCCAAAACTCTTAAGCATTGACCTCTATAACTCACAAACGACTAAGGTAATTAAGCTAATATTTCTACCAGGGAATTGGTGTGAAAATGTACTGCCCATTTTAGTTATAAAGGTTTGGGTTCATGATTACTGGCCTATGTATTTGGAACAGGGTATAAATGTCGTAATTGCAATGAGTAGCACTGGAAAATTATTAGTGTTCTCATTGCATTTCAAACATCTCAAGTATCACATTGACTAGATAGTAAAACGGCAAACCTATAATAATTACCCCCGACAATTATGATGGGGCTTGTTTAGGAATAGGGCCCTATAATTATCAGAGGATAGACCTTTCCACAGAAAAAGTACACAATCACATGAGGGATGAACACATTGCAGGCATTATAAGTTAACAAGTAGGCTATGTACAATAACACACGTGTAAATAATTATACGGTACTTATCTCCTCTACTGAATATTGTTAAACGTCATTACAGTCAAACGATTGCATTCTTATCTCGGAATCAATGAGCTAATTGATATAATTGTAGCAATTTAAAAATAATAGGTCTCCGTAAGCTCCATAGTGTTGTCTCCCGTTATGAAAACAACAAAAACATTTGTTAAAACAAGTCAAACCAGCGACGTCTTTTAAATTGTATTCTATCAATATTTAGAGGATGTTATGAAGCTTAAGAAGGATCGGTGGTAGTTAACAGGGTTAAGTGAGATGGTTCCTGTTAATTTGTAAAGACCCATTTGAAACTAAAACTATTAGACGTTTTTGTCTAATAGTAGCCATAATAAAGTTAAAAGGACGGAACCGGTAACGAAAGGGTTAAACAAAAAACGAGCCATGTAAGTCCTGCCGCACCAAGGACACCTCTCTCTCTCTTTTTCTAAACCCCCCCCCCCCCCTCCATCTCATGAACACGCCCCCAGCTGCTCCTGACTACAGCTGTCGGGAGTGTGGGCCTCATCAGCAGCGTTCGTGTATATGGGAGTCGATTCAATTCGTTTGACTACACACACACACACACGCACGCACGCACGCACGCACGCACGCACACGCACACACGCACACATCGTGGTAAACTGTGCATATCCTAGGTGACGCTAGTTCAGAAGCGTCCACCAGGGGCGTCAAGTGAAGCCTTGGTAGCGAGAATTGCCTTATGATAGAGTAAAATGAGAAATGATGTCGACGTACTTCATGGATTAAAAGTGTTGACATGTCTGCCTTACACACACGGCAAGGCTGTCAAATAATCATCTGTGTCTGCCTTGAGACTGCTTGCATAATGGAATGGATGACTTACTAAGGTTCTTGAAATCGATATTAATCTTGGAAGCTAGAACGATTACGTGCACAGGTAATTTACTATAGTTAGTTGGTGTAATGGGCCTTACCTTTACCTGTTCTCTCTCTCTCTCTGTATATATATATATATATATATATATATATATATATATATATATATATATATATATATATATCTTTCTCTGTCTCTAATGTAAAATTATTTATCTAGTTATCTCTCTCTCTCTCTCTCTCTCTCTTTCACACACACACACACACACACACACACACACACACACACACACAGCTTACCCCCTCCCCCACATAGGACATAACAACTCCAGGTTCCTATTTACTTAATGAATAGTGCAAGGTTCACACTCAAGAGTGGTCTAAAAGTACTGGTAATAGAGCGGATGTCCGTAAGAGGAGCGCAGTGAGCCCAGATCCAAGACAGCCCCCCTGAGTAATGGTACCGTAATTAACTGCAGGGGAAGGTTTAATTTATGGGCCCTATAATGCTACGTTCTCTCTCTTTCTCTCTCTCTCTCTCACTCTCACACACACACACACACACACACACACACACACACACACAAACACACTCTCTCTCTCTCTCTCTCTCTCTCTCTGCAATAGCTCACCCACCCCACTACCTTCATTACGCACCCCTGGTAATAACAGTGACCTTGACATTGGTTATCTTCACACCGGGAATTGGGTCACGTTTAGGGAGGTGGTGCGTGACAAACTCGGTTATTATTGACACATCTTACCCCCTCGTGCCACTGAAATTGGCAATTGGGAAAACAATGTGGGTTTTGTAAGTGTATTTGATTTGCTGTCCTATTCTTTTACTGTCTCAATATATGGGAATACATCGTCTACCAGTAATTTTAAAGAACGTTTTTTTTTTTTGTCTGAAGGAGACAAAGGCAGGTTGCTTGTAACGAGTGTCTCCCCCAAAGCCGAAAGAGTGACAGGGCCGAATTCAAAGGCCGTTGGGGTCGAAATGCCTGGACGCACGAAGTTTAAAGCAGTTTAAGGCATAAGATGGGGGAAGGTATATTTAGAAGATTTTAAGCAGTTTAGAAAAGATCTGCGTTAAGTGTGATAGTTTGAAGCCTGTTAATGGCTGGTGGCTCTATTTATGCTGAATAAAATCGTCTAGAGGTAGCCACAATATAGTTAAAAAGACGTCGCCGGTACAGAAGGGGTTAATAGTTTTCTCTCTCGTCAATGGACCACCTTCAGGCTTTTTTGATACTCTTTAATCCATCAGAAACCTACATTTTTAGTATTGCATTTCTGGTGAACCCCTTCTGTACTAGACGATCCCATTTCTGGCGAACCCCTTCTGTACTAGACGATCCCATTTCTGGTGAACCCCTTCTGTACTAGACGATCCCATTTCTGGCGAACCCCTTCTGTACTAGACGATCCCATTTCTGGTGAACCCCTTCTGTACTAGACGATCCCATTTCTGGTGAACCCCTTCTGTACTAGACGATCCCATTTCTGGTGTACCCCTTCTGTACTAGACGATCCCATTTCTGGTGAACCCCTTCTGTACTAGACGATCCCATTTCTGGTGAACCCCTTCTGTACTAGACGATCCCATTTCTGGTGAACCCCTTCTGTACTAGACGATCCCATTTCTGGTGAACCCCTTCTGTACTAGACGATCCCATTTCTGGTGAACCCCTTCTGTACTAGACGATCCCATTTCTGGTGAACCCCTTCTGTACTAGACGATCCCATTCAGCTTAAAAGGGGCCTCCAGCAATTACCAGGCTTCGAACTATCTCACTCAACCCTTTTTACTACCACTGATACCGTACTTTTTAAAACTGCACAAAATCGTCTAAATATAGCTATAATTATATAAAAAAGGCGTCGTCGGTACAGAAGGGGTTACTAGCCAGAGGGTACGGTTCCAACTTCCTTTATAGCCTGAAACTCGCAAGTGGTCAATTATTGTGATTACCGAATATGTCCTAAATACCACACATGCTTTAGTACCACCTCACCATACCAAATGCAAACTTAAGGGGGGATGGTACGGTACATTACATAAGAAGAAGAAAGAACAAATATTAAATAGTAATATGGTAGAACATACAGAAAATAGTAGCCTAATAAATAGTAATAAGGTACAACATAGAGACAATAGTAATAAATAGTAATAAGGTACAACATACAGAAAATAGTAATAAATAGTAATAAAGTAGAACAAACAGAAAATAGTAATAAATAGTAATAAGGTACAACATGCGAAAAATATAAATAAAGCAGAACACACGGAAAATAGCAATACATAGTAATAACAAGGGAGGCTAAAACTATCAAAAGAGGAAATAATAGGTGAAGAAATAGGACTGACGAAGGCGATGAAGGGAGAGGGGGGGGGGGGGGGGCGCTGCATAAATAACGCGCCAAAAGAAAGGGCGGGAGGCGACGAATTACATTGATTACTTCGCATTTTTCACCAGTGTATACGGTGAGGGAGGGAGGGAGGGAGGGAAGGGAAGGAAAGGGAGGGAGGGAGGAGAGAAGTAAGATTGGGAGGGGGAGGGAAGGAAAGGGTAGGAGGGAGGGAGGAGGGAAGGAAGGGAAGAGTAAGGGAGGGGGAGGGTAGGAGGAATGGAGGGAGGGAAGGAGGGAGGAAGGAAAGATGGAAAGGAGGGGGAAGGAAGAAGGGGAAGGAGGGAAGGGAGGGAGCGAGGAGAGAAGTAATATTGGAAGGAAGGGAGAGAGGATGAATAAATGAGGGAAGAGAGGAAGGAAGGGAGGATTAGTGGATCACTAGGGAAGAAAGGAGAGAGGTGGAAAGAATGAAGGGCGAGAGGAAGGATGGAAAGGTAAAAGAGGGAAAGGAAGAGGAAGAGAGGGAAGCAAGGAAGTAAGGAAGGGAGAGAGAGAGGGGAATGAAGGAAAGGGGAAAGAGAGAGAGGGAGGGAAGGGAGGAGGAAAGCAGGAAAACGGAAAGAGAGAAGGGAGAGCATGAAGGTTTTCAAAATTGACAGCAATGGAGCGGAAGGTCATAAAATCGCCAAACCAATGGTTCGAACGGCTGGAAATGTCAGAAGTAATGGGGTTAAAAATGGGGAGAAGGGGCTAAACAAAAATGCTTCCCCTTAACGCAGATCAAAAAATAGACGACGATGGAAGAAAAAAATAACATTATCACTCCAATTCGGTGGGTGGAGATAATTAGTTACCATATATCTAAGAACATAACATAATACATTGCATAAAAAAGCTACTAACGACAAATGCCCGACCATATAGGCTCTACCATAACAAAACAACGACAAGGTGTACTGGGGGAAGCTACCTAAAGATGTACACCCCGCCAAGCAAACATATGAGATCATTATACACACTTCAAAACATATCCCTAAAATAAATAGATGACAAATTAGAACCTAAGAAATATTACCAATCCAATAGTAGGTTTTCTTACCTGTATGTACCGGTACACTCGGTCCAAAAAGTATCTGCACCCCTACGCTGATTATCTGGTGTACAGATCGGTAATATAGGTCGTAGGTTGTAGGTAGTAGGTCTTAGGTAGTATACTGTAGGTAGGTAGTAGTATAGATGGGTATAGCTGTAGGTAGAGATGCCAACCCTACCGAGCAGTACACACCAGATAATCAGCGTAGGGGTGCAGATACTTTTTGGACCGAGTGTACCTTCGCTATTACGCCAATAAGACCATAAATAACTAGATATATTGCCAGTTAGTTAAATTTATGACCACTGAAAGCATGGTTTTAAAATGGCATTAGTGCTGCGCAACACAACACCGTTATCAGCAATTGTAAATTGAAGGAAATCCTTCTAATATAATTATATATACTGTATATATACATATAAAATGCAAAATACATTTTATATTACATCAATTATAAATAACAGTAACAGCATCAACTTACCATGTTTATTCCTCCAATACAATTTAGGCATGGTGGAGATATTTTACTACCTTCTCCACCACCATCATCTTCTCCACCATCACCTCCACCTCCTCCACTTGGCTCCACATCACACAGTCACCACCTCATTGTGTAGTAATTCACAACAGCCACAAGAATGCAGGCGATTTACGATCAGTTCTCAGTATTTGTATGACATGTCACAGGGTATCAAACGAATGCCTAGTTCATTATGTTTAGTCTTTAGTATTGTATATATTAAGATAAAATTATGGTTTATAGTTCAAATTATGTCTTTGGAAACGATAAAATGTCTAAAACAATGCTCTTTCATCTTGATTTTCTTGTATTCCTTCTCGTACTGTCTTTGGAAGTGATAACATGGCCAAAACAATACTATTCCATGTTCATTGTCTTGTATTCCTTCTCATATTCATTCAGGTCTTCAAACAAAATTACTCCGGTTTGACACCCTATCATGTCACGCCATTTATCAGGTAATATATAACCAGTGGGGCATATCAAGTTTTGTAATAATAAAAATCTCACTTTATCCACAAAAGTTATACTGTATAGTTAATTAAACGTAAATCTTCACCATTTTCCCATCACATAATTATAAGCTCAAAAAGTTAAACAGTATCGTTAATTAAAGTTATGCATAAGAG
Organism: Paralithodes platypus; assembly: GCA_032716605.1. Lineage (NCBI taxonomy): Eukaryota > Metazoa > Arthropoda > Malacostraca > Decapoda > Lithodidae > Paralithodes > Paralithodes platypus. The sequence goes on along the minus strand of CM064525.1, from coordinate 2,734,253 downwards.
TTAAATAAAAGTCAATCTTAATATTTTTTTCCATCACATAAAATTATTATCGGCTCAATTATTTACATTTTGATTATAGGTTCACTCTGTTCAACAAACAACCACAATTATTAATTATTATTTTCCATATTCTGTATTTGATTAAAACCCTTCATATTTAATTTAGGCAATATACTGCCCGCTCAATAATTCCTACATTATATTTTGTTTATCTTTTCTTTTCGTTGATTTCATTTATTTTCGGTTTTTATGTATGTTTATCATTTACAATAGTCTTTCATCAATAATTCCTACATATGTTTTGTGTATCTTTTATTTTCGTTTATTTTATTTATTTCCGGTTTTTATATATGTTTATCATTTACAATAGTCTCTCATAGTTACTCCAGTTTCTTTATTAAACAGTTATTTAAGGGGAGGTCTCCACTTGAGGGATTTTTTTCTTGACTCCTTTCTCCCTCATGTTTAGCCCCATTGCTTTTCTAATTTTAAGACTTTCGCCCCATTATTTTGACGATTTTAAGAACCTTCGACCCATTTCTGTCAATTTTTAGACCTTTCGTGCCATTTAGGTGTCGATTTTATCCTGGCGAGCGATAGCGAGCCTGTAATTTAAGAGGAACCGGCTTTCAGCCGGGACATTCTTCTACCGAAAAATGTACAAATTTATCTTGAAAGGGGGTCTAGGGAGTGTAATTTTAAGCTTGATGGAAGTTTAGGGAGGAAAGTAAACACCTCCCCTTAAGCTTCCAAGGCCATCCGTGATATGATAAAATGTTAAGTCACTCTTCTGTCTTCGAGGTAGGCTATCTGATAATGTGTAGCTACTGTAGTTCGTGGGATACTTAGTCTTTGAAGATTCATTTCTGAAATTTAACGGAGAAAATATTCCTTTGCCCCATTCAGCACCGCTAAGGGGAGATTTCCACTTGAGGGATTTCTTTCTTGACCCCTTTCTCCCTCATGTTTAGCCCCATTGCTTTTGATATTATAAAACGTTTGCACCATTAGTTTAGCGATTTTAAGAACTTTCACCCCATATTAAGACCTTTCGTGCCATTCAGGTGTCAATTTTATCCTGGCGAGCGATAGCGAGCCTGTAATTTAAGAGGAATCGGCCTTCGGCCGGGACATTTTTCTACCGAAAAATTTACAAATTTATCTTGAAAGGGACTCAAGGGGGTGTAATTTTAAGCTTGCTGGAGGAGGAAACACACTAGAAACCTCCCCTTAACGTCCTTTATCATGATTATCTGGCAACTATTAGTCGATTTTATTCGGCTAATGAAGCACGCCTACAAATCTAAAGGCTGCAGACTATCTCAACTAACCATATTAACTACCATATAGCCTTCCTAATCTTCATAAAATCGTCTAAATGTAGCTGAAAAAACAAATATTACCCATACGGAAAGTGTTAAAACGTTAGCACCCTTTTAAGGGGAGGTTTTAGTGTGCTCCCTAGACCACCCATCAAGCTTTAAGGGGAGGGTTTAGTGTGCGCCCTAGACCCCCATCTAGCTTTTAAGGGGAGGTTTTAGTGTGCGCCCTAGACCCCCATCAAGCTTTTAAGGGGAGGTTTTAGTGTGCGCCCTAGACCCCCATCAAGCTTTAATGGGGAGGTTTTAGTGTGCTCCCTAGACCCCCATCAAGCTTTTAAGGGGAGGTTTTAGTGTGCGCCCTAGACCCCCATCAAGCTTTTAAGGGGAGGTTTTAGTGTGCTCCCTAGACCCCCATCAAGCTTTTAAGGGGAGGTTTTAGTGTGCGCCCTAGACCCCCATCAAGCTTTAAGGGGAGGTTTTAGTGTGCGCCCTAGACCCCCATCAAGCTTTAAAACAAAAATACCCCAAGAATCCCTTCGATATAAATTTGTACATTTTTCGGTACAAAAATGTCCCGGCCAAAGGCCGATTACTCCTAAATTATAGGCTCGCTGTCGCTCACCAGGAAGAAATCGACACCTAAATGGCACGAAAGGTCTTAAATTTGACAGAAATGGGGCGAAAGTTCTTAAAATCGCCAAACTAATGCGGCGACCGTCTTAATATCTCAAAAGCAATGGGCTAAACCTGAGGGAAAAAGGGGTCCAGAAAAAACAATCCCTCGAATAGAAATCTCCCCTTAAGGGGGGTGACCTGCTTTTTGTTATTTCTGTCCTTTTCTCTCTTTCTCTGGCTTGTATCCATTCGGCCCCATTCAGCCAACTATTTTAAGACGTTTATCCCCATCTAGGTGTCGATTTCTTCCTGGCGAGCGATAGCGAGCCAGCATTATATGAAGAAATCCGGCTTCGCCGGAGACATTTTTCTATCGAAAAATGTACAAATTTAGCCTGCTGTCAAACAAAAATACAAAATATGCTGGCTCGCTACCGCTCACCAGTAAAAAATTGACACCTGGATGGGGATAAACGTCTTAAAACAGTAGGCTGAATGGGGCCAAATGGATACAAGCCAGAGAAAGATAGTAAAGGACAGAACCAAAACAGGTCACCTCCCTTAATATAGGTACCGGTGCCTTTCAAAGAGAGTCCAGGCTCTTAGAAATGTTCCACCAACAATGATGATTAGGTCTATTATTAAGTAAGCCAACAGTGTAGCCTAAATGTGTAATTGGCTACATATAGGTAATCGATTAAATGGGGTGGCAAGGAAGGAAGGAAGGAAAGGAAGGAAAGGAAGGGGGTAAGGAAGGAAGGAAGGAAAGAAAGAAGGAAGGAAGGACGGAAGGATGGATGGATGGATGGATGGAAGGAAAGAAGGATGGATGGATGGAGGAAGGAAGGAAGGAAGTAAAGAAGGAAAGGAAGAATGAAGGAAGTAAAGGATAAAGGAATGAAGTAAAGAAGGAAAGGAAAGTAAGAAGTAAAGAAGGAAGGAAGTAAAGGATGAATGAAAGAAGTAAAGAAGGAAAGGAAGGAAGAAACGAAGGAAAGAAAGACAAAAGTTAAGAGGAAACACACCTATAATATTACACACACACGCACACACCTCACACCCAGACAGACAGACACACACACACACCATACACCCTCACACCCAGACACACACACACCACAAACCTCACACCCAGACACACACACACACACCATACACCCAGACACACACACACCACACACCCTCACACCCAGACACACACACACACCCTCACACCCAGACACACACACACACCCTCACACCTCACACCCAGACACACACACACACCACACACCCTCACCTCACACCCAGACACACACACACCACACACCCTCACACACTAGCAACCACACACACACCCAGACACACACACCACACACCCTCACACTAGTAACCACACACACACACACCTCACACCCAGACACACACACACACTAGCAACCACACACACACACACCCAGACACACACCACACACCCTCACATACACACACTAGCAAACACACACACACACACACACACACCCCACACCACATCGACCACCACACCCCAAGTTGTCATACACCTCACAGCAAATCTACTATACTCTGTTCCAAATAGGTAGGCCAGAAATCCTGAACCCTAACCTCTGTATCTAAAACAAGGCTAGAGCAAATGGGCTGTACATTTCCACACCTACCCCTGGCTGACTCTTTCCAAAACTATAGTCCTTTTTTTTTTTTTTTTAAAGCTGGCGAGTAACTGACTTATTACCAACTTAATTGGTCAGCTATTACAAAGTTTGTTATAGGCAAATATAGTGATAATTGTGAAAACCTGTCTATAATATGATGTAGGCTAGAGACATAGCAGTTTCATATTTTTCCTTTAATTATCGAGAAATCATCTGCTAGGGGATTAAACTTTCCGCCAAGGTGACACAAAATCGAGTTATAGGATAAAGGCTTGCAGAATGGAAAAAAAAAAATAATAATAATAAAAAAGGGAGAGTTCATTGATTATCCACAAATCCGCTCAAGCACGTAACCCCGACATAAAAGAGCAGTATCGTCAATATCCGGGTCAATAGTATCGTCAAATATGTATTAGCGTATTGTGTACTAGGCAGGAGACGGTAAATATGTATTGGCGTAAAGTGTACCCGATAAGAAACAATGTGTGTGTGTATTGGCGTATCATGTATTTGGAATATATGTACACTCGGTCAAAACAGTATCTGCACCCCTACGCTCGCTGATCATCTGGTGTGTACAGAGCTTGGTAGTTTAGGTCATAGGTCTTAGGTAGTAGTATAGATGGATATAACTGCAGGTAGAGATGCCAACCCTACCAAGCTGTACATCCCAGATTATAAGGGTAAGGGTGCAGATACTTTTTTGACCGAGTGTACATGCTTATATTAATATTCAGGATTCGAAACTGCATAATAAATCGTAAGCTTGTGCATATTTCTTTAACTGTCTTGATAGCGTGATGCATAAATGTGCGGAATTTCGATGTGAGTATCCTAGGTTGAGTCCTTGGAGTGCCACATTTATTTGTTGATTTCATTAATTGAGTTTAGAAGTGAAGTTGGTTGGTGGAAAAAAACATACTAATATTATAATATTATATCAGGATATCAAACGAAAACCGTGTCCATTTATTGGGATGGATGTAGTTACCGGGTGTACCTCTACCGACATACAACATAAATCATCTATAAATACTTATAATAAAATAAATCCATATAAATCTATAATACTAGGTTAGGTTAGGTTAGGTTGTTTGGTTAGGGTAATGTATTTTTGTATCCAAAGGCAGTCAAAATAGACGGGAACATGATGGTGAGCGTCCGCGTAGTGTAAACAAGATGGGCGGTACACCCGGTAACTACATTCTTGCCCATTTATTATAGTCTTTATTGGTGTATAGGTAAAGATCAAATTAAGTTTTATAGTTCTAATTATGTCTTTAGAAGTGATACAATTACCCAAAACAAATTATGTCCATTTTCTTGTATTTTTTCTCATATTCTCTCGAGTCTTCCAACAAAATTGCTCCGGTTTGACACCCTGTTAGTTGTATAGCAGACAGGAAACGTAAGATGTATATTTTGTATCCTCTATTATTCTAAATATAGCTAGACTAAAATTGAAAAGAAGTCGCCGGTAGAGAAGGGGTTACGGCACCTTGGTCTAGCGGTTAGTGGTAAAACGTCCACTTAATTCCCTGTAACAAGGGTACGCCCTAGCCCTGTCAATTAATCAAGGGGTGATGGGCGTATTAATTTGATTATTGTTTTTTGTTTTTTTATTATTTGTTAGTGTTCTCCCTAGACCTCCTTCAAGCTGTAGAAAACATCCCCTAGACCCCCCTTCAAGATTAATTTGTAGATTTTTCAGTAGAAAAATGTCTCGGCCAAAGGTCGGTTACTCTTGAAATTACAGGCTCGCTATCGCTCGCCAGGAAAAAATCGAAACCTAAATGGCACGAAAGGTCTTAATATTGAAAAAAATGGGGCGAAAGGTCTCAAAATCGCCAAATTAATGGAACCAACGTCTTAAAATCTTAAAACGAATATGCTATATATATATATATATATATATATATATATATATATATATAATCTCTCCACACCAGCCTTAGTAGATGTAACCATCTACTGGCTGAGTAGGCTCGCTCATCGCTCGTCAGGAATAAAATCGACACCTAAATGGCACAAACTGTCTTGAAATCGACACCTAAATGGCACAAACTGTCTTGAAATCGACACCTAAATGGCACAAACTGTCTTGAAATCGACACCTAAATGGCACAAACTGTCTTGAAATCGACACCTAAATGGCACAAACTGTCTTGAAATCGACACCTAAATGGCACAAACTGTCTTGAAATCGACACCTAAATGGCACAAACTGTCTTGAAATCGACACCTAAATGGCACAAACTGTCTTGAAATCGACACCTAAATGGCACAAACTGTCTTGAAATCGCCAAACTGATAGGCCGACTGTCAAATAATCTTAAAACTAATGGGGCTAAATATGAGGAAGAAAGGGAGTCCAGGAACACCCCATTGACACCCCCCCCCCCCTCCTTCACACACACACACAAACACAAACACACACACACACAAACTTCTTTAATAAATTCTGTCTCCTGGACTACATCAACACCGTTTGTGAATAATTTAGCCCAGTACCGCTCTCGGCCAGGTAGAGAATCTCCTACTAGCAACGTGCCTATTGATTCATTCACCTGTACACACACACACACACACACACACACACACACACACACACACACACACACACACACACACACACACACACACACACACACCTCCCTCCTTCCTTATGAGAAGAAATACAGGAAAATTAACTTGAGAGATCATTATTTCGGCCATTTTATCACTTTCAGAAACATAATTTGAACTTTAGACCATAAATTTATCCTTACATATACACTAATTACGACTAAAAAGGACTCGGCTTTCGCTTGACACCCTATTTACAAACTTCACGAGACGATAACTACCGGTACTAGCAACGTGGCTATTGATTCATTCACACACACACACACACACACACACACACCTTCCTTCCTCTCATACCACTCATAACGATACAACATACACCGTGTTAAGTGGAGGGTTGTATTAATTTATTAATTTAGTTACTATTATATTATTTTCTTTAGGTTCCTCCCAAGACCTCCAACAAGCTTAAAAAAATACCCGGTACCCCCGAAGACCCCCCATCAAGATAAATGTGTACATTTTTCGGTAGAGAAAGGCCGAAGGCCCATTACTCCTACACAACACACGCTAGGGCTCGCCAGGAAAAAAATCGACACTTAAATGGCACAAGTTATACAAATCGACAAATTAATGGAGGTCTTAAAATCTCAAAACTAATGGGGCTAAACATTATGAAGAAGGGGTCCAGAAAAAAGACCTCCCTTTAAACTAAAATAACTTCACGCCGAATACCTAATGACTAAATAGTATAAGTTAGCCCTAATTAGCCCAGGTTAGCCCAAGATAGCTCAAGTTAGCCCCGAAATTTAGCCCAGAGTTTTTTGGCTGATAGACTGGTTTGAGCTACGTGTGTGTTGATAAGCGATACTATTTGGTCTACCTAACAACGTACAATTTGCGAGTTTCAGGCTATAAGGAAGTTGAAGCGGTAGACATCGATAGTAAACAGAAATGCAATAATAATGTAGGTTTTTGATGGCTAAAGAGTAGGTAGAATTGGATGTTATGTATTTATATATGAGCTACAACCGTATTTTAGCTGATAATTCTGCTAAGTATCGATGTCTACAACTCCACCTTCCCTATAGAACGAAACTCGCAAGTGGTCAATTGGGATTTCAAGCCACTTTAGTCACGATGGCACGTACTTTCGGAATGTCCCCCCTAGATCCACGCACGACACTATTATACCGACTGTACACTGATATACTTTGGTTACAAGGGTTTATATTATCCCGTACTGTATTTTCCATTGGCCTCTACCACACCGCGCCACAGCTCAGCTCACTTCGCCACTGTGGTACTACACGTTTAGCCTGGACACCGAGCCGCCATTGCTGTGACGTCACTCCTCCCTTGCCAGATGCCGC